>CAHIKZ030000298.1:725000-817500 GCA_903632075.3 Acanthosepion pharaonis
CGCATTTCACTATCTTTTGTTGAAACTAACCCTTGAACAAAGATGAGACACTTGAAATTGTCCGGGGTTAATTCCGTTAATTTGAAGCCGTCGCGCTGTTTATTTACGATTGCGGCAAACGTGGAATAATCCTCATTATCGCCCTTTACCAGGTTAAGGCATTTCCACCTCTTATGGAAGAGTGATGTTTTCGGACTGAAGAGTTCTTTAAGACATATAACTGCTTCGTCAAATGTTACTTCGTTCGTAATTTTTGGCAAGATATAATCCACGAACTTTGTATATTCTTCAGTTCCTAATTTTCTAAGCAATAGACGTAGCTTTTTTGCTTCTGTCCAGCTTTGACAGTCGCTGTTAAAGATGTCTTCATGTCTTCTAACGTAATCTCCCAAATTTTTATCCTCATCTAGAGAATATTTGAAAATCTCAATAGTATTCCACACTGCGTCTTGCGAAAAAGGTGCCTCTATTTCAATATCTAATTGCTTGTTGCCCGCTGCTTTCAATATTAGTTCCTGAAGCTCTGTTTGTCTATCTTGATTTTCCTTTTGCGTTTGTAATATTTGCTTTTGCCATTTTTCTTCCAATCTTTCTTGTAGTTGTAATTGTTGATCATTTTGGTATTTTACCAGTTCTACCAAAATATTTTTAAAATCTTCCATGATAACTCAATTTTACGTATTTTTAATCCTCGTAACTCTTTGTCATCAACTTGTTGTGGACGATGAGGGAAAATTTTTTTGTTGTTTGTTCTTCCTGTGTGAGTTCAAATCGCTCGTCCTCAATTTGTTGTAGACGAGGGGAGGATTTTTCTATTTCTTCTTCTCGTGTGAGTTCGAATCGCACGTCGCCAATTTGTTGTGGACGACGAGGGAAATTTTTTTTTGTTTGTTCTTTCCGTGTGAGTTCGAATCGCTCGTCGCCAATTTGTAGATTCCGGGATGAAATCCGGTCTCAAATGAATGACAAACAGAGGAATGAAATATAGTAAATAAATGTATTGACGTAATAATACAATTGGTAATACGGTTAGTAGATCCAGAAATGCGGTTAGTAGCAATAATAATATATATATAGTCTGGGAAATTCAGTATCAAAGTATGACTTCCTTCTGAGTCTACGTGCTCGCAACTGTGACTCCTGCAAAGCGGTTACCTCACACACTCACTCTCTCACTTCCTCACTGTATCACTTGCGGGTATTCACCGGCAGCAGTACAAGTACACATCGGGCGAGTCCACTTGTATAAAAAGGGGTAGACCCCTTAACATGAACAAAAACTAAAAATTCTTGAAGCTATATACATAAAACAGTTGAAACCTAACCAGAACTACATAAACTACCAAATCTCCACAAATATTCTTAAATGCCTATAATTGATAACCGAAGCCATTGGTTTATACGAACGGCTTCCCATATTTAATACTTCTCGTTTTCACTCTCGCGTGGTCATGTGTGACGTCAAGAGCTGCGACGCGATTTTCGCTTCCGTGTCTCGTATGCACGAGTTGTTGCTTTGAAATTTTTCATGCAGCAAAAAAGACTATCATTATTGTTCCGTGTATTGCTTGATATATTGAAAAGTAATTATCATCTTTGATAATGGCTTATATAAGCCGAAAGCTTAGATTGGATTTAAACATGTATCAATATGGTGATTTCCTTTCGTCTTTCAATGATACTATTAAGCTTATCAGATAATATGAAAGGAACTTACTTAAAATAAATAGACAAAACTTGTTTATATTATTTAATGAAACATACATTAGATATGTGTGTGTGTGTGTTTCTGTGTGTGCAATAAATTTAGGTATGCAATCTGTTGTGGTAGGATCCACCTAATTTGCATAATGGAGTACCGACCATATAAATATGGTTGGTACCGGGAAGAGAGGGAGGAATCAAGAGATTCAACCAGAGACTCTGCCCGACTGCGACTCAGTCAACACATTCTCCAGAAACGGTCTTACCAGGAATATACAAAAGACTATATGTAAATATTCTGTACACTTTCTTGTTTCAATACATTTTGTTCTAAGTACATTTTGTGTTGTATTATTATTCCATGCATTAGTCAAGTTTCAACACAATCCCAACACAGTATTAAGTAATTGACATTTGAAAAAACGATCATTTTTTTCGTTATCCATCTGATGAAGCCATATAGGCAAAATGAATTATCGGATATTTTTTCAAAACATACTTTCATGAACGTTTTTCCAAATGTCAGTAACTTATATATATTCTATATGGACAATGTAGACGAAAAATACACCTGTTATATATAGAAAATGTAGACGGAAAAAAACTTCTATTCTATGTGTAAATATTAGATGTAAAATTCATCTCTTTTATCTATAAATTGTACATGATAATACCTCTATTCTATGTGAAAAGTGTATATATAAAATACTTTTATTTAATCTGGGAATTGTAGACGTCAAATATTTTCTATTTTATCTATAATCTGTAGTGGTAATATACGTCTTTTCTATTTTGAAAGTTCAGACGCAAAATACTCTTATTTTATTTGTAAAGCGTTGATGAGAAATATTTCAATTGTATCTATGATGTGTAGTTGTAAACATCTTTTCGTCCACTTGCATTCTGTTGACGTCTGAAATGTATAGACACAGGTTTCTTCTCATTCACCTTGAAATATAGGCACAGAATTCTTCCTTTCCATCTTGAAAGTTTATCCCCAAAATTGTTTTATTGTATCTTGAATATATTGATGCAATATATTACTGTTCTATCTGGAATGAACAGCTGTCAGTTACTTCTATTCTCGCCGGAAATTGTAAACATAAAATACTTCTATTCTACTGAAAAATGTAAACATAAATTACTTGTATTCTATCTAAAATGGGTCGATATAAATTACTTTTTTTCTATCTGTAAAATATGATTACCAATTTCTTCTCATACATTTTGAATATTTAGGCACAGAACACTTCTCTCCTATCTTGAAAGTGCAGTCGAAAACACTTTCTGTTTAATTTGGAAAATATCGACGCCAAATACTGCGCATCCATCTTGAAAGTATAAGCTCAAAATACTTCTATACCATCTTGAATGTTTAGCCTATAAATACTTGTTCTCTATGGAATGTGTAGGCGTAAAATACATCTATCATATCAGGGAAGTGTAGACATAAATTAGTTCTATTCCATTTTGAAAGTGGAAAATTTTTTCTATTGCATCTTGAACTTGTAGACTCAAGATAATTCTATTCCATTTGAACCAATAATCTTTCATTGTAGACTAAATTACATCTATTCTTTTTATTAATGTCTTGTTTTCCATTTTGAAAGTGTAAATACATATTACTTCTCTACTATGCGTAAAAGCCTTGTATGAGGTTGAAATTATAGACAGAGAACATCTTTGGAAAATACGATAACTTAAGAAATCAGCGCATATGCTTGGCCACAAAAATTTCCTAAGCTGCCTAAGCATATACATCAATACAATATGTGAACCATTAATACAGACAGCTAGAGTAAAAGAATAATAATAACAAAATTGCAATATGAGCTCTAGTAAAATATGGTTGCTGAGACATTACGATTATAAGTCCCAAAAATTCATACACTGATGTCCACAAGGAAACATGGCCTCGTGGATAAAAATGTTGGTTGGATATTAGTAAACGAAAGAGTTGAGAGTTCAATACCTGGCTTCTGTAGTGTTGGAAAAAAAACAAACTTAAAACTATAACAATCTCCCCCGACGGACGAAATAAAGGGTTCAGTTCGAAATTTCAATCACCTGAAGAAGACCGGAGCGTACAACGGCCGAAACGTCGTGAATATGGCAACAGTCCAAACAATGTAAATAATTACAGTAACTCATCTCAGAGATATAGACAGTTATGTAAAAGCCTTTTATTCTTTTGAAATGCTTGTTTGCTGTCTCCCCCCCCTTGTTTATACGTTCGCTCGTTGTACCAGATATAAACTAAAACTTACATTTACATGCATTGTTCTTAGCCGGTTCGCGCTTTCTCTCTAACAATCAATTTACGTAAATGGCGATGACTTACCACGCGCCTTGTATGTTAGCGTCGTCGATAAGCGGATGAATCTCGTCGAAGCAATTTCTGATTCAATTTACCTCCCTTTTCGCCGGGCAACGGATCAACAACATTCCGATCAGAACGAAACGGACGAGTCATCATATGAGACCAGCGGCCGGCATTAATATTGTTCAGAATTCCAGTAGAAAATGATGCCGTCTTTTACAAAGTGAATTTGCTAAATTGGATTAAGTTAAGCATTTGCAACGAGAGAAAGGGCGTCATCTGCGGTCGGCTGGCATTATCAAAGACCCCAGCCCCAAACCAAAACTCTCTCAATAACTTAGATATTATTTACAATAAGTAACACAGTCTGGCACAAGGTCACGAATATGGAGCAGCCAGTGAGGATCAAACATATAACTCATTAGTCAACCTGACCAGCTAGCTGATCTTACAAACACAATGATGCTCAAATATTGTTTGCTATGAACCAGAATTCATTGTTAGCAGGGACAGTCTTAACAACATAAGATACAATGTTGATAGAAAACACGGAAAGAAAACTAAAAATGTACCTACAGAAGGTAGTAAAGGAAAGCAAGAAGAAAGGATTAAAATGTACCTACAGAAGGTGCAAAGTAAAGGATAAAAAGCAAGTAAAAAAAAGGATTATAGAAGTGTTTTTAATAAACTGCAAGAAACAAACAGAATTCAGGATAACATCGTTTGAAAAATAAAGTAGCAAAAGGGAACAGTCCAAAATGCAAATTACACATTGGGGATACCAAAATCAAAAAAGGTAAAAAAAAAAAAAATATCTTGGAAGTGTTTTAACAGAGGACGGAAAGGTCTGTATCCAAAGATGCCTTCCAAATGCTAAGAAAAAGAAACAATAACATCGTTTGAAAAATAAACAAAGGAACAGTCCAAATACAAAAACAAAATCCAAAAAGGTAAAAAAAAAAAAATATCTTGGAAGTGTTTTAACAGAGGACGGAAAGGTCTATATCCAAAGATGCCTTCCAAATGCTAAGAAGGGTATTAAGAAACAGGATAACATCGTTTGAAAAATAAAGTACAAAGTACTGAACTGTTATGTGAACCTTCTAGTTTGGTTTAAGTTAAGCATTTGCAAAGAGAGAAAGGGCGTCATCTGCGGTCGGCTGGCACTATCAAAGACACTAGCCCCAAAACAAAACTCTCTCAATAACCTAGATATTATTTACAATATGTAATATAGCCTGGCATAAGGTCACAAGAATGGAGCAGCTTGTGAGGATGAAACATCTAACTCAATAGTCAACCTGATCGGCTAGCTAACTCATATCAGCATTGTGGTGTCCTGGGTATGACGATAAACTACATCCGTGTCCTGGGTATGATGATAAACTACATCCGTGTCATGGGTATGATGATAAACTACATCCGTGCCCTGGATATGATGATAAACTACATCCGTGTCATGGGTATGACGATAAACTATATCCGTGTCCTGGGTAAGGCGATAAACTACATCCGCGTCCTGGGTAAGACGGCTAACTACATCTGCCTCCTGGGTAAGACGTAAAACTACATCCGCCTCCTGGGTAAGACAATAAACTACTTCCATGTTCTGGATATGAGGATAAACTACATCCACCTTTTGGGTAAGACTATAAACAACATTCAACAGAAAGGCCTCCGACTAAGAGATTTTGACGAGCGTGGAACCACCTCTTAATTGCTGGTGTTCCCAGGTCCACCCTGACCCGGGCTGGTAGCACTTGTTAGGGTTCCAACTATGAGCAAATATTTAACCAACAAACTGGGCTCAAAACCCTATGAAAGTGTAAAAATATGTTTTAATACCAGCAATACATTTTTGTAAAAATTATTATCAGTGATATAGTTTTGAGCAAAAATATTAGCAGCAATACATTTTTGAAAAAAAATATTACCCCACCACGTGATATTAACACGTAATGTTAACACGTTGACAGCCGGAGATCAATTATAAAAGCAGACTTCAATGACGAAATTTATAATACCAACTCAGGCAATAAAAAATTTCATGTGCTGATTTATATTATAACTTCAAGTGATGTGTTAACATTATTTTCACACTAAAAGCATCACTGCGAAGAAATTTTTTTTTTTTAATCGGCATCACCCCATACAAAGCAGTAAAGCCACTAAGACATAAGAGGTTACAGGGTGTGGAAAAATTAGGAACAGAAACATTAAAAATAATCGGGAAGAGAAAAGAGTAATCAGGAGGACAGTAGATAGTGATTGACATTGTATTTAAATTTGTCCAGATTAAAGTTGGCCGGAAAGCATAGAGCCGGAACGGAGCTCCACAAATGAGAAGTGCGAGAAAGGAAACAGTTAGCATATAAGTTACGGTTACATCTCGCCAATTCAGCTCTGAATTGATGAGATCTTGTTATCAATCTAGTATTGTGCTTAAATTCATAAAGTCTAGGTGATATAGTGAAGAATTAATTCGAACAAGGCCGAAAGTATGGGGCACCCAGTGAGGATCGAAATCAGTACACTGCCGTAATTCTTCTAGCGAGACAAGCCTGTTAACTATTACACAGCCTCGAGGTGCCCATAAAGAATCTTCTAATCTTAGATGTGGCACAAGGCCGAACGTGTGGGGCACACAGTGAGGATCGAACTCACTATTCAGTCGTAAATGTTCTAGCGAGACAAGCTTGTTAACCATTACGCGCCCCCTCGAGGTGCCCTAATGATTTTCGAAGCGTAGCTTGGATGTGTTACAAGACCGACAGTATGGGGCACCCAGTGAGGATTGAACTCGCTATTCAGTCCTAATAGTTTTAGGGAGACAAGCTTGTTAACCATTACACCACGCCGAGGTGCCCAGTATGCTTTACATTTATATACATAAAAAATAAGTTTTTATCTTATTTCTATCTTCATTTTTTAAAGCTATTTACTATTCCTTTGTCCGGTTGATATCCTGATCATTTTGGGGAAGTTGAATTGCATCTGATGTTTTATTTTATTCATTTCATTGTGTTTAACGGAAACCACATTTAGTAACGCGTGATATTTCTATTGTTTTGTTTTTTCATTCATTATTTTGAGGATTTCACTTCTGGGAGTTTAATTCCTTTTGATGCATACTGTTTTACTATGTGCAACACCAGTATTTTACGCGTCTCAGACGAAAATTGAGTTTATTAATATTCTTTTAATATTAATATTTTAACATTGATATTTAGTTAGAAAAAGAAAAATCAATACTTCTTGTGTTTATATATTGGCGTTATTTTTTTTTTTACATTTTTCTATTTATTACTTGCATTATTTACATTATTCTGACAGTTATCCTCATCTTCATTGCCATATTCACAATGTTTCGGCCGTTGTACGCTCCGGCCTTTATGTCTATGTCTCTCTATATATCTGTCTATATCTCTGAGATGAGATATTATGATTACTTGCATTATTTACAATATTCGGACTGTTATCCTCATCTTCATTGTCATATTCACAACGTTTCGGCAGCTGAACGTTCCGATCTTCGTCAGGTGATTGGAATTTCGAACCGAAATCGTTATTTCATCCACTGGGGTAGATTGTTCTAGTTCCAAGTGCCATGCCTCTTCCACATGTCTCAGTTATTTCTCTTTAACTCAATTTTCCAAGTTTTGGCTCACCAATACTGTGGATTGGTATTGAACTAACAACACTTTAGATCAAGTCACTGGATCTAACCAATTCACTGGGCCATGTGTCCTTGAGCACACATGATCCACTGAATAAAGACGTGGATATACATGATTTTGTTGTCATTAATAAATGTGTCCCTTTTGCTTAAAGGGAAGAATACCATCGCTTGATGGGTATTTATCGCCATGCTTATTTGAACATTAAATCCATCCGTTTTACTCTCAGCTTTCATTAATGAAAAAAAAAAATTTTCCGCTTGGATTTCTTTTGAAATAAACCATCTTTTCTTTCTTTCCCTTTTTCTTTTATTCCCTTGATGTTTTCTTTGTTTTCACTCTTTCATTCTCTTCATAACTCCCTTCCGTGCTTTGTTTCTTTGTTTCTTTTTTCTTTCGCGTTCTTTCTTAGTTTTTTCTTCGTTTTTACTTTGTTTCTTTTTTCTTTCACGCTCTTCCTTCGTTTTTTCTTTCGTTTTTACTTTCTTTGTTTCTTTTTTCTTTCACGTTCTTTCTTAGTTTTTTCTTTCGTTTTTACTCTGTTTCTTTTTTCTTTCACGTTCTTCCTTCGTTTTTTCTTTCGTTTTTACTTTCTTTGTTTCTTTTTTCTTTCACGTTCTTTCTTCGTTTTTTCTTTCGTTTTTCTTTCTTTGTTTCTTTTTTCTTTCGCTTTCTTTCTTAGTTTTTATTTCGTTTTCAGTTTCTTTGTTTCTTTTTTCTTTTAAGTCCATCCTTAGTTTTGTCTTTCGTTTTTACTTTCTTTGTTTCTTTTTCCTTTCACGTTCATCCTTCGTTTTTTCTTTCGTTTTTACTTTCTTTGTTTTCTTATTTTTTATTCTTTCTTTTTATTTTCTAGTCTTACTTTTTCATTTTCCTATTTTCTTTCCTTCTTTTTCTACTCTTTCTTCCTTTCATTAATTCTTTTCCATTTATCTTTTCCTTTTTTTCTTTCATTTTCTTGATGTTTCCTTTGTTATGATTTCTTTGTTTCTTTCTTTCTACGTACTTTCTTCTTTCTTTCTTTGTTTTCATTTTAGTTTCTATTCTTTCTTTTTTCCCATTATTTCGTATTCTTTCTTTCCTTTTTATCTCCTATTCTTTCTTTCTTCTTCCCATTTTCTTTTTTTCTTTCTTTTCATTTTCGTTTACTTCTCATGTATATTTTTCTCTTTCTTCCTTTTTCTTGCAAATCTTTTTCGGTCACTCTGTTAAATTTCCCATTTTTTCTTCACTCAACGAGACATTCTGTTAGCCCCACCTTTTTTCCTGACAGCCTCTAAAATTTTTGATGTCATAATAAATCCTCATTTCATAAAAGCGGGATATCGTTATAAGGAGACAAAAGAAATGTAAATGGTTTTCGTCGACTGCAACTATTAACAATTTCTTTCCTAAAACAAATTTGTTTTTGAAATGATGACAGCAACATAGTCACAAAAGAAAAAAAACATCGTTAATATATGATAATGATAACATTACCCGTTTCCCTATAAGGAAACATTTTGGTATTTATTGACCGAGCAGCCATTAATGCTTTCGGTTGAAATTTATAAAATCATTCTTTTAAAACATTTCATTTTAGGAAAGCAAGTTTCTCAAGTTCGATAGCTGTTGTCGCTCTTTTCAGTATTGACAGAGGTTTCCTTCCTAACATTTTATTTGAAGTGGTGTGAAATGATAAACGTTGGGTTATTAATTTATTTTGGAGTTACATGTGCTATCCATTTTAGTTGTTGCTGCTGTTGGTAGTCCTTAAGGGAGGTGGTTTCTGTTAATAGGTACAGCTCATTGTTTTTGGCTCTATAGCGTCGGTCCACAATATTTAAAGAAAGATGATTTTTGCCAAGATCCTCAGGATTTACTTGCTTAAAGCCCAATTTCAA
The DNA here is from genome assembly GCA_903632075.3 of Acanthosepion pharaonis. Lineage (NCBI taxonomy): Eukaryota > Metazoa > Mollusca > Cephalopoda > Sepiida > Sepiidae > Acanthosepion > Acanthosepion pharaonis. Next base: position 734,585 of record CAHIKZ030000298.1, read on the forward strand.
TATTGATCTTAGGAAGCAGTTGTATACAGTTGACAGTTTAGTTATTTTTGAACGAGTTTGGTGCCATACATGACATCCACATGAAAGTCTCATTCAAAGAGGGATGATCTTTGCCAAGGCCCTCAGGTTTCATTCACTCAAAGCCTTTTTTCAACATTGATCTTAGAAAGCGGTTGTCTACAGCTGAGAGTTTAGATATTTCTGAACAGGTTTGGCACCATTCATGGCATCCATATAAACGTCTCTATCTGACGAGGCTATTGAAGAACATGACTCGAGGTTTCAGGTTGACGCTTTGGTTTTTTAGCAGCTTGCGTTGTTGGGCGAAACTTACCTCTGGCGCAGCATATTCTATGTGCAATTTCCTTTTCTTCTATACTTAATTTGTTATAAGTGATCTATACATGACTGTAAATAAATTGCTTAGTATTTACTAATCTCAGATCCTGATTTATTATGAAGATTTAAGAGTAGGTGCCATCACTGCTTTCATTCCAATTTCAGATCCTGGTTTCTTTTTTAGAAAGGTTTATCTTGTTCCCCATTTCTTGGAATACTTGATAGACGATGCTGCGTTTCTGTTCAAGATCATTCTCATGCCAACTATGAACACCTATGTCATCAGCATACCCCCCTCATCAGTCCATTGGCCTCGGGAGGGGAAGCAGGATTTTTTTTGTCTTCTATTGTTAGACTCCTTTGGTATACGGTATGGCATTTTTAAATGGTCAGCGCCCATCACTTCACATCTATGTTTGTAAATGCACAGGGCCTTGTCAAGGACGAAATTAAATAGACTGGGGCTCTCATATACTCCTTCTCGTGCTCTTGGTGGTAATTGGATACCGGGTTGAGGAAGACCTTTGACCTCACTTCCGCTGCATCAGAGTTTGAGTGTAAATCGGAATGTGTGACAGCATAAACAGGGAAATGGCTAAAATAAACGGGACACTCAGGTGTTCTGAGCTTTGAATAAACAGGTCGCAAAGGTGTCCAGAGCGGAAAGAAATGCGTTTTTGCGTGAGCGCATGCCGGAAGAGGCGTGGCCACACGAAGTTGCGTAGGCACATAGCCAGAAGAGTTATGTTGCGTAGGGGACTTACCAGAAGAAGACGAAGCCACATGAATTTGTGTGTGTCCAAATGTTATAAAAAAATGGTCCAACTCTTGGCCTGGGAGAGAGAGGCTGGCTAGAGTTTCACCGACGATTTTGCTTCCGTCAATTAATTGACGGAAGCAAAATCGTCGGTGAAACCTAGCCAGCCCTCTCTCTCCCAGGCCAAGAGTTGGACCGTTTTTTATAACACAATCCCAACTTCTGTGATTCTTCCTTACTCTATCCAATTACCGTAGCTCAAACAATAAATATGTTTTATATATATGTTCTCGTCGCCTTATTTGAGTCCAGCAGCGATATACAAGATGAGGTCTGAAATGTTTCCATATTCGGGTCATCAGATACGTAACATCCTATAGATCGATACCGTTCCTCTATTCAATGAATTCAGAGGTTGGAAGGCGGTTTCTAATGTATAAAAAGGGGAGGTTTCTATGGGTGTTGTCTTATGCTGCTGTGAGGTCGACAAAGCAGGTATCCAGTTTCCTATTAGGGAGGTAAGCATTTTCTTAGAGTTGTTTGATGACATATATACATCTATTACCATAATTTCGGCCTTTTACCGCATCTAAGTTGCGGATAGAAAGTCACCATATATAACATCATTTCATCCCTTACTAGAACGAAAGCCAAACTGGGTCATAAAGAGTTGACTTTAAAAAAAATGATGAGAACATAGTTAATACACCGTCCTGTGTATGGCGATAAACTACATCCGCGTCCAGGGTAAGAGGATAAACTACATCCAGCAGCAAGGCCTCTGATCAGGAGGCTTTGAGGAGAGTGGAACACCTCTTAATTGCTGGTGTTGTCAGGTCCACTCTGACTCGGGGTGGTAGCACCTGTTTGGGTCCCAGTGATGGGCAAGTAGTTAACCTGGAAACTGAGGTAAACTGAGGTAAAATGCCTTATGAAAGTGTAAAAATAGGTTTTAATACCAGAAATACTTTGTAAAAAAATTGTTACAAGAAATAAATTTTTAAAGAAAAGACGTTTTTGAAAATAATATTACCAGCTATACAATTTTGAGGAAAAAATATTACCAGAAAGAGATTTTTGACAAAACAAAAATATTGCCAGGAAAAAAAAAAGGTGTCGGAATTAAATGACCCATTGAGGTTGATATACCGTAAAACAAAACAAAATAAACCAAACTTAGTTAATACAATATTCACCAATACATTCAGCATGATGGATCCAATTAAGATACCTCTGTATGTGTGAGGGTTTTGAGCGAGATCATTATCTTTCCATAATACATTAATGTTTGATAAACCCCACTTTGAAGAAACATTTCTGATTCCAGACTTCTGCGATAAAATAGAGGAACTAATATATTTTCAGAACTAAACTATTTTCAAAGGTTCTCTATTAATGTCGAGTGATGTTTTATTATTCCTTAAATTTTAATAGCTTTCTTAATGCCCTCATCACTAGCTTCATTATTGTTTATGTTTGGAGACGGACTTTGTAAGGGATATTAGTATGTCTATTTATGCGGGCATCTAAAGTTTAATCTGTTCGGGGTTGAAATGAGATTCAAAATGTTTTTTTGAAATCAGGAACTTTTTCCGTTGGGGTTTTGAGTGTATGATATTATTGTAGTTTTTAAATGAAGGACTTTTTTTTAAATGAATGTGTGTTCACTGAATACATATCAATATGTGGAAAGCATATTGACAACTTGCAGGTTTTGAGTTCGGTATCAAGATAATATTTCAAGTGTTTAAGATATTCAAAGTGCCTTGTTCTTTGGTAGACTCTGGCGTCTACACATTTTCTCTCATGAACATTAATAATAAAAACAGGTCTCTAAAATCAAGATTAAGATCCTAGACCGAAAGTACAGGTCACACAGTGAGGATCAAACTCATTACTCAATCATGATTGATCTCGCGGGATAAGCTTGTTAACTATTGCATGTTGAAGTGCCCCAATGATTTTCGAGATGTGGGACAAGAAATATGGGAAACCTAGTGAGGGATCGAACTCATTACTCATCAATACTGATCTAGCGGAACAAGCTTGCTAAACATTGCAACATGCCGAAGTACCCAATGTTGATTTTCTTAGTGTAGCTTAGATGTGACACAAGGCCGAAAGTGTGGGTGGACACAGTGTGTATTGAACTCACTACTCAGTCGTAGCGTGTTCTAGCGAGAATAAGCTTGCTAACCATTACACGACGTCGATGTGCCCAAAAGATAGATTGTTATGTGGCAAAAAGTTCTTAATTTAAGAGTCTCTCTGAAAAATAGCCACTTTCTGAAGACGAATTTACATTATTCAGACTACTGTCCTCATCTTTGTCGCCATATTTATTACATATTTATTATATTTACGTACGCTCCGGCCTTCTTCAGGTGGTTGGAATGTCGAACTGAACACTTTATTTCGCTCACTGGGGTAAACATCCATGTTTAATGGATGTCGTTTACCAGTTATCTCCCTTTGAAAGTTCTCCACTGCCTTAACCGGATATCGAACTCACACTCATTGGTTTGGGTCCTGCCACGGAGTCTAACCAACACCTTTATCCACTGTGCCATGCGTCCTTTTCTGCGTTTGAATTTCTGGGTATTATAAACCTAATGACTCAGAACCATTTTTACCAGTGCTCATATTGCAATTTTTTGCTGTTATCATTGCATTTTTTTTTATAGACAGATACTGAGGACTAATTTGTTTATTCAATATAATTGAATGTACATTAATAGACAAGGATCGAGTAAAACGTTCAGTTCTAAATAGTTTCGATATATAATAAATTATTAGTAAAACTTTGCTGATTATTTTACAAGGATGCGAGTTGCCTTCAGCAAATATTGTTCCAATGGAGTCACTTTTCTTATTAATTTTCTGTGTCTACATTGTGACTTATTTGGTTAATTTGAACAAAAAAGGCTCCAATTACTGGAGGGTTGGTGAGGATCGAACTCACTACTCGGTATTATTAGCAAAACAGACTAGATCTTTAACCATTACCACACGTAAAGAATCGATTTTTCACATTCATTAAGCATAGCTTTCTTTTTTTTCTTTTCCTTTCCTTCCTTTTCGCTCTTATCATTTTAGTTTGTTGTTTATTGTTTCAGTCTTTATTTCGTTTTTTCTTTCTTTCTTCTGTTCATTCACATCTCCTTTTCTTTCATATTTTTTCTTTCTTTCTTTCGTTTTTTTCATATTTTCCCTTTTCTTTTCATATTCTTTCTTTTTTTTCTTCGTTTCTTTCTTTCTAATTTTCACACTTCTTATGACATTTACATCGCTATTTCGTTGTTTCTCACTTTAATCTTTCTTTCTTTCTTTCTTTCTTTCAAAGTTTTCCGTTTCCTTTCAGAAAGAGATAAAGAGAAAGCAAATCAAAGAGGAAGAGAGAGGAAAGAATGAGTGTAGAAGCGAGGGTGACGACGACGACGACGACGACGACGAAGAAGAAGAAGAAGAAGAAGAAGAAGGAGAAGAAGAGGAAGAAAAAGAAGAAGAAGAAGAAGAAGAAGAAATAGTTTGTGTATAACGAGATAAAGAGAAAGCAAATCAAAGAGGAAGAGAGAGGGAAAGAATGAGTGTAGAAGCGAGGGTGACGACGACGACGACGACGACGAAGAAGAAGAAGAAAGAGAACAAGAAGAAGAAGAAGAAATAGCAGAAAAAAAGTTTGTGAATAAAGAGATAAAAAGAAAGCAAAGAAAAAAAAAGATGAAGTTTGTGAATATAGAGGTAAAGAAAAAGAAAAGACGGAGAAATGTAGGAGAAAAAGAGGAACAAGAAGAAGAAGCAGCCGCAGCAGAAGAAGAAAAAGAAAAAGAAGAAGAAGAAGAAGAAGAAGAAGAAGAAGAAATAGTTTGCGAATATAGAGGTAAAGAGAAAGCAAAGAAGAAGAAGAAGTAGAAGAATAAGACGATGAAGAAGAAAAAAAGAAGAAACAAGGAAACTGAGGTAGAGAAGAGAGAGAATTATATAATTTGGACGAGGAATCAAAAAATTAGAAGAAGAAGAAGAAAAGAAGCAGAAGCTTCCGTCTTCATACCGCGTAGAATATGACGCCTACTCTTCTTCTATCATAAACTATTGTAATAAAGTCAGCTCTCAGATTTCAAGGCAGGCAGATATTTGGGAAAGATTTAGCTGACAAGTCTCTTGCAGATGATATTAATTCCTCAAAAGTTTTAGCGAATCCATTAACCGAAAAGCGGGTAATGGACAGAACACTTTCATTTATTTGATTCCGTAAAGACATCTTTGAATTATTTGACAAACTTTGCTGATCCCTGTCCAAGACAAAATACTATCTTTGTAGTACGCGTCTCACACAAGACGATGTCAAATCGACTTTGCAATCGGTGTTAAACAAATCCGTTAGAGAAGCTGGATGCATCAGAGGGCTGACGTGAAAGATAACCTCTTAGCTGCTAGCTGCAGGTCCACGACTCATTAGATATCAGTGGCTACTCACGACATGTGAAGAGTTGATCGTCCCAGCTGCACTTGAATATACACACGTGGGACAAACCATATGACAAGTAGATAATTTCTACCGTTTATCAGTTCGTAACATTTATCAGGAGTGTTTTACGAACAGTAGGATTTTGTTAGTAACAAAGAAAAGTGTACTGAACAGCTACGTGATGGACGGTCTCTTCAAAGATGAAGAAGAGACTTGAGGCAACAAAGGTATGATTTTACAGAAGGATGCTAAGGATACCATAGACTGAGCGTGTGACCAATAATGAGGTTTTGGAGAGGATGCAAAGAAGGAGGAAGCTTATCATAACACCAGGAAGAGGCAGCTGAAATTTCTGGGACACGTGATGAGAAAGGAAGGCTAAGAAAATTTGATACTCAAAGGGTAAATAGAGGGAAAGAAGGTCAAGGCAGAGCAACGTGTGATATACATACCGGACTTAAGCAAGTGGGTGGCAGAATAAGGATTGTAGGAAGTAGTCAAAAACAAAACTTATTGAGAACTGTAGGGAATAGGAGGTAGTGGAGAGCGCGTATCGCCTACGTCATTAAGGGAGACGGCGCTTAAAAGAAGAAGAGCCTAGTTGATTAAAGGACTCATATGTTTTCATGAAAATTGTTATTAATATTCCTTAAAATGCATTGTGTTTATAATTTTGTTTGTTCCTTTGTTTAGCAGCATATGAACCCAATGCAAGTTGTAAAAAATAGATGCGCCAACTACTGCACATGTAACGGTTTTCTTTTTCAGAAATGTTTCCTTTCGAATAAACGGCCCTTAAGGTCCAATTTCTAAGCAACCAAATAAAATAAGTGTCTCCCTCGAATAAGATCTCCCCCTCCCCCCAAAAAAAACATCTATTTCTAGATAAATACTTAGGTTGCTATTCGAAAGAAATAGTAAGTATCAAAATATTCTCATGAGGCAGAACTACACGCTAAAATATTTTATTGATATGGTTTTGGTTCTTGTCAAGGTTTACAATGACACCAACAGCCTTATTGCAGTAGCTGTAATAAGGCTGTTAGTGTCATCGTAAACCTTTTCCACGCGGCATCAGTCAACCATAGTGGCAATTCCAGTAAGGAAATAGTGCAGGGATAATGAGGTTCCAAGGGTGATAAAATGAATTTAAATTTACATAGATTTTTATACATTTGAGTATAATATTAAGTTGATGTAAGGTGATATAGAGAGCGGTGAGAGACAATGTGAAATTAGAGAGGGAAGGGAGAGATAGGAATGATTTTAAATTTATTTTTATTACAATAATTAATAGTGATATATATACACACACACACACACACACACACACACACACACATTATATATATATATATATATATATATATATATAAGTTACGAAGAACTTGGTAAACTGAATGGGTAATTCAAGGAGGATGAAACCTGAGAGAGCTCAATGTGAATACAGAGCTAATATTTAATGAAAAACAGACCACTTTAAGGTACCATTACAATAATTTATTTCACCAAAATCCTTTTTAAAGGACTCCGGATCATCAGGTAACAATTACAACAACGAAATGAAAGGAAAAATGGGATTAGAAATTGATGGGTAGTGTAATTTTTGTAATTTAACAGGGAGGGTGAGAGTTGTAGTTAAAGAGACAAGGTAGAATATAGGGAGGGGTTAATTTCATATCTATCTTAAGCATGCTTTATATTGGGGTAGGAGGAGTGACCGAACCTTGACCTATTTAGATGGTTAACTTAACGGAAATGATATATAGGAATGGGAGGGGAGTGGAGAGAAAAGAAAAGGAAAAATGGAAAGGAGATAGGAGACAGTCGACAGTAATACAGATATATCTAAATGAGTGTTACGGCAAAGAGAGAGGTGGAGAGGGAAGTGAATCGAAAGAGGCTGTAATTTTGTTTTAACAAAATTATGTAAAAGATAGATTTCAATGCTTGATAGAAATTTAGATGTCTAAAAATGATGAATGTTATCAATTTAAACATTTAATTTTTTAAGTAAATAGTTTAGGTACTTAATATAAGTTAATTACTATTTTTATTAGCACATTTATCGAGAACATATTAAAGAAATATTTAAAATTATAATAGTTTATTTACCCGACCAATTGTACTTCCATAATATTGTAAAAAAAATTCGGCAACAATAACATCTATATTAGTTTTACTTTTAATCTAATTTATGAATGCATTTTTTCTTTATTATTATATGGGTAAACCTAATTAAGGTTTAGGTTTCATTATATATATATATATATATATATACACACACACACACACACACACACACACACACACATATATATATATATATAGAGAGAGAGAGACAGAGAGAGACAGAGAGAGACAGAGAGAGAGAGAGAGAGAGAGAAAGAGTGAAGATATTGAATTGCCCAGATCAAGTGCTAATATCTAACCAAATAACCAAAGATCAGTATTTGGGGTGGGGAACTGTTCTTAGACAGTTCTTTCCAATAAGCACACACACAAATACACACGCATTCATCACAAATACATCCACCCACCCCTACATATATATATATATATATATATATATATATATATATATATATATATATATATATGTGTGTGTGTGTGTGTGTGTGTGTGTGTGTGGATTGCATATTGGTAGTGACGGTATGTGAATAAATTTCAATGAATATCTAAATTTGTCTTCTTCCTAAATAAATAAATAATCCGCAATTCTGCTCGTTTTCCATAACGTTGGAAGTTTTATTCAATAAACAGAATGAATTCAATAAATATTCAATGCACATTACTGATAAGCCGTCTTCATGCAAGGCGAGCTCGATATCAAATAAATTGACAAGTGGAACAGTAATGGCGGACAAAAACCATGAATAATAACTTCAATTTGCAACTAAAAGTTTCCCGCTAAGAAGCGATCGTCAGGCAATTAAATTAGGAAGCCAGGGTCATCGAATCATATTGCAATTCCGCTTTGCTCCCCAGTTAGTTAATAAGCCAGTTAGCACGTACGTTACACCTTGTAATTGACCTTGATAAATAATGGACCAATGAAATTGCTTGCAAGGAAGAGCAGAAGGTAAAAAAGGATCTGAGGTGTTTGGTTTTAATGCGATACAGATACCACCTTCAAAACTAAACTTCTCTCCAATAATCATCTGAGAGACCCCGTTCTGTCTTCCATCAGTATGGCTGATGCTATCCACCAGGAAAGTGACTCGTTGTGACTTCTTGGGCTGACTTTCTCAACTGATATGAAGTTCGAAGTCTATATTGAATCCATTGCTAAATTAGGTGCTAAGAAAGTTGATTCATTGTGTCGAGCAAGACAATTTTTCTCTCGAGGAGCTATTTTCGAGAGCAGCTGTCAGTTTTATTTCATCAGAATTATTATTAAGACAGGAATAAATAGTTGTGACATCAGGGTAATTATAAAGTTTTAATAATTTCAAGGCGAGACTGCTACTATTCGGAAGAGGCATCGCACGTAGAACTAGAACAATCTACCCCGGTGGACGAAATAAAGGGTTGAATTCAAAATTCCAGCCAATTGAAGAAGGCCGGAGAGTACAACCGCCAAAATGTTGTGAATATGGCAATGAAGATGAGGATAACAGTCTGAATAATGTAAATAGTGCAAGTAATCATAATACCTCATCTCAGAGATATAGACAGATATATAGAGAGACATTGGCGTAAAAGCCGGAGTGTACAACGGCCGAAACGTTGTGAATATGGCAATGAAAATAAGGATAACAGTCCGAATAATGTAAATAATGCAAGTAATCATAATACCTCATCTCAGAGATATAGACAGATATATAGAGAGACATGGACCTAAAGGTCGGAGCGTACAACGGCCGAAACATTGTGAATATAGCAATGAAGATGAGGATAACAGTGTGAATAATGTAAATAATGCAAGTAATCATAATACCTCATGTCAGAGATATAGACAGACTTTTTTCTTTTTCATATTTTTTGTTAATTTCGTCGAATCAAACTTTAGCCGTGTGACCATTAAGATGCTGGTCACCTCATCGGGTTACTTTTCTCTCCCCCTGACCACTCTTACCTCCAATAATATAATACCCCAGATTACTTCCTGTAACTATACCTTCTTCTGTCATTTCTTACCCTCTGTCCTCTTTCAAGTTCTCTGCCTCTTTCCTTCCCCATCACACCAATATCCTCCGACAAACTGAAATTGTTTGAAAAATCCTGTGAATTTTAAATTTACATTCTTTATTGTGTTAATAGAACTTGCTTGGATTATACAATCTAAATTACTAACTACCTACCTACATATATATATATATATATATATATATATATATATATATATATATATATAATAAAAAAGGCTTAAACACTAATATTCCATGGTCATAATTTATTCCATTATTTGAGTTCTACCTGGATTCTATCCTCTCGGAATTTTTTATTCAAAGAATATACATGTATGTGTCTGCATCTATGTATATATATTTATATATTTTGCATATCTATGTTTATATTTACCACTAATATTATCTATCTATCTATCTATCTATCTATCTATCTATCTATCTATCTATCTATCTATCTATTCATCCTATATATATATATATATATATATATATAAATATATATATACCATTCAGTATATGTATATTTATATATATATATATATATATATATATATATATATACTGTATGGGATATCCATATATATATATATATATATATATATATATATATATATATATATATATATATATACTAGCTTCCTGACGATCCGCTTATGTGAAACCTGGGTAGGTTTGTCTGACTCCCCTAGGTGTATCTAGGTCTGCTCTACGGTTGTATTGAGCTCTTTTTAGTTAGTTGTTTACTCGAGTCGGGTTTTTTTCTTTGGGCTTTAAACCTGTATCTGTGCGATTTCTTTCGACAGACTTTTATGTTTCTAGCTCTTTCTTTTTTTAAAAACATTTTTTTTCTTCGAGATTTATTTGATTATTGGCAAATCAAAAATTCGAAGGTTTTTCTAAACGAGCATAGTTACCTATATATATATATGAAGATAAAACGGAAATAATGCCTTTAATTTAATTATTACCTTCAACTCCACCCCCTGTAAAGAACCTCCTACCAATAGAACCTCGTTCTGCTATCAACGAGCTGACTGGGACTCGTTCCGTGATTTCCTCCGCGATGTTCCCTGGGATGTTGTCTTTACGCTCCCTGTTCAAGAATGTGCTTCTGAGGTCTCCTCCTGGGTTAAAGCTAGCATCGACGCTTTCAAATTTAAGGTCAAATGGCGCTCTTCCACCTGGTTTGTTGCTGCTTCCTAAGCCGCCATTGCCCATAGGAACCACTTCTTCCACTTCTATCGTAGTGACATGTTCTGTCTCTGCCAGTAACGAGTGTCTGCGTGTCCTCAACGAAGCTAAGTCACTATTTGCTGCACGAATAAAGGGACGTATCGCTTCTCACAAATTCGGCTCCAAGGATTATTGGCGTCTCTGCAAGAGCGTACTAAACAGTATCAAATCCTCTATACCTCCTTTGTTCAACCAGTTTGAGGTCTTGACCTCCTCTGCCGACAAGGCTGAATGATTTGCTCGGAAATTTGCTTTCAATTCAACGTTCGACTCTTCCGATATACCCATACCCGTTTTCTCTCTTAGATCTGAGGCCCTATTGAGCGACTTGCACCTAACCCCGTCATTGGTATTGGGCATTATCTCTAATTTAGACCCCCACAAGGCTAGTGGTGGAGATGGGATACCAGCCATTATCTTGAAGAAATGTGCGCCTGAACTGGCGCCTGCCCTCTCCAAATTATACAACTACTGCCTCAGGAAATCTTGTTTTCCAGACTGCTAGAAGTCCTCATCGATTGTTCATGCCTTTAAGAACTCCGGCGACCCCGCTGACGCTTCTAATTACTGTCCTATCAGTTTTCTTCCCCTCTTCGGCAAAGTCTTCGAAGTTTTAATCAACGCCGAAGTTGTTAACCACCTTACATCCCATAATCTGCTCTCAGGCAGGCAATATGGCTTCCGCTTTGCCCGATCTACAGGTGATGTGCTTACGGCCATCACGGAAATTGTCTGCCAACCTCTTCAGAATAACGGAGAAGCTCGTGCCGTGGCTCTTGACATCTCCAAAGCGTTTGATAGGGTTTGGCATGCTGGCCTTCTTCGCAAGCAAGGGTTATGGTATTACAGGTCGATTGTTTGACTTAATACAATCATTTCTGTATAACCGCGAATTAAAGTTCGTTCTCAACAGATTCTCCTCCAGCTCCTATCCCACGAACGCAGGTGGTCCTCAAGGCTCCATCCTAGGCCTAACTCTGTTCCTTATCTTCATCAATGATCTTCCGGACGCCATTGATTCCCAAGTTGGCATCTACGCGGACGACACTACAATTTACTCCTGCCTCAAAAAAAATCTACTGTCTTTGACAAAACTAACCTGGCCGTGCGTCTCGAAAAGGACCTCCAATCGGTTGTGAACTGGGGCAGGAATTGGCTGGTTAACTTTAACGCCTCCAAAACAAAACTGCTCTCTATTAATCACCACAGAGATCCTTCCCTGTCCCCACATTAGAATGTCTGTCGCTCAACTTCCTGAGAGCACCTCTCTGCGGCTGCTCGGTCTCACCTTGTCTACTGACCTGAGATGGAACAAATACATTGAGTCAATTGCTTCGTTCACCGCAAGGAAAGTTGGCTCCCTGTGCCGCGCCAGGAAATTTTTCTCCCCGGAATGGATCCTTCAAATCTACAAATCAACCATTCGCCCTGCATGGAGTATTGCTGCCATATATGGTCTGGAGCCCCTTCTGTTTGCCTCGGGGTTCTTGATAAGATCCAGAGGCGGATATGCAATATAATTGGCCCTGATCTGGCATCTCGTCCACAGTCACTTTCTCACAGACGCGCCATCGCCTCTCTCTGTCTTTTTTTACAAATACTTTCATGGCAATTGCTCCAATGAGCTGCTTTCGCCGGTTCCCAGACTTCGCGAATTCAAGCGCCCTACGCTCAGTTCGACATTCCAACCACCTGAAGAAGGCCAGAGTGTACAATGACCGAAACGTTGTAATAAATATGGCGACAAAGATGAGGACAATAGTCCGAATAATGTAAATAGTGTATTTTTTTTTTATTATTTTTTTCTGAGTACGTTCGAATATTTCAATAATCACGGGTTGTTATAGAAAAAAAGGTTTTATCTGCTTCAACATTTTTGGTTTAATACAGTCTATTTTGAAATTTGACGTTACAGTGTCAATGTCGTTATATTGAAAACGATTCAATATAGTTTGACAGCAACAGATGATGAATTTTTTTTTTAATATTTTATACGCTTTTAAGATATTTTATACACATTTTTAAATATTTCATGCACATTTCAAAATGCGTTTAAATCACTTGACTGTATTTCTTAAAGCATCGCTTTACTGGAGACAGTTTACTATCAAAATCATTGCATGAAAGACGGGAAGTCCTCGATATTCTAGCTAGGGAGAATCTCAACGTAGATTTACAAAATGTGCAGAGACGGAATAAAATCAATGTTCAATTTAACGTCTCAAAAAGACCATTAGATTTTATGAAGAACTGAAGGCTAAATATAATCATAGAACACTTTATAAAAACGAACAAAAACGACATTTTTTATTACTATTAGATTGGTGCAAAAATAATGACGTAATAATGTTTTTGACGTTAAAAAATACGTCAAAAAACGACATTATTACGTCATTATTTTTGCACCAACCTAATGCTGAGAATATGAAAAGTCTTAGGAACTCTCAAACTCCTAAACAAGCCGAAGGGCCAATCATGAGCCCTCCGCAGGAGATAGCTTAAATACCGCTAGATATAGCGGATTTTAAGCTAGTCATTATTAAATTACATAGACACTTTTTTCCACATTATGTATCCAGAAATTCCAACTGTCTCGTATAATATGATTAATAACATGCTTCTGCTAATATTTGTCTGTATCTTCTTGGACATTACCTTATCCCTTCAAATACTGCCCGTTTATTGTGTTTATCGAAAGTTTATACAGACTGTGTTATATTGACCAGCTGAACCCATGGAAATTCCACGAGTTTTTAAAATTAAGATCATCCATTAGTTCAGTCTTCTTCTCATCAGTGTCTGTAACATCTCAATCTTTGTACTTCGGTTTATTTTATCGAAATGTTTGAACATGTACACAAAAATAGAAAGGGGAGTAAGGCAGATAGATGTCTTCTCGCCGGATTTATTTAGTCTTTACAGCGAGATAAACCTAAAAGAACTAGAAGTCCTACCAGGATTTATTAATAGTGGGCAGAGTTTTAACAGTATAAGATACGCAGATGACTCTCTGCTCGTGGCAGACATAGAAAAATGTATGAAATTCTAGACAGGATAGTAATGAAAAGCAGGAAGAAAAGACTAACTATCAATTTTAAGAAGACGCTTTTTATGGTTGTAAGCAAGAGAAAAAGGCCAAGATAAGAGCTAGATATTAGTTATGCCTTTTGATTCCTTGGGAAACATAGGGCCGCAACAACACCTCTCCAACGGACACGGTTCCGGCCATCTGCCTCAACTCGGCCAACGTCGTGCTGGCTGCCTTCGCGTCAACACTTCTGCGCAAGTTCCGCTTTGGTCGACCCATTCTTCACTTCTCTTGTGGATCCCAGTCAAGGGTCTGCCTGGTGACACTAGAAACAGGCTTGCGGAGTGTGTAGCCGATCCATCCTCATGCTCGCTTATTGATGTCAATCTCGACTGGAGCTTGTCTGGTCCTGTCTCACAGTTGGTCGTTGGAGACGAGTTCCGGCCACCTAATATTGAGGATGTTCCTGAGACATCGGTTGGTAAAAGTTTGTGGGTCTTGTCTTGGTTACCCACCAGGTTTCTGAGCCATAAAGTGGGACTGACTTGACATCGGTATTGAAGATCCGGATCTTATAGTAAAGTGAGAAGGTTGTTGATCTCCAAATTTGCCCCAGAATATTGAAAGCGTGTATAGGTAGATATTAAAGAGGATCAAAATCATGCAAGTATAGAAGAAGTGTTATGACAAACGACGGAAAAATGTGGTACATAAATCCAAAGGGACTGGAATTGCAAAAAAAAAAAAAAAAAATGGGACTGACTTGATGTTGGTCTTGAAGATCCGGATCTTGTTGTCAGGTAATTTTATTAACTAGTATAAGAATAAGAATGGTAAAGGTAACAGAAAAACAACAGAAAATGAAAAGCCAGAGAGTGGTAGGATGATGGCTTAAATCGTGAAATTGTCAATCATCATTCAGCGTTGAATTCAGCGCCAAAATCATAAAGTTCTTATTGAACGACCACACTCCTAGATCCTTTCGGGCGATCTATTCATTGACCTATGTTGTTTCTTCTCTTCATCAACGACCTTTCCGGTGTCATCATCCTCCAACTCTCACAGATTAAATGTAGCTTCCCTCTGTCTTTTCTACAAATATTTTCATGGCAAGTGCTCTGACAAGCTACTTTCACTGGTACCCCAACTGCATGAATTTAAGCATGCAACTAGGTTGGCGTCTCGTTTCGACCCTCTCACTGTCGAAACAGTTAAATGTAACAACCTCTTCTACTCCAACAGATTTTCCTCTTATACTTCCCGACATTGGAACTCCCTTCCCTTACTTCCTTCCCTGATGGCTATAATCTTCAAATATTCAAATGTAATGTCAATCGACATCTTCTGATAACTTGATCCCGTCCTTCTCTATAGCCTTTCCTCAAACAACCCTCTTTACTCTTGCTCTCAGTCCTCTGTAACCCCTTGTGGGCTAGTGGCACTCCCGCCTTGCTTGGGGTGAAATGCTTTAATAAAAAAATATACACTTAAACTTCTATTCGAAGGAAATGGCAATTATCAAAATATTTTCATGAAGCACAGCTGAACGGTAAAACATTCTATTGACGTGGTTTTAATATCTCTCTATATCTCTGAGATGAGGTATTATGATTACTTACATTATTTACATTATTATTCAAACTGTTATCCTCATCAACCTTGCCATATTCACAACGTCTCGGCCGTTGTACGCTCCGGCCTTTATGTCTATGTCTCTCTATATATCTATCTATATCTCTGAGATGAGGTATTATGATTACTTGCATTATTTACATTATTCGGAATGTTATCCTCATCTTCATTGTCATATTCACAACGTTTCGGCCGTTGTACACTCCGGCCTTTATGTCTATGTCTCTCTATATATCTGTCTATATCTCTGAGACGAGGTATTAGGATTACTTGTATTATTTACATTATTCACACTGTTATCCTCATCTTCATTGCCATATTCACAACGTCTCGGCCGTTGTACGCTCCGGCCTTTATGTCTATGTCTCTCTATATATCTGTCTATATCTCTGACATGAGGTATTATGATTACTTGCATTATTTACACTATTCGGACTGTCATCCTCATCTTCATTGCCATATTCACAACATTTCGGCCGTTGTACACTCCGGCCTTTATGTCTATGTCTCTCTATATATCTGTCTATATCTCTCAGATGAGGTATTATGATTACTTGCATTATTTACATTATTCAGACTGTTATCCTCATCAACCTTGCCATATTCACAACGTTTCGGCCGTTGTACGCTTCGGCCTTTATGTCTATGTCTCTCTATATATCTGTCTATATCTCTGAGATGAGGTATTATGATTACTTGCATTATTTACACTATTCGGACTGTCATCCTCATCTTCATTGCCATATTCACAACATTTCGGCCGTTGTACACTCCGGCCTTTATGTCTATGTCTCTCTGTATATCTGTCTATATCTCTCAGATGAGGTATTATAATTACTTGCATTATTTACATTATTCGGACTGTTATCCTCATCTTCATTGCCATATTTACAACGTTTCGGCTGTTGTACTCTCTGGCCTTTATGTCTATGTCTCTCTGTATATCTGTCTATATCTCTGAGATGAGGTATTATGTTTACTTGCATTATTTACATTATTCGGACTGTTATCCTCATCTTCATTGCCATATTCATAATGTTTCGGCCGTTGTACGCTCCAGCCTTTATGTCTATGTCTCTCTCTCTCTCTCTCTCTCTCTATATATATATATATATATATATATATATATATATTACTTTTTAAATTTACAATTCCTAGCGTCTTTCGTTAATGCTCATGTACAATCGTATCAACGTGAAAAAATCCAGTCCGAGTTAGTACGAAAAAAAAACAGGTCATTACAAAATTTGATAAAAACTTTTTTCCATTATCTCTCTCTCTCTCTCTCTCTCTCTCTCTCTATATATATATATATATATATATATATATATATATTTGTTTTACCTTGCTCTTTAGGTTTATATTAGATTTGTTTTACTTCGTGTATTGACCACTTTACGTAGTTACTTTATTTTTTTGTTTTGTTTGGACTCTGAACTTGAACTCTGGACGATTGTTTTCGCCTCATTTTCATGTTCTTAGTTCTTTCTTTTTTTATTCCTAATTTTTCCTTGGGTATTGGTTTGTTCAACGACAACCCGAAATAGCTAAGCTTTTTCCAAGCAATTAACACTAATAACACACACACACACACACACACACATATATATATATATATATACACACACACACATATATATACATATGTATGTGTGTGTGTGTAATTAGTGTTAATTGCTTGGAAAATGTTTAGGTATTTCTGTTTTGGTGGAATCTCCCGTCGTATTCGACATATAAAGGTCAAACGTCCCAGTTCCTAAGAACCGCCATCCAGACACTAGTACATATGATTTGATTATAAGGATGAAGCATTTGTGCAGGACCATCCACACTTTTTGAAGCGCCGAATACAGAGACCTGGTGCACTACGTGCCACAACGTCCCCAAACGACCCTCCGCAGGTTTTGAATTCTGAGTTGTCCTTCTCCTAGACCAGTTGCCACCCAAGGCTATAGAACCCAGTCTGTCCTGCTATTTACCTATAGCTGGAGGGAGAAGAACAGGATTCACACCTTTCCCAAGGGTATTAGTACGTAAGTGAATGTAATGGATCCGGCTGGAATTCGAACTTGGCTTTCAGATTTCTCAATCCACAACTCTCTCTCTCTCTTTACATACATATATATATATATATATATATATATATATATATATATATATATGTGTGTGTGTGTGTGTGTGTGTGTGTGTGTGTGTGTGTGTGTGTGTGTGCGAGTCAACTTAAAGGCTCCACTGGCTCTCTCTCGAATTCTCCCACTTTCACAGAAAAAATTACCAAGGGTAGTTGAAAGCAGGCGAAGCATTACACGCAATTTCGGCAAGTTGCATTAGAAGTTTCCGCCAAATACATCGACATCGAAATCGTTTAACATACGCTACAATCCTTGCCATTCTCTTGAACGTGGCGTAATGGTTAGCAAGCTTGTCTTGCGAGGACAGCCTAATAGTGAGTTCGAATATCACTACGGGCCTCCCATTTTAGACCTTGTGCCACATCTATGCTACGCTTAAAAATCTCCCTTACAGTCCGTTCTATTTAAGAATTCGCGCACGCGCACACACACGCATATATATGTTGATTCTCTTAGGCTTTTTCCATTACACTGACATCATGACGCTCTCGGTAATTGAATTATTATAAGTGAATATTTTACAGTAAATAGAATATTTAATAAAATTTAGTAAAACGAGAACAAGAATACGAATAAGAATGTGGTGAATTATATAGAATGAGAATAAAAACGAGAAAATAAATGAATTTAGTTGAAAGAGAATAAGAATAAGAATAAGAATTTAGTTGAAAGAGAATAAGAATAAGAATAAGAATTTAGTTGAAAGAGAATAAGAATAAGAATAAGAATTTAGTTGAAAGAGAATAAGAATAAGAATAAGAATTTAGTTGAAAGAGAATAAGAATAAGAATAAGAATTTAGTTGAAAGAGAATAAGAATAAGAATAAGAATTTAGTTGAAAGAGAATAAGAATAAGAATAAGAATTTAGTTGAAAGAGAATAAGAATAAGAATAAGAATTTAGTTGAAAGAGAATAAGAATAAGAATAAGAATTTAGTTGAAAGAGAATAAGAATAAGAATGTGAATATAAAAGAATATGAATTATCTTTTTTACTCATCTCACCCCAAGCAAGGCGAGAATACCACTAGTAAGCAACGGATTACAGAGGGTGAAAATGAAACGAAAAGACTGGGTATAGGGGGAGGGGCGAGAAAAGGATAAAAGATGAACGGGGTTCAAGAAGACAGAAGATGGCGATTGACGTTACATTTAAATTTTGGAAGATTGTAGTTATCAGGGAAGAAAAAAAATCAGAAAGGATCACCACTGTTAGGGAGTTCGAGGAAAGAAAATCTTGGCGTAGAAGTGGCGGATATATTTTAACTATTGCAACAGTAAACAGGTGGGACCTAAACGCCAATCTAGTAGCACGCTTAAATTCATGCAGTCGGGGCACCAGGAATAAAAAGCCCATCAGAGGAGTTGTCATGAAAATATTTGTAGAAAAGACAGAGGGAAGCCACATGTCGTTGGTGAGAAAGAGAAAGTCGAGATGCAAAGTCAGGATCAATTACGTAGTAGATCCCATCTTTAGATATTGTCCATAGATTAAGCAGAATGAGAATAGGAATAAGAATGATAATATGAGTATAAAAGAATAGGACAAATATTAAATAGAATGAGAATAGGAATAGCAATGAGAATATGAATATAAAACAACATGTATGATATTAACTAAAATAGGAATAATAATCATTTGAATAAGAGTAAGAATTGTATTATCTAAAAATCATGATTAAATATAAATGCGTATTATGATTGCAAGTTATAATAATTTCTTAGTTATCAAACATTTTTTTTATCTTTTATGGTTTGAATAATTAGAATAATATTAAGTAGAATGGGAATAGGAATGGGAATATGAAAATAAAAGAATATGCAGAATTTTAAATTGAATGAGAATAGGAATAGAATGAAAATATGAAAATAAAAGAATATGTATAATATTAAATAGAATGAGAATAGGAATAAAAATAGGAATGAGAATTTAAAATAGATGTATAATTTTAAGTAGAATGAGAATAAGAAGAGAAACGCGAATGTGAAAATAAAAGAATATGAATAATATTAAGTAGAATGAATATAAAAATAAGAATGAGAATTTGAAAATAAAAAATAATATGCCTAATATTAAATAGAATGTGAATAGGAATAGGAATGAGAATTTGAAAATAGAAGAATATGTATAATGTTCAATAGAATGAGAATAAGAGGAATGCGAATGTAAAAATATAAGAATATGAATAATATTAAGTAGAATGAAAATAAGAATAAGAATATGAAAATAAAAGAAAATTTATGATAGTAACTAAAATAGGAATAATAATTATTGGAATGAAAATAAGAATTGTATTATCTAAAAAACGTGATTAAATATAAATTCGTATAATGATAGCAAATTATAATAATTTGAATTTATAATCTCATTCTTTGGTACTGTCAGTTCGATTTTCATCAAATGCCTTTTATTGTTGGCTTTGTAGCAAATCAACATCAGATTAAAGCAGATGAAGTCGAATTGAAATAAAACAGCAAAGAAATGGTGATAAAAGAATCTTTGTATAAAAAAAAATTCTTTTTCAATTTAGATAATTCTTCTAATTATTCAAACTATAAAAGATAAAAAAAATGTCTGATGACTTAGAAATAAAGACATTGTAGTGTCAGGTAATTGTTAACCCCTGTCATCTGCAGACAGGTGGCGCCACCTATACGATGAAGGAAGGACGAAGCAATGACTTTTTAAATTACATCTCGCTGCAAAAAAACATCACGCCTTTCCACACCTGCAGACCAAATAATTACATTTGTTCTTAAGTTTGACGCAGCCGACCATCCATAGACTGTACGATAAAAAAGAGAGACAGAGAGAAAGAGGGAAAAATCTCCAAATTGGACAAATAATGATTTTTTTTAAAGAATATGACCAAAATCCTCTTTGAAATAATCAATGTTTGATAACTTGAATATGGATGAGTTTAATTCATTTATATTTCAATGTTTATTTTCATCATCTTCAGTTTCTTGTTTTAAATTTCATGTCCCTTTCGTAATAAGAATAATGTTCGGTTACTCGTTTCTGAGCAAACCCTTAGCAGTGTTTCTCAAACTTTTTAAGCCGATAGACCATTTTTTCTTTAAAAAATTCAAATGGTTCACTGCTACTTTTACTTTTAGGCTGAATTTTCACACTAAAATACTCAATGAAAAGACAAACTAGTCTATTTACACTTTAAATTTTATTTTAGTAAACAAGGATAAACGCAGGATATAAAAATCAATTTTGATGATGTCATTCAGCTAGTGAATACATTGAACTTGGGTTTTTCTGACACAAGATATCATAATCAATTTTGATGATATCATTCAGTCTTAGTCCATTCAGCTAGTGACCACCCTGATCTTGGTATTTCTCACACAAGATATCATAATCAGTTGTGATGATGCCATTCAGTCTTAGTCCATTCAGATAGTGACTACCTTGATCTTTGTTTTCTGACAAAGTATTAAATCAATTTTGATGGTGTCATTCTCTTAGTCCATTCAACCTGATTTCTCACACAAGATATCAAGTTGATGATGCCATTCAGTCTTGAATCCATTCAGAAGTAGAACCTTGGACAAGATTAAGTAGAACGTACCAAGACAGCTAATAGCGATTTCTAAATACCAGATCGCAAGGGAAACATTTTGATTAAGACATTCCCATATATATATATATATATATATATATATATATATATATATATATATATATATCAGTGTGGATATGGAACAAATAATTAGATATTATCGACTGTAAGTGTCTACTTTACTGTGCATGCACAGATAAGCGAATGACTATTCACTTGATTTAGTATAAGGTGTAAACACAACAATGCTCAGGGCAGATAGACAGAGCTAAGAAGTATACATTAATAAGTATAGATATATCTACGTTTGTATTACAACTTAAAGTTTTATACTTTCCCTGTCGTCAGTTAATCTGCGTTTAATTTAGCTTCCTCCCATGGGACACAGTATTAAAAAAAACAAAAAACTGCAATAATTGTTTGATTCACCAGTTCGTGCCAGACGACTTGTAAATCCATGAAACTTTAAGTTGCACTACAAACGTAGGTATATATATATATATATATATATATATATATATATATATATATATATATATATATATATATCGGCAAATGCTCGTGTTAAGGAATTGGAGAGCCGAATTCGAATTCCAGTCGAATCCATTATATTCACTTACGTGCTTACCCTTGGGAAAGCTATTACTTCTTTTCTTCTCCCTACAGCAATGAGTAAATGGCAGGACAGACTGTGTTCTATAGCTATGGATAGCAACTTGTCTAGGAGAAGGACAACTGATTCAAAAGCTGCGGTGTGTCTTTTGGGGACCTTGTGGCACGTAGTGTACCAGGTTTCTCTGTATTCAGCCCTTCAAAAAGTGTGGTAATCCTACAACACTATAATCAAATCATATGTGCTGGCGTCTGGGTTGTTGGTTCCTAGGAACTGAGCTGCTTGACCCTCAAACGTCGAATACGACAGGAGAGTCAACATATATATATATATATATATATATATATATATATATATATATATATATATATATATATATATATATATATATATATATATATATATTAGTGGTAAATATACATACATATGCAATCATATATCTAAATATATGAATTAGATCGTATTTACTATTCCAATGGAATAAATTTTGACCATGGAATATTAGTGTTTAAGCCTTTTTATTATATATA
The DNA here is from genome assembly GCA_903632075.3 of Acanthosepion pharaonis. Taxonomy (NCBI): domain Eukaryota; kingdom Metazoa; phylum Mollusca; class Cephalopoda; order Sepiida; family Sepiidae; genus Acanthosepion; species Acanthosepion pharaonis. The sequence continues at coordinate 757,024 of CAHIKZ030000298.1, forward strand.
TATATATGAAGATAAATATATACAGAAACAAAACAAACAAAATCCTTATATACAATTATGCTGTTTTAATGTTAATATGTCAACGTCGGACGTTTCGGTCTAATAAACCATCTTCAGGACATATTCATAAATTATAACATTATCAATACAACATGACAAAGACGATGTACTTAAAAAACAAGACTTATCAAACAAATAACTGAAAGTTTTATAAGATCACCCGCTATTTTTAAAACATGGTCACGTTGTCGTCGCGTGGGCGACGCTGGAAAACATATTCCTAAAAATTTTAGTATTTTGAATGAAAAATGAAAAATTCTATTTTGATCTAAAAATTTATATGTACGCTTGTCGAGCATTATTTTCGCTAGAAACAGGAAATATTGCGTACATATAAATTTTAAATAAATGAATAAAAATAATAATAGTGTTATTTCCAATTTCTTCACCTACTTTCATTTTATAAAAGTTTCAGTTACAGGAATGTTTTTTGTAACGTCTTGTCATTTAGGATAATGTTATGAAACTCCTGAATATCCCCCGTTATTTTGTTTGGATAAGTCTTGTTCTCATGTACATTGTCTTTTGCCATGTTGTATTGATAATGTTATAATTTATGAATATGTCCTGAAGATGGTTTATTAGACCGAAACGTCCGACGTTGACATATTAACATTAAAACAGCATAATTAATTATATAAAAGATTTTGTTTGTTTTTTCCGTATATATTTGCTTACATATATATATATATATATATATGATGTCACACATTTTGAAATGGACAAAGTCCGACAATTATTTTAAGACATTTTTTATGTTTATAATTTCTTTTTTATAAATACAAATATTTAAGTAAATACACTGTTTATAAAAAACAGTATTATCGACATTTACCGGCCTGAATGCCCGAGAAATTTTCATAGAAAATATGCGTCCTCCGACAGTCGTTAAAACTGTTTATGGCTCGTACATTCCGGTCGGTAAATGTCGTTAATACTCTTTATTATAAAGTAAGCATTTACTTAAATATTTGTATCTATAAAAAGAACGTATTAACATTTAAAATGTCTTAAAATACGTATATATATATATATATATATATATATATATATATATATATATATATATATATATATATATATAATTTTCTTAGAAAAGATTATAATAAAAACATGTTGAAATCGCGACACAAACGCTTTCATGTTCGTATACTTTGATTATACTTTTTCATGCGAGGGTAAGTAACTGGTGGTTAAAAGATTTTTAACGAAATTTCTAAATAAGTATTACCTTTACCCGAAAGTTAAAATGGGGAGGACATAAGGTCAGAATTAAAATTAGACTCATGTGTATGTCTGGTTAACCAATTTCTGTCAGATCTACGCTAAACACAAAAGTAATATGACGGTTCCGTATAGGATACAGGTTCGATTCCTGTAGGAGGATGCATATTTTCTATGAAAATTTCTCGGACATTCAGGTCGGTAAATGTCGATAATACTGTTTATTATAAACAGAACATTTACTTAAATATTTATATCTATAAAAAGAACGTATACTATAAAAATGTCTTAAATTATATATATATATATATATATAATTTCTGTTTATTGTTCTTTTTATAGATACAAATATTTAAGTATATATTCTGTTTATAATAAACAGTATTAACAACATTTAGCGACTTGAATGTAACCAAACGCTTTCTCTGTAGCTAAATGATCTACTACGTTAGGAAAGGACTTAGCATTTATAATTTTATTACGTTCTTTGTTGAAATACATTTGCTTACATTCTATATTTCCTACTTCTCAAGCTGTTTCTCTCAAGGAGCGGCATCCTCGTATTAAATGACGATAATTTAGAAATGCAAGAATTGTTTGTCGGTATTTTTATTTATATGTATATAATACCTAGTGAGCCAGAACCTGCCTATCAAGGTTTCACCTTAAGGATCTTCAGGGTCCTATCCGAGTGTAGTTACAAGCGGCATTTTATACAGCCACAGTAAAATGATAAATTGACCATAGAAACGAAACAAGAACAAGCCAATGAAAGCAAAAGGATAGGCCTCTATTTTAATCGTTCTTATTTGTCGGGAGATGTTTGATAAACAAGAAACTATAATCCATCAGTTTTTCTTTTCATCCTGCTATTTTTTTTCTTTTTTTCAATTTAGCGCTTCATTGTATATATTGGTATTGCGTCTCTCTTTGCTCTTGATTTCCTGCTAATATATATTTTTAATATTTCTTTAATTTCTTAATATTTCTTCTTTTTTTTACTGCAATAATAGAAGTTTGCATAGACAGGGAAATACATAAGTTATTACCAATATCTTTTTTTTTCTTCTTCTTATTAGCGTAAACTCACGCTCTCTTAATATATTACCCATCTAAATCTGTCCTAAAAACCTTCTTAATACCATTTGATTTATATCGATTTGGATTATTACCCGAATACGTATCCTGCTGACAGAGAAATGTATGTTATAAGAAAGTTCTCTTTAAACCACTTACGGCCGCATAACGACGAAATATCGGTTCCCGTACGGATGCCGGATTTAAGCAATATTGAACCTGGTGACTCGTAATTTGAGCTTGGGTGTGCGGGTGGATAAACGGAATTGTTAATCAGAGAGCCCAATTTCAATTCCCTTTGGGTTCACTATATTCACTCTCCACCACTTATATGTTAATAAACCAGTATTATCACTCCCCCCCTCCAAAAATATTCTTACAATCTAAAAAATATCTTCTGGCTTTAAATAGCATGCAAATGGTTGATAAACCGTAAAAAATGAATCAATCAATAAAACTAATTGTCTTCAAACCAAACGTTTCTGTATAGACAACATTTTCAATAAGATATCTTTTTCCAAAAGTCCTTTTCCTACTCAAGGCAGTGAGTTTAGTCTTAGAGAAAGATTTGAATTATTTTATAATGTTTGTTTTATTATTATCATTTGGATTTTCTTTGATTTCCGGCGTTTACAGATTTCTTTCCGGGTGCCGCACAGGGACCTAAAGTTAGAAATGGCATGTTATCTTACTTATTATAAAACGCAGATTGTGTTTGTTTGTTTGCGCGCGCGCGTGTGTGTGTGTATGTGTCTGTTGGTTTATATATTGGATCGGTTTTCCTACATTTTTTCAACCGATTTCAACAAAACTTCACAGGACTACGTAAAATTACCTTGCGGTGGTTCTGACAGCGCCAAAAATTGGAAAAACATAATTGTTTTTGCACGAAATCAATTTGAAAACACGATTAAGAGCATCGCGAGAATGAAAGGGGGACAACTCATATCGAGTTATACTTATTATAAAACCCAGGTTGTTTGTCTGTGTGCGTGTGTGTGTGTGTGTTCGTTTATATATGGGATCGGATTTCCTACATTTTTCAACCGATTTCAACAAAACTTCACGTTTTTTTTTGGCAGGTAGTGTTTCTTATTGTCTTGCACACTTTTTTCTTTATTTTTACATTCAGAATGCTTTAAAAATTCCATTTACAAGACAATTGTTTATAATAAAATTCTATTCAATCGGTAGACTCATAACGATTGAAAACAATGTTTTTGTTTGAGTTTGGGTTTGACCAATTCGTAAAAAAAAACTAATTAAGACATGCGTGTCCGTCAACCTTAAACAATAATCTTTGTCAATTTTATTTTTCAGTCTTTATGATGGTCGATACTTGATCTATCTCTTACTGTTACATCCCCGGGCAACGCTGGGCTCTACTGCTAGTTATTATTATTATTATTATTATTAATAGTAATAAATTCAGCAAACTTAGTAATTTTTTAACTTCTTTAAACAATTTAGTACAGTTTTAAAAGAATATAATTAAACAAATTATTTTGACTTATTTAAATGATTTCGTAAAGTTAAGTTCCCGCGACGCTCCACTAATTTTGAGTAATGTGAAATGTCACACGATACCTATAGTTATATATGAACGCTGCAGGAAATAAGATCATAACTAACGTTGCCGGGTATAAAATAAGAGACTTTGTTAAAACTGTTTTTATTTTATAAAATTATATACTGTATGTCCGCTGAGAAAAGATGTTATTTTTGGAAACCAACATTAGATTTATTTTACATCTTATTTAAAGAAGAAAATATTGATCATTTTTCTACTAACTTACAACTGAATTTTAAAAAGATATATATTAAAATCTTTCCGTACAAACACGATGAGTTAAAAAAAAATATCGACTTTAACATTACTTATGGTAAATTTTACATTTGAATTAAAAATAAGTAACTCAAATGATTTTTATTAAACTACGATTTTGAAAATTATCATGCAAATTAAATAATACCGCTCACCCCAAGCAAGGCAATAAAGTAGATGTAAGAATAACATTCAATACATGGACGAATGGTAAACTTATAAATGAGAAAAATACTTTGCGCGGCACTGTTAACTGATTTTGGAAGCAGCAGACCTAGTAATGGAATCAATATAATCGATCCATTTTATGCCAACGGAATATAAAATTATAAATACAGATTATTATATATATATATATATATATATATATATATATATATATATATATATATATATATAGAGAGAGAGAGAGAGAGATGTAACCTGTGAAGGTTACTGAATAGAATAATCACACGCAGGTTGGTAATGAACGATAATACTTAGGACAAGAACAACACATATAAGATTCACCAGTTGCGCAATGAAGTAGTCAACTGCAAGAAGTGAGTCAAGTGAATTCCAGAATGAATGTCTGGCCATCATACAGTATTTACTACTGGGTATATGGACATACCCATTATGGACCGTAGGTATGTTACAACAATATATATATATATATATATATATATATATATATATATATCAAGTCAGATTTTGTAGGATCTACATGTCCTTGCCATTGGTAGGTATTTTTGACATTTTGCATTGATAGGTTATTGTTAAATCATTACATATGAAGAATCTTTAGTCAACAGTTGCATATTGATTTACCAAGTAATTGTATCCGTTTAAATTATTTACTGGTTTCTTAAAGAAGCTATTTATTTAGCAACTATAAAAAAAATATGTAGGAAACATTTGTGGCAATTTAAGAAAATCTTATGTTATATGCTTTGTGAGTTTCCTACATAATTTTTTACAGTTAACTGCAGCAATGTTTTCAGCTGAACGGCGTAAATGAGCACGCAATGTTTTTTTTTCACATCAGCCACTGACCTAGTTTCTTTGAATTTACGAAGAATTTTTCCAATTGCACTCTTGAAACTTTAACACGTTTTTTGATTGTTAATCTTTCCATGATTGAAATTACCAAAGACTTAAGTTGTTAAATGTGAAGGAAAAGAGAAAAATTATTAGACGCTTAAACTTAATTCACATTTAAAATCGGTTGAAGTTATTGTTACCCTACTTTTATAAAATATATATATATATATGTATATACATATATATATATATATATATATATATATATATATATATATATACTGACACACACACACATATATATATATATATATATATATATATATATATATATATATATATATATATATATATATATACACACACATGTGTACACGTCCTAAGGCAAGCATTAAGAGAAAATAAAAATAATGAAGAATGAAAAAGAAAAAATAGAAAAACTTTTGAAAATAGAATCACATAGAAAAGTGAAAAGGATATAAAAAAGAAAAAAAAATAATAACAATCAAAATAAATGGAAGAAAATTATAAAAGTGATCATTTCAATGTTACCAATATACAATTAACTCAGTCATAGATATAGGTGGTAGTGAGAAATACAGTGACTAGATAAAAAAAAATTGGTTACCATTTTATATTGAAAATGTCACCAAAATGTGTGTATATATATATATATATATATATATATATATATATATATATATATATATATATATATTATAAATTAATTGATTTAAAATATGGTTTTTTCGCTTTTTTACAAAATAAGTGCTCAATGTATATCTTACTGTTCTTTCTTTTTTTTATATATATATATATATATATATATATATATATATATATATATATATATATATATGTAGGTATTATATATATATATATATATATATATATATATATATATATATATATATATATATATATATATATATATATATATATATATATATATATATATATATATATATATATATTATAATTTTTATTTTTAAAAAAATTATAAGGTAAATATGTTATAAAATCACTAACATTTTATAACATATTTATGTTAAAAAACTTTAATTATGTTAAAAAACTTATGTTTATTTTTTATGTGAAAAAAATTATGTTTATTGTTTATTTATGTTAAAAAAAACTTTTGTTTATTTATGTTAAAAATTTTATAACATATTTATGTTAAAAAATTTTTGTATGTTAAAAAATTTTTGTATGTTAAAAAATTTATGTGAATTAAGTTTAAGCGTCTAATGATTTTTTTCTTCTTTTTCTTTCAGATTTAGCAACTTAAGTCTTTGGCAATTTCAACCATAGAAAGATTAACAATCAAACATCGTGTTAAAGTTATCAAAGCCTATTAGGAAAATGGACGTTCCAGTAGAAGCACATTTTGCGCTCTACGCAATTTTGGGGTCAACATAATCGACCAACTGAGAGTGCAATTGGAAACGATGTAACGTTGTTGTGGAGAGGTTCAATTTCTACGTGTAATGAGGAATAGAGGGGTCTGGATTTTTGGCCACATTCTCGTGCACTGCAGCAATGTATTCAGCTAAACGACGTAAACGAGCGAGCAATGGTGTTTACATATCTGCCACCGACCCAGTTTCTTTGAATTTACGTACAATTTTTTCAATTGCTCACTTGAAACTTTAACACTATCTGAGTATGTCCGATATCTATCTATTTACCTATGTTCAAATTCTATCTGAATATGTTCGATATCTATCTATCTATGTTAAATATCTATCTGGGTATGTTCCATATCTATCTATCTCATTTCGATATCTATCTGTACATGTTCGATATCTCTATGTTAGATATCTATCTGGGTATGTTCGATATCTATCTATCTATCTATCTATCTATCTATCTATCTATCTATCTGAGTACATTCAATATGTCTCTATGTATGTTTGATATCTATTTGAGTATGTTCGATATCTATCTATCTATCTATCTATCTATCTATCTATCTATCTATCTATCTGAGTTTGTTTGATATCTATCTATCTGTTCGATATCTATCTGGGTATATTCCATATCTATCTACCTGGGTATGTTCGATATCTATTTTCGATATCTATCTTTAGAACACCCTTTAATAGCAGCAAATTTTATGTTGAGTCTCGATAAATTCTGAAATTTAAAATTCCCAGCAGCCCTCGTTCGTGCGCATGCGTAGTCTCACCAAGGACCAACGTAACAAATTTAGTCCACTATAGTCCTTAAAGTAAGAACGGCGTGAGAAGAAAACTTCTTCCCACTTTGTCATATATTTTACTCCAATATTGTTCTTGATATACAAAATATATATGGTTATTTCATAAACACATGTACACATCATATACTTCAGACCAGCTGCAATCCTCAGCTGTGCGCCGTGCTTTAAAAAAGTTTTGGCTTATTAAGCTCAGTGCCTCTCCACACGGTGGGCCGAAAAGCTGGATGATGTTACGTTGCCACCAGTTGCGACACGATATAAATCACTACCTTAAACTGCTTTCTCAATATATATATATATATATATATATATATATATATATATATATAGGAGAGAGATATATATAGGTGTGATAAAAACATACATATACGCACATATATATATGCACGTATATATAAATATATTTCTACCTCAGGTGTTATAAATACAGTGCAGAGTGTTATGTAACAGAGGTATAAGTATATCTTAGTGAATATACATAATATTCAACGTTGATAACATGACACGGGGTTTCATGCTCTCTTGCAATATTCAGGTGCGGAGCATATAAACTCTGATTCGTGCTGTCAACGTTCGTTATTATGTGTATATACATATACATTTTTCATGCAACAAGAACATTATTATTGTTTCGTCCGTGTATTGTTTGATATATTGAAACGTAATTGTCATCTTTGATAATGGCTTATGTAAGCGGAAAGCTTAGATCGGATTTAAACATGTATCAATATGGTGATTTCCTTTCGTCTTTTAATGATAATGTTATTAAGCTTATCAGACAATATGAAAGGAACTTACTTAAAATAAATAGACACAACTTGTCTATATTATTTAATGAAACATGCATCAATGAAAAATTGCTGCCTAAATATACACAATATATATATATATATATGTGCATGTGTGTGTGTGCGTGTGTGTGTGTGTGTGTGTGTGTATTGATATAATAAGAAAGAACTGTTAGATTGATGATCCGAAGTTCTTTAGTATTTATGTTTTTATTTAAAAATATATATAAAAAAAAACAGTGCTCGATTCAGAAGTAGAGCTTAGATTATAAATTTTTCTTAAAAAATTATGATTCCATCGCGACACAGAAGTTACTGTTTCGAAACTAGTCAGCAGTATTCAAGTTTAATTTCAATATTAAATCTTAACTACTGGGTGGTAGTCTCATCCTCAAACGATGTTTGGAATAACTATGCCACGGAATGGTTTACTCGTTTATAGTTTTGAAATGGAGCTGTTATCTAGGGTTTGATTTTTATTATCAAAGGGCCACTGCTTTGACGGAAGTAGTGGTGTTTGTTATATGTCAAGTTCTTTGGGTTGTGTGAGGCTGGGTTGATTTTTTTTTTATCTGGCTACAGTGGCTAATCTTATCAGACTCCCTGCTAAAACTTTAACTGATTGAGGTTGTAGTTCTGGTAGTTTTTAGCGTTTATTTGGGTTTTTTTTGTTGATGATTTCTTAAAGGGGCTTTAAGAATATGATTGGGTTTTGTTTTTAAACCTATTGTTTTAATTGAATCTCTTAATAGATTTGGAAATTATTATTTTTTTGTCCATTTATAAAATGCTAATTAAAGCGAATATTTGGTGGTGTCTGCAAAAAACCGTTATCTCATTTCTTTGATTTAATAAATTTCCGTTTTTTATAAACTTAATAATGTGTAGTTTTATAGATAGATAGATAGATAGATAGATAGATAGATAGATAGAAATGGCTGAAAGTAGAAAGTAGATTAATTACACGTTTGCTGCTCAGACATTGTTATATTCTTCTACTGATATAAGTTGAGGTCACACAGAAAAAATTATCCTTCCGTTAATTTATAAAAAAAACATAAAATTTAAACAGGGGGTTAGAATATCTTTACTGGTACCCCTCAGCGATTGAAAGGTGAAAGAAAATGACGAATGAAAGAAAATAATAAGCTGTTGTCTCAATCACAATAAACTCCCGTACAATCCCGGAGGAGTATAGGGGATCCAAATCTCAACACGTTAGTTTCTACTGTTGCAGTTCCCATAACAAGTAGTCGGCTTTTATGGGAATGAGTTGCTAGTCCCATGACCAAGCTAATTTTCATTTTAATGCTATCCTTCTCCTAGACTGGTTACCAAACACTGCTAAAGCGCCCACTACTATTCAACCCAAAGCTAGGGTGAGATTGATTTAAACTTTTCCAAAGGATATTCCGGCGTAAATGAATATAATGGAGTCGCCTGGAATTCGAAACCTGTTCTTAGATTTTTAAGTCCTAATAGCTATCTATTACACCACACACATGTCGTCTGCTTCTTTGGAATATAATTTAAAAAAAAGATCGGCATTTGAAAAATGTAAATAGAGGCTGGGAAATAAATCCATTCAGTTTGAAGGAAGTCGTCGGCAAAAGCCAAGCCAATTTGTAAAAGAAAAAAAGAAAAAAAGTAACACACTCGTTTATTTTATTTTATTATCTATGGCGAAGATATTTCTTGCTGAAATTAAATAATAATTGGTTTAGAAGATCGAAATAAAATGAATGAAAAACAGCAAATATTTTTCGCAGCTAAAAACCGGATGTCACTGAAGAAGAGGACCGGAAGTGTAGCTGTTCACCGTGGAGGTAACTCAACTTTTAATGTACCTGAAAAAGAGATTTAAGTGTAATTAACTTATGGGCTTAAACGGCAATAAAAAGAGAGAAAAATAATTGATGGAGAATTGTTCTTCTTTATGTGCTGTGTCTCTTCAGGACGTAGGTGATCATGGCCCTCCACATCTTCCTGTCCCTCGTAACTCTTAATAAGTTTTATTTTTTTGTTATTTCTCCCAAAACCTACCATGCATTTACTTAAGCCCATCAAGTATGTTACATGCTGCTTTCTTCTCTCTTTCTTTCCCTCAGTCTGTCATGTAAGTCTTCTTTTATGTGCCGTGTCTCTTCAGGACGTAAACGATCATGGTCCTCCACATCTTCCTGTCTCTTATAGCTCTTAAGTTTTGTCTTTTTGTTATTTCTCCCAAATCCTGTTCTACCATCCACTTACTCAAGTTCATCAAATATGTTACAAGCTGCTTTTCCCTTTCCCTCAGTCTGTCATATTAGTCTTCTTCTATGTTCCCTGTCCCTTCAGGACGTAGGCGATCATGGCCCTCTACATCTTCCTGTCCCTTGTAACTCTTAATATGTTTTTTTCTCCCAAAACCTACCATCTATTTACTTAAGCCCATCTAGTATGTTACATGATGCTTTCTTATGTCTTTCTTTCCCACAGTCTATCGTGTAAGTCTTCTTTTATGTGCCGTGTCTCTTCAGGACGTAGGCGATCATGGCCCTCCATATCTTCCTGTTCCTTGTAACTCTTAATAAGTTTTGTCTTTTTCTTATTTCTTCTAAATCCTGTTCTACAATCAAATATGTTACGAGTTGCTTTTCTCTGTCCCTCTTTCCCTCAGTCTGTCATGTGAGTCTTCTTCTATGTGCCGTGTCCCTTCAGGACGTAGGAGATCATGGTCCTCCATATCTACCTTTCCTTTGTAGCTCTTAATAAGTTTTGTTTTTGTTGTTATTTTTCCCAAATCCTGTTCTACGATCCATTTACTCAAATTCATCAAATATGTTACGATTTGCTTTCCTCTGTCCCTTTTTTCCTCACTCCCTCCTGTGAGTGTCAAATTTTCCAAGCTCTCCTTCCTCAATACGTATCCAAGAAATATCAACTGCTTCTATCTGTTGTTAAGCATAAGTTTCGTTTTTGTTTCCATTCTCTCCAAAATCTCGTTGTTGCTCACATATTCGGTCCATGGTATCCTCAGCATCTTTCTGTAGAAACATATTTCTTTTGATTCAAGGTTCTTCTTCGTCTTTAAGGACATTGTCTCGCATTCGCTGAGACAAGACCGATATCATGTTACAGTTCAATACTTTTTTCTTTGTTTTCGACGAAGTTTTTCTGTCACTTAATACACTGCTTATCTTTTGGTAATCATCTTTGGCCATCCAAATACGTCTTCGGATTCCAGTGTCGCACATTCCATCCTCTGTTAGAAGACGTCCCAAATATTTTAATCTCTGTACCTGCTTGACTTTAGTGTCCGGACCTGTAATTTTCATTTTGGGTTCGTGACTGTTACCTGATAGCCATGCATTCTGTCTTCTTGTCGCTCATGCTTAGTCCTTTCTTCTCGCTTTCCTTCGCCACCTTCTGTAGGAGTTGGAGAATAGCAAAGTAAAAATCCTGGGATATATTCCGATACATATATATATGGTGAAATGTATAACAATTGCACCAATAACAATAAGATGCAGCAAAATGACACTTAAATGCAACGACAGAAACAAAGAAATATACCCACTTAACAACAAATGTTTAACCAATAATATAATATACAATGCCACCGTAACTAAGATCATTAATACAGACGAAAACATGTACATAAACGCCAGAGAACAAAAAACAACTGTTCAATAAAGATATTATAACCACAAAACGTCATTCGAAACAAAATATACAACCCTATAAAAATATACATGTAGTCGAAAAGAAAACAATATGCTCACCAAAATTAAATAGTAAATTATAAAAAGAGTATTCCTATGCAGTACTAAGAAAAAAAATTAATTATTCTTAGAGAAAAATTAGCAATAATTAGGTTAAAAACCAAAATAAGCTCTTAAACAAGAAAACTGAAATAATGGGTAAATGTAGGCATATAAATAAATACTTTGCCATCTATGCACTAATTAAAAATAAACAAGTAAATATAAATAAATTAAATATAATATAAAGTTTAAATAAATAAACAAATGAAATAAATATAATATAAACTTAATTAATTAATAAATAAATAAAATATATTAAATATGCACACCTATACATGTATGTGCATGTACATATAAATATATTCGGACACACAGAAACACACACGGAAACGCAAAGAAACGTAAAAACCCCTCAGCCATCATTAATACACCAACATATAATAGCAAGGCGAAAACAAATAAACTACTAACAATTAAATAAAAATGAAACATTAAATAAACGATAAAATATAACTAATTATATAAACGAACACTTACTTTAAAACATATACACTATTTAACAATTACATATATGAGTGTGTGCGGCGTGTAACCAAAAGGAAAGTACGGGAATATATATATATATATATATATATATATATATATATATATATATATATATATGTATATATATATATATATATATATATATAATTCAAGTATCAGTATGAGTTATTTATGTAAAAAAACGAAGTGCAACATTCCTAGGAAAAAAAGCCACGCCCCAAAATTAAAATCGGTGACATGTCTAGAGATTGGAACAATTAGACACAAAAACGGCAACAGTCGAAAGAAAAAAGAAAGAAGAAAAAAATAGAAAAAGGGTAAAGAGGAGTTTAAAATGAAAAGAAAAAAAGAAAAAGATAAATAACCATATCACCCTACACGCAAGCACATTCGCGCAGACGTACGCACAAACGCACATCCGCAGAGACGGACGCATGGCCGCACGCGCACAAACGTATACACGAACAAAAAAAATATACTGAAAACCTATATATATATATACTGAATACAAAAAGCTTATATATATATATATATACTGAATAAATAATGAAAAACTTATATATATATATTTATTTATTAAAGACATTTTTATGTTTAACGTTCTTTTTATAGATACAAGTATTTAAGTAAATGCTCTGTTTATAATAAACAGTATTAAATAACATTTAACGGTTCCGTATAGGATGCAGGTTCGAATCCTGTCAAAGGACGAATATTTTCTATGAAAATTTCTCGGACATTCAGGCCGGTAAATGTTATTTAATACTGTTTATTATAAACAGAACATTTACTTAAATACTTGTATCTATAAAAAAACGTTAAACATAAAATGCTTTTAATAAATAAATTGTCGGACTTTGTCCAATTCTTATATATATATATATATATATATATATATATATATATATAGCAAAATCTCGAATTAACGGCCCTGGAATCAACGGACTCCGGCTTTAATTTTCAAACTCTATTTAAAGGCACATAATAACTTAAAAATAAAATACACGTACAACCATACTGTATTGATATTTATTTACAATAATTTTGTACTGTATTGGGTGTTTGTAGGCCACGGAAAAATGATTCAAATTAACAGTTAAACGTCTTTAACGGACGACCTTCGCCTCTATTAGTCCGTTAAATAGAGGTTCCATTACACGCACGCACACACACAGTACGCATGTGCAGAAAGTAGTGTGATAAACCTAATACTACGCTATGGCGAAAGGGCGGATATTTTCGCCACGATCAAGATGAGGAGTCTCGTAACGCACCAGAGCCGTAGTGGCACCACTGTGTAGTGTGCCTTGGACAAGACAGCTTGGCGGGGCTAAAACATATCTAGGCTTTGTCTTGGGTATGACGATAAACTACATCCGCGTCCAGGTTAAAAAGTTAAACTGCGTCCAACAGCAAGGCCTCTGATAAGGAAGTTTTGAGTAACGTGGAACCACCTCTTAATTGCTGGTGTTCCCAGGTCTGTCCTGACACGGTGGTGTTAGTACCTGTTAGGGTCCCAGCTATGGGCAAATAGTTAACACCGAAACTAAGGTCAAAACACCATGAAAGTGTAAAAATTGGTTTTATTCCAGAAATACTTTAAAAAATTATTACCAGCAATGTTTTTTTTTTTTAAATTATTACTAGCAATACATTTATTTAAAAATATATATATATTACCAACAATATATTTTTGAAGGAAAAATATTACCAGAAATAGAATTTTGACAAAACAAAATATTACCAGCAATAAAAATTTTGTCGGCATTAAATAACCCATTGAGGTTGATATGCCGTAAACCAAACCAAACCAAACATATCTAGGCTGGTTTGAATTTAGAGTCTTGTATTCTATTAAACCAGTTGACACCCAAGACTATTCAACCGTTAACCGGGGAGATACTTATTCAGTCTTATTCAAGTCTTTTCTCAAGGATATATATATATAATTAATGAAGATTTTTGGTAATCCGTATGGATAATTCCAAGGAGGATATAATCCAGAGAGCTTAATGGAAAAACAGCTCAAATATTAATTGTATTAAGAAACAGACAACTTTAAGGGTACATGGAATTATAATTATAATTATTATAGGATTATAATTATTATAGAATTATAATTATTATAGGATTATAATTATTAGAGGATTATAATTATTAGAGGATTATAATTATAAGCCCATGAACCTTTAAAGTTGACTGTTTCTTAATATAATAAAAATTATATATATATATATATATATATATATATATATATATATATATATATATATATATATATGTGTGTGTGTGTGTGTGTGAAAAAAAAATAAAAGAGGGACTGATTTTGTCGGTTGATTTTTATTTAGTGGCATATCAACATCTCTATGGGTTATTTAATGCCAATATCGAAATATTTTGAACCCAATTTCATAGCTTCAAATAAATAATATACTATAAATAGGTATTTTTGGTAATTTCTTTTATACGAAAATGTATTTTTATACTTTCATTAAGTTTTGTTTTTGTTTTTTTTGGAGGGGGGGTCACTGTTTGCCCACAGCGGGGACCCTAACAGGTGCTGCCACCTGGGAACAACAGCAATTAAGATGTGGTTGCACACGCCTCAAAACTTCTAATCTCCTGATCAGATGTCTTACTGTCAGATGTAGTTTATCGTCAGGACTAACAAAAGATGGTATTAAATTTAATTCCATAATACCAGTGCGCCGTTATCCACTGAACTAATAGCTTCATCGTTATAAAAAAAAATGCCTATATGTTTATACACGTTCATTCGGTATTTCTCTGATTTTTTTTCCAATGGCTTTATTAACTGCTTCTCAGAAAGTAATAGTTTCTTCATCAAATAAATTCGTGAAGCTCAGAACAAAAGTAAATAGTAATTATGTAAGGATTAAGGCGTCGACTTGAGAATCCCTACTGAAAACATTGGAGCTTTTTCAGAAGCGTATAATTTTCTGTCTGAAAACGAGTCCACCTTTGGCAAGATTATCTCTAACGTGGTGATCGTGCAATTTTGGTTATCTAGCTAATCTTTCAGGCTTGAGGGACTAAATCCTTTGAGCTTACAGTGCCAGGAATTATACCTTCTCGCAGCTATTGGCGTCTGAATAGATAATTCTGATATGGCGAAGGAATTGTCTGCTTCCAACCATTTTCTTTTCTTTTCTTTCTCTCTTTCTTTCTTTCTATCTTTCTTTCTTTCTTTCTTTCTGTACGCGCGCGGGAAAAGAAGGAATTGTTATTTATGGTCGGTAACTGATGTCCGTCGTGAGAGCTGTCTTCTAAAAGGAGTTGAAGTGCGTCAATGATTTATGGGTTCAGTAAGGCGGCAATTCAAGAGGACGTTTCCTCGGACACAATATTTGCACTGCTTTAAGGATGTTTTACCGTCATGCGATACAGCTATAAAGTGACGTTCTCGTGTATAAGTCGACCTAACATGAGGCACACGCTAATTGATTTATTCATTTTGAAAGAAGCGTTATAACCAAAGTATCTCCTAATTCCTGGTGTATTATTATTATTAGTAGTAGTAGTAGTAATAGTACTAATAGTACTACTTCTACTACTAGTAAGCGTTTTGAATAAGTGCTTGTTTGTTTTACAAGTAGCTTCCAAATTTCAACCAGAAACCTCAAGAGGGTTCATCAAGAGATCATTGTTTCTGGTACAGTTACTTGGATGTATTGCTGACATTCCCAGCACCCGTTTTCTTTTTCTTTTTCATTTTTTTTTTTTTTGCAATCATATTTCGCCAAGCAAGGTGATAATGCCACTAAGACGCAAGAGATTACTGGGAGTGAAAGAGAATGAGAAGAATTTAGAAGCAACCAGAAACCCAACCCTAAACAGGAAACAAGGCATAAACCTCTATTCCTGTTCAAAAGACCAGGAAGAAGTGTGAACCGGACGATAGGCAAATGTCGAATAAGTTGTGGTAATTTGTAAAAGAACTTGCTCAAATCATGTGTCACATTTCGAATATTTCGACTATTAGCGGGAAACAAGAAATAAACCTCTACTCCAGTTCAATACATGGGAAGGAGAGTGAACCGGGGAATATGAATTTTTGTATGAAGTAATTGAAATATGCATAATACTTTAAACAAACGATAGGAAGTTGTGGAGAACCATAATCATCCACATAATGATAATTATTATCATTACTACTACTACATCATCTCATAAATTCAGATTTACTATGGGCAACAAATGATAGGAAGTTGTAGAGAGCCATGATCGTCAACGTTAATATTATTCTTACCACGACTACTAATATCTCTCTTCATCTGAGAAATTCAGATTTACTAAGAACTACAAAGGAAGTTGTGGAGAGTTATGATCATCAAGTTATTATTATTATAACAATTACTACTAATAACGCTCTTCATGTCAGAAATCCATACTTACTAAACGCGCCAAAGGAGAGGATATTGTGGAGAGCCATGATCATCCACGTTATTACTTTTATTATTATTACTACTACTAAGGCCCCTTCTCATCTCAGAAATTCAGATTTGCTATGAGCTAAAAAGAATAGGAAGTTGTGGAGTGTCATGATCAACGACGTTATTATTATTACTGCTACGACTACTATTAACCCGCTTTATCTACAAAATTCAGATTTGCTATGAGCTACAAAGGGGAGGAAGTTGTGGAAAGCCATGTTCATCCACGCTATTATTATTATTACTATGATTACTAATATCTCTCTTCATCTTGAATTTCAGACTTATCAAGAGCTGCAAATGATAGGAAGTTGTGAAGAGCCATGATCATCCACGTTATTATTGTTACTATTACTACTACTACGACTACTAATACCGCTCTTCATCTCAGAAATTCAGAGTTACTAAGATCGACAAAGAATAGGAAATTGTGGAGAGCCATGGTCATCCACGTTATTATTGTTACTATTACTACTACTACGACTACTAATACCGCTCTTCATCTCAGAAATTCAGAGTTACTAAGATCGACAAAGAATAGGAAATTGTGGAGAGCCATGGTCATCCACGTTATTATTGTTACTATTACTACTACTACGACTACTAATACCGCTCTTCATCTCAGAAATTCAGAGTTACTAAGATCGACAAAGAATAGGAAATTGTGGAGAGCCATGGTCATCCACGTTATTATTGTTACTATTACTACTACTACGGCTACTAATACCGCTTTTCATCTCAGAAATTCAGAGTTACTAAGATCGACAAAGAATAGGAAATTGTGGAGAGCCATGGTCATCCACGTTATTATTGTTACTATTACTACTACTACGACTACTAATACCGCTTTTCATCTCAGAAATTCATATATACTAAGATCGACAAAGAATAGGAAGTTGTGGAGAGCCATGATAATCCACGTTATTATTATTATTAAGCAAATCTTATGACGTAATGTAACGATCGAGAGAGGCTTATGACAAATGATCAGGGGTCGTGCCATTTCTTCCCTTCTTTAAATCAACAAAATATTTCTCAGAATGCTGACTTTGCGAAGCAATACTGATTTTGAAGTATCTCTGTTCTACTGACAGACCATTTTCAGAGTTTCTCTGTCACGATTCCAAAGGCAAAACATTTCTTCCTCCCTCACATGTTTCAAATGTTGATACCTTTTCTCTTTTTCTTTCTCAGGGATCTTTACGTCTTCTGGCACTGCTACATAAATGATTCAATACTGTTTGTTTTCCTTTTAGACCTTAATGATGACTGGCCTTATTGCTTCAATTACATTATCACATATCACGATCTAGAGCCCGAACAGCTTTAGACTCTCATTCCCCCCCCCACTGCAGGAGAGTAATACCTCCTTTGCATATTTAAAACCAAAATTATATTTACTGCAAAAGTTCCCAAAGTCAATATTTTTTGCGTAAACTTTGGAAGGTCTGTGTGATCTTTGAGAATCCGTAGATTTATTCTATAATTTCAGAGTCTGCTTACTGGTCGCCCAACTAAGAGCAACCTATCCACAGATATATATATATATATATATATATATATATATATATATATACAGAATGTCCGTAATGTTCGTGTGCACTTTAAAATATTATAACTTTATTTGTATTTGCGATAGAAATTTAATGTACCTAGGTTTAAGTATAGCTAAAATAACTAATGTGATTTCAGGCATTACTGTAAATCAGTTGGCAAATGTTTTCCGTGAACTGCAAAATCGTATTACTCTTTGTATTGCTAATGATGGAGGCCATGTGAAAACTTAAATAGAATTTCAATAAAACCTTAAAAATTTAGATTTACTTTTTTCTAATCCTTAATCTTTTTTACAAATGATTTCTATCGCAAATACAAATAAAGTTATAATTTTTTAAACTGCACACGAATTTTATGGACATTTGCATATATATATATATATATATATATATATATATATATATATATATATATATATATATATATATATATATTTGTTTTCTTTCAAAAAACTATAACTTTATTTGTATTTGCGATAGAAATAATCTGTAAAAAATGTTACAAAGTTTAATGTACCTAGTTTTAAGTATATCTAAAATAACTAATGTGATTTCAGGCATTATTGTAAATCAGTTGGCAAATGTTTTCCGTGAACTGCAAAATCGTATTACCCTTTGTATTGCTAATGATGGAGGACATGTGAAAACTTAAATAGAATTTCAATTGAACCTTAAAAAATAGATTTATTTTTTCTAATCCTTAATCCTTTTTACAAATTATTTATATCGCAAATACAAATAAAGTTATAATTTTTTTAAAGTGCACACGAACTTTATAGGCACCCTGTATTTTTTCAATTTATTTTTTTCTCAAGCTATTACCAAATTCCACAAGATACGCTCCGAACTATAATATACAATAATTAATAAAAAAATAAATATATATATATATATAATCATGCGATCCACCTTTTTGTAAACAAAATATCATCGTAAGATTAGTATTTGCGAAAATAATATAAAATTAAAAATGCGTAATAATTTCATTAGAATCCATTTATGTAAACGTTTAGAAATTATCAGAATTAAAAAGTAAAAACGAATGAGAATAATTATTATTCCTGTTCGTTTTTACTTTTTAATTCTGCTGATAATTTCGAAACAATATATGTATTTTTAAATTTTCTATTCTGTTGAATTTATTTCCGTATTTTGTTTCTGTGCAATTATTTTAAGTTTTTTATTATTCATTCATTATTGCAGATTTTAAAAACGAAAGTTAACATCTATTCTTTTTTATTTACAAAAACAAATTTCAAACAAAATATCTTGAATTAGTTCGGATCGCTGCAAGGGGCTCCGCTCCACCTGAAAACTATGATATGGAAAATAATTTATTTATGTTCTGGAAAATAATTTTTATTCAATCTTTAATAAATAAACTTCATTATTTTTTTGCGTTTGTTACTAAAATGAAAAAGTAAATAATTTTAAATTAAGTTTTATTAAAGCAAAAACTTATAGCGAGCCTTATTTTTTCGAAATTAATTTAAATAAAATATAGTTAAATTCGTGAAACAAATACACGACTAATATTGCCCGAAACTCATGTCTGTCTCTCATAATATTTTATTTAACTAAACACACACACACACACACACACACACACACACACACACACACACACACACACACACACAGACAAACAAAAACAAAAAAACAACAACAACAACAACAAAAACGAGTATATCTATATGAACTCTCCCATTGAATTCGACGTATGAGTGTCAAGCAGTTCCGTTCCAGCAGATATGATTTAATTATAGTGGTGAAAGTTTTGTGCAGAACGAACCACACTTTTTGAAAGGCCGAATACTACGTGCCACAAGGTCCGCAAACGACCCTCCGCAGGTTTTTGAATTCAGAGTCATCCAAGGCTATAGAACCCAGTCTGTCCTGCTATTTACCCATAGCTGTAGGAAGAAAAAGAGGTTTCATACGTTTTCCAAGGGTATTAGCACGTATGTGAATGTAATGGATTCGACTGGAATTCGAACTCGGCTCTCCGATTCCTCAATCCGAGCCGCTATCCACTACTTCACCGTGCCTCCTCCTCCTCCTCCTTCTCCTTTCTCTCTCTCTCTCTCAGTTTAATTTAAGATTGATTTAAGGATCGATGTCGGTAATCCTACTATGAATAGGTATCTTTAGTATTTTTTTTATTGTAAAACTGTGCTTTTATACTCTTGTCAATTCTAAAGTCGATGCAATCACCAAATTCTCAGAACTTAAAGCATCTACGTATTTCTCAGAAAAATTTACAACAAGCTACCAAGCCGCTGGAGCCGATTTTGTTGTAAAAAAAAACTATAAATAGAAACAGCAAACAAATTTTTGTTGCATTTTGAGACTCACACACACAAAGATAGACACAGGAATTATGTGTCAAAATTGCCACCAAAGAAACAAACTTTTTTATGAGAAATTAGAAAAAGATTAGAAAAATTCATACAACAAACTTTTTCACTTAATATCTTTCATAGAAAAATCTTTTGTCTAAGTTAAATTCAACCTTTCAATTAAAGGCAGACAACTTTTTAGACATTGAACATTTCCGAAACAGCAAAGAACTTTTTCTCTATATCTTTGCACACATCATTACAAAGAAATTGTAAATTGTGTAAAATTTAATCTGTTGTTTCAAACATGCATTTTTGTCGTGATTGAATATCGTTACCATTTGGCCATTTCTTATGATTTATGTTTGTGGATATTGCATATTTCATTTGCAGCATAATCTTAAATATTTACGCATCATTCTTAGATCCACTACACTTTCATAGTCTTTTGTTTTTGTTTGAGGGTCCTCTATTTGTCCATTTAGGAGGCACGGTGGAGTAATGGATAGCGGCTTGGATTGAGGAATCGGAGAGCCGAGTTCGAATTCCAGTCGAATCCATTACATTCACTTACGTGCTAATACCCTTGGGAAAGGTGTGAATCCTCTTCTTCTCCCTCCAGCTATGGGTAAATAGCAGGACAGATTGGGTTCTATAGCCTTGGATGGCAACTGGTCTAGGAGAAGGAAAACTCTGAATTCAAACCTGCTCTTAGAGGAGGGTGAATGGAGTCTCTCTGAGCCTTGGTTGGCAATCCAATTAGTGTTGGTGTCACGATAAAAACACCCTTGATAGCCCTAGCGAAGCATCAAGAATTCAGCTATTTGACAAGATTATGAACTACACCAATCAAAGTATTGGTGAGTTCAATGTCGGCTGAGGCCGCAAGATGATGATGATTTGTCCATTGTTCATTTTTTGAACTCAAGCACATTGTAATGAAATGCCGTCATTAGTCTTTGTATTTCTTTAGTGAGATGTACCTGTCACTCAGACAGCTTCTCCCCACGAACCGCTGCCTTGTGAAAGCGATTGCTACAAACTTAAGCTGTTCATCTCTAGGATTAACCATTATCTTCCACACATATCCGCATAAGTTGTGCCTCTTATTTTGTAAGCTTCTACATTGAGCGACCCACGCGGCTTGTACATCATTGTAAATAAAAGGGGGGGAAAGGAGATAACTGATGACATCCATTAGACATGGCACGTGGAACTAGAACAGTCTACCCTAGCGAGCGAAAAAAATGGTTCAGTTCGACATTCCAGCCACTTGAAGAAGGCCGGAGTGTACAACATCCGAAACGTTGTGATAAATATGGCAACAAAGCTGAGAACATTAGTCCGAATAATATAAATACTGTACATAATACCTCATCTCAGAAATATAGACAGATACTGAAGGGCCGGAACGTTGTAATAAATATGGCGACAAAGATGAGGACAATATTCCGAATAAAGTAAATAGTGTACATAATACCTCATCTCAGAAATAAAGTCAGATATTGAAAGGTCGAAACGTCGTGATAAATATGGCAACAAAGATGAGGACTAAAGTCCGAATAATGTAAATAGTGTACCTAATACCTCATCTCAGAAATATAGACAGATACTGAAGGGCCGAAACGTCGTGATAAATATGGCGACAAAGATGAGGACAATAGTCCGAATAATGTAAATAGTGTACATAATACCTCATCTCAGAAATATAGACAGATACTGAAGGGCCGGAACGTTGTAATAAATATGGCGACAAAGATGAGGACAATAGTCTGAATAATGTAAAACCAAAACTAATCTAAACCAAAGAATACATACGAATTTATACGAATTTATCCAGAGAATTCATACGAATTCATCCTAAAATTATTGTCGGTATTAAATAACTCATTGAGGTTAATATGCCGTAAAACAAAACTAACCAATCCAAATCATTATGTGTCTAAATAGTTTCAGCTGTCTCAGTCTAGTTCTATGTATAAACGTTCTTTTTGTTGCATTTTTAGTTAATACTTCCTTGTTGCTTAAATCCTCCATCCATTAAATTCTCAGCATCCTTCTGTAGAACCACATCTTTCGTATCTTTGTCTTATATTTAGTTTACTCTATGTAGAAGTCAAATGACTTACCTGCTAACATGGCTGCCTTCTTGTATCTCGTTGTAAAGGCAAGCCAGCTAATCTACCTCATTTATAGGAGAGTACCTAATACAACTGGTGGGTTAGTCCATTTTGCTGGAATGGACCTGCCCAACACATTTGCATGAGTGGACACTATTCACCCATTAAATGACTCGGGGTTACATTCATTCAGCTGGAAGCAAGTACACCAGTATACTTGTATGTCAGACCACTTTCAAGCTAACTAATATTCCACACTCTACATCCATGATGGTGATCATCCAACATCCATTGCCATATCAAAGGATGTATATCACATAGCAATTCTTTTCTTCGATTCTTAGGAATTTTTTTCCGTTTTTCTGCACTTGGCTTAGCTTTTGGAATGCTAGTTCAGTGCGTGATCGGATTTCAGGGCCATATTTTCCATCCTATGTTAAAACACTTCCCAGATATGTAATCTCCTGTACTTACTTCTGTTGACATCTTCAACTTGTAGTTTGCAGGATTTTTCTCTTGCAAACTAACATACTTTTAGTCTCCTTGTAGTTGATGTTTAATAGTTTAATCTCGCTTTTTATAATATCCTGTTTAGAAGACCCTGTAGTTTCTTGACTATATATATATATATATATATATATATATATATATATATATATATATATATATACTGAGTGTAGTAGCAAAATTATCCAAATCGTGTGACAACAAAATTGTCCAATTGTTAGATTAAGCTTTGAACCGTTGTATCTTAGAAATGATTAAAGATATCTTACTGGAATTCTCCGAGGTTTTTTTTTTATAACACTGTTAGACTCTACTTTGAGCAATAATAATGTACTTAGCTCGAACTCGAAATGATGATCCATTTTGCTTTTGTGACATTTTGATAAATTTTCCTCTGTACTGTTCCTTCTTTTTCAAATTATTCAATGTTCTCTTGATGGTTCTTGAATGGACTTTAAAGATGGAAGATAGGGTGTAAGAGTTGGTACCAGTACTGAAGGACTGAATGATCTTTTCCCTCTCACCATTACTCAGTCGGCAAGACGTAGAGGGGCTGAAACAAAATGATTTTAACGTGTTCTATTTCCACCGGGTTTTTCAGTGATTCTTATGACTAATATGGTCAAGATTGCTAAATGTCTTATCTGAAAAAAAGTAGAAAAAAAGGGAATTTTTGCTGCTACACTCGCTATATATATATATATATATATATATATATATATATATATATATATATATATATATATATATATATATATATATATATACTATTTACATTATTCGGACTATTCGTGCCATGTCTAATGGATGTCAGTTATCAGTTATTTCCTGTTAATTCTCTCTAACGCCTTTATCCACTGTGCCATGTATCCGTTAGATAGATCCAGTGACACGACCCAAAGAGTGTGAGTTCAATACCCGGTTAAGGCAGTGGAAAACTTTCAGAGGGAAAATTAACAGGAGATAACTGATAACTGACATCCATTAAACATGGCATGTGGAACTAGAACAGTCTACCCCAGTGAGCGAAATAAAGGGTTCAGTTCGATATTCCAACCACCTGAAGAAGGCTGGAGCGTGCATCGGCCGAAATTTTTTAATAGATATGGAAACAAAGATGAGGACAATAGTCCGAATAATGTAAATAGTGTACATTATACCTCATCTCAGAAATATAGACAGATACTGAATGGCCGAAACGTTGTAATAAATATGGCGACAAAGATGAGGACAATGTGTGTGTGTGTGTGTGTGTGTATGTGTGTGTTTGTGTGTACGTGCCTCTGTGTGTGTGTGCGCACGCGAGTGTGTGTGTTGTTTTAGAAACTTATAAATATTTTTGGATATTTTAGAATTTAAGACAGCGGTATTTTTTTACTAACATAAACTTATTATTGGATTAGTTGGAAACATAATTCCTATTCTAAGTTTTATAAAGATATGATAGTTGGTTATTTTCGGAAACCTCAAATGAAGTTACTTATGTATAGTCAGTGGTCAGGATTGAATGTCTTACTGACAGATTAGGGCTAATAATTTTACTATAGGAATGTATTGAAAATGAGGAAGAAAGGGATTGTCAGTGGTCAGGAATGAAGGCAAACATTACTGATAGAATAGGGCTATTATATGCATAATGTAAATACATTGGTAATGATTTTACTATAATAATCCATTGCAAATCAGGAAGAAAGGAATTGTCAGGGGTCAGGAATTAATATATTACGGATAGAATAGGGATATTATATGTATTATGTAAATTCGTTGGTAATGATTTTATTATCGGGAAGCTTTGAAAATCAGGAAGAAAGGCATTGTCAGTGGTCAGGAATGAATGCAAACATTATTGACATATAGGGCGATTATTTGTAGAAATACGGACAAAAGGGATTGTCAATGGTCAAAAATAAATGTAAGCATTACTGGCAGAATAGGGCTATTATATGTATAACGGAAATGCATAGTTAATGATTTTACTATAGGAATGCATTGGAAATCAGAAAAAAAGGGATTGTCCGTGGTCAGTAATGAACACAAACATTACTGATAGAATAGGGCTATTAGATGTACAATGGAAATGCATAGCTAATGATTTTACTATAGCAATGCATTGGAAATCAGAAAGAAAGGGATTGTCAGTGGTCAGGAATTAATGCAAACATTAGCAAAAGAATACAACTACTGTAAAAGCATTGCTAATGGTTTTATGATAGGAATGCATTGAAAATCAGGAAGAAAGGGATTGTGAGTGGTCAGGAAGGAGGGCAAGCATTACTTATTGAATATGCTGAATGTAAATGCATTGCTAATGATTTTGCTATAGGAATACATTGCAAATCAGGAAGAAAGGGATTGTCAGTGGTCAGGAATGTAGGTAAGCATTACTGATAGAATAAGGTTATTATATGTATAATAGAAATTCATTGGTAATTATTTTACCATAGAAATGCATTGAAAATCAGGAAGAAAGGGATTGTCAGTGGTCAGGAATGATTAGAAGTTTTACTGATAGAATAGGACTTATATATGTACAATGGAAATTCATTGGTAATTATTTTACTATAGAAATGCGTTGAAAATCAGGAAGAAAGGGATTGTCAGTGGTCAGGAATGATTACAAGCATTAGGGAAAGAATACGCCTATTGTAAAAGCATTGCTAATGGTTTTATGATAGGACTGCATTGAAAATCAATAAAAATTAATCCGACAATCCTCATCCTACTGATAGGAAGAAAGAATGGTGGCATAGTCAAGGAAAATGTCCCGATAGGAAAAGAAATTAAATATGGATATGGTTGCCAGGTCAGATATGAAGACGCACAAAATTTCCGAAGATAAATATGATAGGAGGCCGCTTGAAAGGCGACATAGCTATCTTTAATATTGCGTTCACTTTATCTTAATCGTTATAGACATCTTCGAAAGAATTGAGAATGGCACAGCAGTGATAGAGAAATCGTTCCTTTTATAGCAACAGTTGCTAGGTTCAGTTTTAATCATTTGTATCGCCTTGGAGATGGCTGGGACTCCATCACTTTGAAACACCAATTATCGTCCGACCACCGAACTTAAGCCACATCGAACCCGGTTAGTATCGAGATGGGTGACCGCTTGGGAATACCAGGTGCTGTAAGCTTAGATATGCGATATGTATAATGGAAAAACGCTCGGATTAATCAAAGACCAGAGTACCAATTCCAATCAGGTTCGTTATATTCTTTTACGCGCAAATAATCATTGGAAATTTACCAATCAATCTCTTCTCTTCGCAGCTATGGATTAATTAGTAGGACTTATATCAATAAATATTATCTCCGCAAATTCTTGCAATATAGAAATATTTTCTGACTTTAAATAACCTGTAAAAGGTTGATAAGCCGTAAAAAATAATAAAATCGATCTAGATGACTGTGTGAAGAACTAATGTCACCACATGGACTTTCATTTCTGAGTTTAAATGTTTTCAGTTTCAACTCTGCTGGCTAGTTAGCAATCTGGTTATGTTGGTTGATCATGGCTCTCCACTACTTTCTATCTTTGGTAACTCTTAGTAATGCTTGTCTTTTTTTCTATCCCTCCCACTCCTTGTTCTACCATCCATTTACACAGCTCGTTAGGTAGGTTGATCATGGCTCTCCACTACGTTCTATCCTTTGTAGCTGTGAGCAACGATTGTCTTTCCACCATCACACCCATTCATTGTTCTGCCATGCATATACACAAGCTCGTTAGACAGGTTGATCACGGCTCTCCACTACTTCTTACTCTTTGTAGCTCTTAGCAATGTTTCGGTTTGGTTTGGTTTGGTTTATTGTGTTTTACGGCACATCAGCCTCAATGGGTTTTTTAATGCCGACAAAATGTTTATTGCTTCTAATATCAACAATGTGTTTGTGACATTTCCAACACATCTTTAGATCCTAGTTATTTAAAGTTTCATTTAAAATTTCTTACTTTGATAACTCCATTAATTGTTGCATAGGTCGGCCGGCGATCGGTAATTGTTTTGCTTCCGTAATGAAAGACTACAAACACAGAGAAATTTAACTTAACTATTTTTGTTACATGTAAATTATCTAACTATCCAGTGGGGGGTCACTCCCCAACTCACTGGGGAGCCGTTTCGGACACGAAATATAACACGTCTACATCGTTTGATGGGTAAGAACCAACACATGAAACTTTTCTCTTATCTATATTTCCCATAATAGCTCAGCTAATCAAAATCGACTATCCTATTATGGCTAACATCTGACCCCGGAGGTTGACATCCGAGCCGAGATACATTTCCCCTTAAAATAATAGTCTGCTAAACTATTATTTAAAATAAGTAGCTAGTATCCTGGGCATTTTTTTTTATTAGACCTCGTATAAATCTAACATAACTATTATTTGAAACACCCGGAGTAGATGTTATAATTTAAACTAATAGGTAAGCTTGATTCGTTTGGGAAAGAAATAATTCACTTCTAAGATAAACATAAACCTTCTCAGCTGTGATACAATACTAAGAGAACAAGAAGTAAAAAAAGGGCACAACAGAAAATTGATTATTTTACATAACAGCAAAAAGAGGACAAAAGAACTTTGATACTCTCAGATAACAAAAAAAGAGCACAGAAGGACAATGAGTATTTTGGATAACAGTCAAAAGAGCATAACAGAACATTGAATATTTTGAAAATCAGAAGACAGAACGTAATAGTACACTGAGTATTATGTTTGACAGTAGAAAGATCACGAAAGAACAATGAGTATTTTGAATAATAATAAAATAAGCATGAAAAACATTTAAAAAGAATGTATAAACATAAAAATGTCATAAAATAATTGTCGGACTTCGTCTATTTCATAATGTGCGACGTCATTTGCTTACATTACGCTCTCTATCACATACTTTCACATCTGCTCATGAGCAGATGTGAATGTACGTGAGAGAATCATGGAAGATTGTAGTTTAAAGACAGTTAAATTGACCTTGCTAACCGAACGATCCTCTATGGCTCAATCGGTTAAAGGCACGTCAGGCTATATGACGGTTACGTATAGGATACAGATTCGATTCTTGGCGGAGGACGAATATTTTCTATGAAAATTTCTCGGATATTCAGGCCGTTAAATGTTATTAATACTGTTTATTATAAACAGAGCATTTACTTAAATATTTTTATCTATAAAAAAGAATGTATGAACATAAAAACGTCTTAAAATAATTGTCGGACTTTGTCCATTTCATAATGTGTGACGTCATTTGATTACATTTGGATACGCTTGAAGCAGATATGAATGTACGTGAGAGATTCATGGAAGATTGAAGTTTAAAGGCAGTAAATTCGACCTTGTCAAAGGAACGATTCTCTGTGGCTCGATCGGTTAAGAGCACGTCAGGCTAAATGACAATTCCGTATAGGCTGTCGGAGAACGAATATATTCCATGAAAATTTAACGGATATTCAGACCGGTAAATGTTATAAATACTGTTTATTATAAAACCGTTGTATCTATAAAAAGAATATATAAACATAAAAATGTTTAAAATTGTCGGGCTTTGTTCATTTCATTATATATATATATATATATATATATATATATATATATATCATTCCTACTAATGAAAAGACCCAACTATGTTGTCATTCTGCGCATGACAATAAATTTCATCTTGCAGCAAGGCTTTCATCGAAAGATTGGGGCACTGAGGAGCATGGAACCACCTCTTAATAGGTGTTGTTTCCAGGTCCATCCGGACCCAGGGTGTTAGCATCGGTTAGGGACCAGGCTATGAGCAAGTAGTAGACCCCAAACGAAAATCATCAGTACAATTTATTATAAAATAAGCAACAATACATTTTTTGATCTACAAAATATATATCTAAAAACATACCTTTAAGTTGAAAGTATAAAATTATATAAAATATCTGTAATTGAAAGCATACAATTACCTTTTTTTTCCCAAATCATTATCACCCCATGTAAGTCAGTAAAGTCACTAAAACACAAAGGATTATAGGGTGTGGCGGAATTAGGAACATATATATTATCGGTACTTAGAATGTGACACACACGCTTGAAACACACTATATATCATTCTTATTTTTCTGTTTGATTGATTGACCAGTCAACTTGCATAAGCTATAACCTATTCCCATGGAAGATGTTCAAACGAATTAAATTATTTAGCATCTGTCTATATCTCTGAGATGAGGTATTATATATATATCTGTCTTTATCTCTGAGATGAGGTATTATGATTACTTGCATTATTTACATTATTCGGACTGTTATCCTCATCTTCATTGTCATATTCACAACGTTTCGGCCGTTGTACTCTCCAGCCTTTATGTCTATGTCTCTCTATATATCTGTCTATATCTCTGAGATGACGTATTATGATTACTTGCATTATTTACATTATTCGGACTGTTATCCTCATCTTCATTGCCATATCACAACGTTTCGGCCGTTGTACGCTCCGGCGTTTATGTCTATGTCTCTCTATATATCTGTCTATATCTCTGAGATGAGGTATTATGATTACTTGCATTATTTACATTATTCGGACTGTTATCCTCATCTTCATTTCCATATTCACAATGTTTCGACCGTTGTACGCTCCGGCCTTTATGTCTATGTCTCTCTATATATCTGTCTATATCTTTGAGATGAGGTATTATGAATAATTGCATTATTTACATCATTCGGACTGTTATCCTCATCTTCATTGTTATATTCACATTTATAGACATAAAGACCGGAGCGTCCTCCCCAATAGCCTCATATACTGTATCTCTTAGCTCTTACTGTGTAACCCCCTGCCTAGATTCGTTTAGTGATCACTTGGCAACAAAAATGTAGGTGAAAGGAAATGTCTGTCACTCGGTATAATCACCACCAAAACAATTTGAATGACACAAGTGACGGTATTTACATTATTCGGACTATTCTCCTCAACTTTGTCGCCATATTTATTTCGGCCGATGTATGCTCCGAGCTTTTTCAATTGGTTGATATGTCGAACTGAACCCTTTATTTCGCCCACTGGGGTAGACTGCGCTAGTTCCACGTGCCATGTTTAATGGATGTCAGTTATCAGTTATCTCCTGTTAATTCCCCTCTACAAGTTCTCCACTGCCATAACCGGGTATTGAATTCACACTCTTTGGGTTTTGTCACTGGATCTAACTAACGCCTTTATCCACTGTGCCATGTGTCCTTGAGGACATCTGGGTATGAGTTTCTGGGTATTATAATGTCTTCAGCAACCATTGGTTAGATCCAGTGACAGGACCGAAAAAGTGTGAGTACAACACTCGGTTAAGGCAGCGGAGAACATTCACAGGGGAATTAACAGGAGATAACTGATAACTGACATCCATTAAAAGCATGGCACGTGGAACTAGAACAATCTACCCCAGTGAACAAAATAAAGGGTTCAGTTCGACATTCCAACCACCAGAAGAAGGCTGGAGCGTACAACGGCCGAAACTTTGAAATAAATATGGCGACAAAGATGAGGGCAATAGTCCGAATAATGTAAATAGTGTACATAATACTTCATCTCAGAAATATAGACAGATAATGAAGGGCCGAAACGTTGTAATATATATGGCGATAAAGATGAGGACAATAGTCCGAATAATGTAAATAGTGTACATAATACCTCATCTTAGAAATATAGACAGATAATGAAGGGACGAAACGTTGTATTAAATATGGCGATAAAGATGAGGACAATAGTCCGAATAATGTAAATAGTGTACATAATACCTCATCTCAGAAATATAGACAGATACTGAAGGGCCGAAACGTTCTAATAAATATGGTGACAAAGATGAGGACAATAGTCCGAATAATGTAAATAGTGTACATAATACCTCATCTCAGAAATATAGACAGATACTGAAGGGCCGAAACGTTGTAATAAATATGGCAACAAAGATGAGGACAATAGTCCGAATAATGTAAATAGTGTACATAATACCTCATCTCAGAAATATAGGCAGATACTGAAGGGCCGAAATGTTGTAATAAATATGGCAACAAAGATGAGGACAATAGTCCGAATAATGTAAATAGTGTACATAATACCTCATCTCAGAAATATAGGCAGATACTGAAGGGCCGAAATGTTGTAATAAATATGGCAACAAAGATGAGGACACTAGTCCGAATAATGTAAATAGTGTACATAATACCTCATCTCAGAAATATAGGCAGATACTGAAAGGCCGAAACTTTGTAATAAATATGGCAACAAAGATGAGGACAATAGTCCGAATAATGTAAATAGTGTACATAATACTTCATCTCAGAAATATAGACAGATAATGAAGGGCCGAAACGTTGTAATATATATGGCGATAAAGATGAGAACAATAGTCCGAATAATGTAAATAGTGTACATAATACCTCATCTCAGAAATATAGACAGATACTGAAGGGCCGAAACGTTGTAATAAATATGGCAACAAAGATGAGGACAATAGTCCGAATAATGTAAATAGTGTACATAATACCTCATCTCAGAAATATAGACAGATACTGAATAGAAATGTTGATAACAAAGATGAGGACAACAGTCCGAATAATGTAAATAGTGTACATAATACCTCATCTCAGAAATATAGACAGATACTGAAGGGCCGAAATGTTGTAATAAATATGGCAACAAAGATGAGGACAATAGTCCGAATAATGTAAATAGTGTACATAATACCTCATCTCAGAAATATAGACAGATACTGAAGGGCCGAAATGTTGTAATAAATATGGCAACAAAGATGAGGACAATAGTTCGAACAATGTAAATAGTGTACATAATACCTCATCTCAGAAATATAGGCAGATACTGAAGTGCCGAAACGTTGTAATAAATATGGCAACAAAGATGAGGACAATAGTCCGAATAATGTAAATAGTGTACATAATACCTCATCTCAGAAATATAGACAGATACTGAAGGGCCGAAATGTTGTAATAAATATGGCAACAATGATGAGGACAATAGTTCGAACAATGTAAATA
This sequence comes from Acanthosepion pharaonis, assembly GCA_903632075.3. Classification (NCBI taxonomy): domain Eukaryota; kingdom Metazoa; phylum Mollusca; class Cephalopoda; order Sepiida; family Sepiidae; genus Acanthosepion; species Acanthosepion pharaonis. The sequence continues at coordinate 789,535 of CAHIKZ030000298.1, forward strand.
GTGTACATAATGCCTCATCTCAGAAATATAGACAGATACTGAAGGGCCGAAACGTTGTAATAAATAATAAAACAAAGATGAGGACAATAGTCCGACTAATTTAAATAGTGTACATAATACCTCATCTCAGAAATATAGACAGATACTGAAGGGCCGAAATGTTGTAATAATATGGCAACAAAGATGAGGACAATAGTTCGAACAATGTAAATAGACATAATACCTCATCTCAGAAATATAGGCAGATACTGAAGGGCCGAAACGTTGTAATAAATATGGCAACAAAGATGAGGACAATAGTCCGAATAATTTAAATAGTGTACATAATACCTCATCTCAGAAATATAGACAGATACTGAAGGGCCGAAATGTTGTAATAAATATGGCAACAATGATGAGGACAATAGTTCGAACAATGTAAATAGTGTACATAATGCCTCATCTCAGAAATATAGACAGATACTGAAGGGCCGAAACGTTGTAATAAATATGGCAACAAAGATGAGGACAATAGTCCGACTAATTTAAATAGTGTACATAACAACCTCATCTCAGAAATATAGACAGATACTGAAGGGCCGAAATGTTGTAATAATATGGCAACAAAGATGAGGACAATAGTTCGAAAAATGTAAACAGTGTACATAATACCTCATCTCAGAAATATAGACAGATACTGAAGGGCCGAAATGTTGTAATAAATATGGCAACAAAGATGAGGACAATAGTTCGAACAATGTAAATAGTGTACATAATACCTCATCTCAGAAATATAGGCAGATACTGAAGGGCCGAAACGTTGTAATAAATATGGCAACAAAGATGAGGACAATAGTCCGAATAATGTAAATAGTGTACATAATACCTCATCTCAGAAATATAGACAGATACTGAAGGGCCGAAATGTTGTAATAAATATGGCAACAATGATGAGGACAATAGTTCGAACAATGTAAATAGTGTACATAATGCCTCATCTCAGAAATATAGACAGATACTGAAGGGCCGAAACGTTGTAATAAATATGGCAACAAAGATGAGGACAATAGTCCGACTAATTTAAATAGTGTACATAATACCTCATCTCAGAAATATAGACAGATACTGAAGGGCCGAAATGTTGTAATAAATATGGCAACAAAGATGAGGACAATAGTTCGAACAATGTAAATAGTGTACATAATACCTCATCTCAGAAATATAGGCAGATACTGAAGGGCCGAAACGTTGTAATAAATATGGCAACAAAGATGAGGACAATAGTCCGAATAATGTAAATAGTGTACATAATACCTCATCTCAGAAATATAGACAGATACTGAAGGGCCGAAATGTTTGTAATAAAATATGGCAACAATGATGAGGACAATAGTTCGAACAATGTAAATAGTGTACATAATGCCTCATCTCAGAAATATAGACAGATACTGAAGGGCCGAAACGTTGTAATAAATATGGCAACAAAGATGAGGACAATAGTCCGACTAATTTAAATAGTGTACATAATACCTCATCTCAGAAATATAGACAGATACTGAAGGGCCGAAATGTTGTAATAAATATGGCAACAAAGATGAGGACAATAGTTCGAAAAATGTAAACAGTGTACATAATACCTCATCTCAGAAATATAGGCAGATACTGAAGGGCCGAAATGTTGTAATAAATTTGGCAACAAAGATGAGGACAATAGTTCGAACAATGTAAATAGTGTACATAATACCTCATCTCAGAAATATAGACAGATACTGAAGGGCCGAAAGGTTGTAATAAATATGGCAACAAAGATGAGGACAATAGTTCGAACAATGTAAATAGTGTACATAATACCTCATCTCAGAAATATAGACAGATACAGATGGCGCTTTTTTATTTTTTTTCATCGATATTAGACAAATTCTCCGATTGTCCAGTTCATACTCCACACAGGACTTACGAAAAAGGGGAGCTATTTATCCCTTTTCTTCTTTTTCTTTCAATTTTTTTTTCTTTTTCTTTGTTTTCGTATCTGTCTTTTCCCCATTTTCATTTCTTTCTTCATTTCCTTATTTTGTCTTCCATCTTTTCGTATCTTTTTCTCCCCAGAATCTATCTTATATATCTATAAGTCTACCATTCGTCCATGCTTAGAACATCGTTGCCACGTATGGTCCGGTGATCCTGCTATTTACCTTGAGCTCATTGATAAAATCCAAAGGATGGCTTGTCCATTTTAACGTTTCCAAAACGAAACTGCTATCTATTAATCATCTGAGAGACCCCTTTCTAACTTCCAGGAAAGTAACTCATTGCGTCTACACGGGCTAACATTCTCGGCTGACATGAAGTGAAAAAACTATATTGAATCTATTGCTAGGTCAGCTGCTAAGAAAGTTAGTTCACTGTGACGGCCGAGACAATTTTTCTCTGCAAAATCTATCTTACATATCTATAAGTCTATCATGCGTCCAGGCTTAGAATATTGTGCCTTCTCGGGCTAACGTCCTCAGCAGACATGAAGTGAAAAGACTATATTGAATCTATTGCTAGGTCAGCTGCTAAGAAAGTTCACTGTATCATGCTAGAGAATTTTTTCTCTCCTTAATCAATCGTGCATATTTACAAGTCTACCATTCATCAATGCTTAGAATATTGCTACCGCATAAGGCCCGGTGCTCCCGCAATATATCTAGAGACCCTTGATAAAATCCAAAGAAGAATCAGCAATATTATTGGTCTTGATCTAGCACCTCGGCTTCAGTCATTTTCCCACCACCGCAAAGTTGCCTCTCTTTTTTCTATAACTACTTCCATGGTAGTTTTTTTTGGATGAGCTCCCCGCGATGGTATCTAGACTTTGTGAATATAAGCACAGCACTAGACTAGCGTCGAAATCTTATCAATTTACAGCTCAGCTGACTAGATGTAACCGCAAATTCTACGCTAACATTTTCTTTTCTCACATTTCTCGCTTGTGGAGCTCTCTTCTGGCTTATGTGTTTTCCAGCCAACTTTAATCTGCCAAAGTTAAATGCAATATCAATTGCTATCGACGGTCCTGCTGATTACACTTTCCTCTTCTCGCTCATTATTAATGTTTTCGTTCCTAATTTTTCCACGATCTTTAACCCCTAGTGGATTTACTGCCTTGCATGGGGTGATACCGATTTAAAAAAAAATTTCTTCCGGAACTTTCTAAAGTATTTTCCAAGTCTTTCACTTCCAGTTGCCTCTTATGCTTTAGTCGTTTTCTTTGAAGTAAATTAATTAAGCAATAAAAATAAAAAAAGGAGTGAACTCTAAAATTTCTAATGCTACCATGTAACCCAGTACGTTTGGTCAGATTATCGGCTTTTCGGATGAGGGGTGTGGCTATATACACAACAGGATTAGGCATGATAATTCTCAAGGGGCGGAATAGCAACCATCTATCAAAATTGAGTAAAGTGGGTTCCTTAGCTACGGAACCAATGCAGTGATAATATTAAAAGCCACATAACCATGATTAAATCTCACCATTTAGGCTAAGAATGAATATATACTCCGAATTTAAAACCAGATGCGTATATGGAACTAATCAGATGTTCAGCTGCAGATTAACACTGAAACCATCAATCATTGGGGGGCTGTGGATGCTGATTTTTAAGGCTAACAAGGAGGATTTTCACAGTTCAGTCAAAAGCCCTTTCTATTATTTTGCCTTGTGTCACACTTAACTAACATAAGTAAACATAAGCTGTCAATGTCCCATTCTCTTTCTTTTCTTTACTTTCCGTTTCTTTCTCAAGACAAGGGATAAGATGGCTTTTAATCATCGTGTGAAAAAACAACGCCAAAATTTTAGAATTCGTAAAAGTCTTATTTAAAAAAAAATGTTTTTTTCCCATAAGAATGTATTTCTGACTTTCACTTAATATTTTTTTTTTTTGTCAAAGTTCGACAATTCTTGTCTCGTAGAACGTCATTGGTAAAAAAAAAGAAAAAATGTTTAAAGTAGCAGAAATAGTTCGGTCTTATCTGAAAAAGGGGGAAAATTCCAAGTATAAATTGTTTTATTTTGGGGGAAATTTCTTAAAAAATTTCCTCTTTTTCTTTCTTCTAAGTGCTCTATTGTGTTTGTCAATAGAATCTATCTATCTATCTATCTATCTATCTATCTATCTATCTCAATATGTTCATATATCTCAAGTCGTTATATCTATCTATCTATCTATCTATCTCAATATGTTCATATATCTCAAGTCGTTATATCTATCTATCTATCTATCTATCTATCTATCTATCTATCTATCTATCTATCTCAGTATGTTCATACATCTCAACTCGTTATATCTATCTATCTATCTATCTATCTATCTATCTATCTCAATATGTTCATATATCTCAATTCTGTCTATCTATCTATCTCAATATGTTCATATATCTCAAGTCGTTATATCTATCTATCTATCTATCTATCTATGTTCATATATCTCAAGTTGTTATATCTCTCTATTTATCTATCTATCTCAATATTTTCATATATCTCAAGTCGTTATATCTATCTATCTATCTATCTATCTATCTCAATATGTTCATATATCTCAAGTCGTTCTATCTATCTATCTATCTATCTATCTATCTATCTATCTATCTATCTATCTATCTATCTCAATATGTTCATATATCTCAAGTCGTTATATCTATCTATCTATCTATCTCAATATGTTCATATATCTCAAGTCGTTATATCTATCTACCTATCACAATCTATCTATCTATCTATCTATCTATCTATCTATCTATCTATCTATCTATCTATCTATCTATCTATCTCAGTTTGTTCATATATCTATCTATCTATCTATCTATCTATCTATCTATCTATCTATCTCAATATGTTCATATATCTCAAGTCGTTCTATCTATCTATCTCAATATGTTCATATATCTCAAGTCGTTCTATCTATCTATCTATCTATCTATCTATCTATCTATCTATCTATCTATCTATCTATCTCAATATGTTCATATATCTCAAGTCGTTATATCTATCTATCTATCTATCTATCTATCTATCTATCTATCTATCTCAATATGTTCATATATCTCAATTCTGTCTATCTATCTATCTATCCCCAATATGTTCATATATCTCAAGTCGTTATATCTATCTATCTATCTATCTATCTATCTATCTATCTATCTATCTATCTATCTATCCATGTTCATATATCTCAAGTTGTTATATCTCCATTTATCTATCTATCCCAATATTTTCATATATCTCAAGTCGTTCTATCCCATCTATCTATCCATCCATCTATCTATCTATCTATCTATCTATCTATCTATCTATCTCAATATGTTCATATATCTCAAGTCGTTATATCCATCCACCCATCACAATCCTATCTATCCATCTATCCATCTATCTATCTATCTATCCATCCCAGTTTGTTCATATATCCATCTATCCATCCATCCATCTATTTATCTATCTATCCATCCATCCTATCTATCTATCTATCTCAGTCTCTTCTATCCATATCCATCTATCCATCCATCCATCTATCTATCTATCTATCTATCCATCCCAATCTCTTCTTCACATCTATCCATCCATCCATCCATCCATCCATCCATCCATCTATCTCAGTCTGTTATTTATCTATCCATCCATCCATCCATCTATCCATCCATCCATCTATCTATCTATCTCAGTCTCTTCATATCTATCTATCCATCTATCCATCTATATCATCATCCATCTATCTATCTATCCCAGTCTGTTCTTCATCTATCTATCTATCTATCTATCTATCTATCTATCTATCTATCTATCTATCTATCTATTCAGCTCAGTCTGTTCTTTATCTATCTATCTATCTATCTATCTATCTATCTATCTATCTATCTATCTATCTATCTATTCAGCACAGTCTGTTCTTTATCTATCTCATCTATCTATCTATCTATCTATCTATCTATCTATCTATCTATCTCAGTCTGTTATCTATTCATCTATCTATCTATCTATCTATCTATCTATCTATCTATCTATCTATCTCAGTCTGTTCTTTATCTATCTATCTATCTATCTATCTATCTATCTATCTATCTATCTATCTATCTATCTTGTTTTATTTTAGTGTATCTTTCTTTATTTCTTACTTTCGATAATTGTCTTTCGCTTTGTTCACTCTTCTATAAATTTTGTTTCTCTCTTTCTTTTTTTGTTTAACTTCTTCTCCCCCTCCTCTTTCTTTCCATCTCCCAAATCAGAGGCAAACATTCCTCTTCTTCCGCTGTTGTGATGCCTTTCTCTCCTCTCGATATTTCAAGCTACTTCCATTCTCCCCTCACCCTTCACACCGGACACGCCTTTTCGTGCCATCGCACCTCCAATTCTCCGTTCCTGGCTTCTGATTCACGCCTGTTGTCGCTAAGAACTAAGTCGAGCACTTAAAAAGAAACTCTGTTTGATACGAAGCAGAGATAAAGCCTCCATTGGGAAATTATGCCAGAGTAATAAGAATTGAATCCAAGTATTTTCCCGCCTTTTTTAGCGTCACGAGTTTTCCTTCCTGTTACTCCTTTAAGTCAGTCAACATCTCGATTTATCATCTTAGACTCCAAAAATCTATTTTTCCTTTTTCCTTCTTCTTCATCTATTTTTCATTCCTTTTTTCATTCAGTTTTTCTTAATTTTTGACTTGTTTCTTTATTTTTTCTATTTCTTTCTTTTTTGTCTCTGTCGTTTTTCATTCATCATCATCTTTTTTTCTTTCTCTACTTAAATCGTTTTTTCTCCTTCATAGTTTTACTTTCTATTTCCTTTGTTTATTGAAATAACTTCCACCTCATTCAACTTTCATTACAGAGTTGAATTAAAGGGAATTAACTGAGACATTCGAAAGAGGCATGACACGTGGAACTAGAACAATCTACCCCGGTGGACGCAATAAAGAGTTCCTTTCGAAATTTCAATCACTTGAGGAAGGCCGGAAGTTACAACGACTGAAACGTTGGGAATATGGAAATGAAGATGAGGATAACAGTCCGAATAATGCAAATAATCATAATACTTCATCTCCGAGATATAGACAAATATATAGAGAGACATAGACATAAAGGCCGGAGAGTACAACGGCCGAAACGTTGTGAATATGGCAATGAAGATGAGGATAAGAGTCTGAATAATGTAAATAATGCAAGTAATCATAATACCTCATCTGAGAGATATAGACAGATATATAGAGAGACATAGACATAAAGGCCGGAGAGTACAACGGCCGAAACGTTGTGAATATGACAATGAAGATGAGGATAACAGTTCGAATAATGTAAATAATGCAAGTAATCATAATACCTCATCTGAGAGATATAGACAGATATATAGAGAGACATAGACATAAAGGCCGGAGAGTACAACGGCCGAAACGTTGTGAATATGGCAATGAAGATGAGGGTAACAGTCCGAATAATGTAAATAATGCAAGTAATCATAATACCTCATCTGAGAGATATAGACAGATATATAGAGAGACATAGACATAAAGGCCGGAGAGTACAACGGCCGAAACGTTGTGAATATGACAATGAAGATGAGGATAACAGTTCGAATAATGTAAATAATGCAAGTAATCATAATACCTCATCTGAGAGATATAGACAGATATATAGAGAGACATAGACATAAAGGCCGGAGAGTACAACGGCCGAAACGTTGTGAATATGGCAATGAAGATGAGGGTAACAGTCCGAATAATGTAAATAATGCAAGTAATCATAATACCTCATCTGAGAGATATAGACAGATATATAGGGAGACATAGACATAAAGGCCGGAGAGTACAACGGCCGAAACGTTGTGAATATGGACAATGAAGATGAGGGTAACAGTCCGAATAATGTAAATAATGCAAGTAATCATAATACCTCATCTGAGAGATATAGACAGATATATAGAGAGACATAGACATAAAGGCCGGAGCTTACAGCGGCTGAAACGTTGTGAATATGGCAATGAAGATGAGGGTAACAGTCCGAATAATGTAAATAATGCAAGTAATCATAATACCTCATCTGAGAGATATAGACAGATATATAGAGAGACATAGACATAAAGGCCGGAGAGTACAACGGCCGAAACGTTGTGAATATGACAATGAAGATGAGGATAACAGTCCGAATAATGTAAATAATGCAAGTAATCATAATACCTCATCTGAGAGATATAGACAGATATATAGAGAGACATAGACATAAAGGCCGGAGCTTACAGCGGCTGAAACGTTGTGAATATGGCAATGAAGATGAGGATAACAGTCCGAATAATGTAAATAATGCAAGTAATCATAATACCTCATCTCAGATATGAAAATATTAAAATAATACTTGCGGTTAAAACTGTCAATTTTCGATATTAAAATAATGAAACCTAACAGTCAATCTATTACTATGCTTAAATTCATGAAGAATTTGGAAGCAAAAAAAAAATTAATAGATTTCGCTTCCAGTAAGGCATTAAAGTCACTAAGCCACAACCGGTTACTGGGTGTGGGAGAATATTAATAATGGGTTGGATGAGAAAAATGTAATCAGGAGGACAGTAGAAAGCGATTAATATTGCGTTTAAATTTTTGAAAATTTTGGCCGGAATGTATGAAACCGGAAGTCAGTTCCACTATCAAGAAGTCCGAGAAGAGAAACTGTTAGCATAGAACTTCCGGTTCCATCTAACCATGCCAACTCTAAATTGGTAAGACTTCCTCTCTAGTCTCGTACTTCGCTTAAATTAAAACAAGTCTAGGTACAATGGCGAAGAGCGATATTTATTCCGTCTATCATCAGAAATGTGGTACAAGGCCCAAAAGGGAAATGTGGGAAAAACTATGGTCTTCTTCTGTCTTAACATTAAACTTATCTAGCCACGATTACTGACCCAAACACAGTATTCCTTACACCAAAACAACGCATTCTTACTTACCATCATCTACCATAATGCCTTGTGGTCTCTATGAAAATCTTAACTTGTCTCCATATGTACAAATCATGTCTACGGAGGAGGGGAATAAAATAACAATTTAAAAATCTAAACCCCAACGAATATTTACAAACATGAAACAAAAAATCATTATAAGAACACTATTTACATTATTCGAACTATTGTCCTCATCTTTGTTGCCATATTTATTACAACGTTTCGGTCTTTCAGTATCTGTCTATATATCTGAGATGAGGTATTATGTACACTATTTACATTATTCGAACTATTGTCCTCATCTTTGTTGCCATATTTATTACAACGTTTCGGCCTATCAGTATCTGCCTATATTTCTGAGATGAGGTATTATATACACTATTTACATTATTGGGACTATTGTCCTCATCTTTGTTGCCATATTTATTACAACGTTTCGGCCCTTCAGTATCTGTCTCTATTTCTGAAATGAGGTATTATGTACACTATTTACATCATTCGGACGATTGTTCTCAGCTTTGTCGCCATATTTATCATAACGTTTCAGCCGTTCTACTCTCCGGCCATCTTCAGGTGGTTGGAATGTCGAACTGAACCTTTTTATTTCGCTCACTGGGTTAGACTGTTCTAGTTCCACGTGCCATGTCTAATTGATGTCAGTTATCAGTTATCTCCTTTTAATTCCCCTCTCCAAGTCCTTCACCACCTTAATCAGGTATTGAACTTACACTCGATATTTATTTCCGCTTCAATACAGAAAATGTGGCACAAAGCCAAAAATGGGGAATGGGGAATGGGGAAAAGGACGGTCTTTTTAAACTTATCTAGCCATAAACGCTGACCCAAATATACCATAATATTCCTTGCACCAAAACAACATATTTTTACTTACCTTTCTTACTACATTCACCATAATACCTCGTTGTCTCTATGAAAATCCTAACTAGTCCCCATATGTCCAATTCATTGCCTGTGGAAGAGACGTATAAAACATCAATTTAAAAACTAGCTCTAATGAGTATTTACAAAAGGAAACAAAGAAACCAAATTAGTGTTAGTAACAAAACCCCCAATTCCTAAATGTGGCAGGAACATCAGTTAACTGGACGAAAAATATGTTTAATAATATAAAACATTTATTTATCCCATGCACTCACACAGACACGCACTCACTCAGACAACAACAAATACAAAAAACACACCCGAAACGAAACGCGCCCCGCATCCACCAGAGAACTGACATCACTGACCACCAAGGGATGGGGAATTAAACCAAGGAAAAATGGGGACAGAAATAAAAGGGACCCATGAGCAAGTAGCATGGCAGACTCGGTTCTATAGACCTGGGTTACAAAAACTCTTAATTTAAAATCCGCCTGAAGAGGGTTATATTTTGTCGGGATATCTTGCCCATGAAATACCACTTCTACTGTGGCTGCAGTACACATGATGACCCTACGTATCATGGGATAAAAAATATAGACAAGGCACAGGGAGGCAATTTTATAGCGGTGGCATGTGACTAGACCGAGAAATCAGGTCAAGACCAATAATATTGCAGATTCTTCTTTGGATTTTATGAAGGATAAATATTGCGGGAGCACCGGGCCATATGCTGTAGCAACATTCTAAGCATTGATGAATGGTAGACTTGTAAATATGCACGATTGATTAAGGAGAGAAAAAAATTGTCTCGTCCGGCACAGTGAACTAACTTTCTTAGCAGCTGACCTAGCAATAGATTCAATATAGTCTTTTCAATTCATGTCAGCTGAGGACGTTAGCCGGAGAAGGCACAATATTCTAAGCCTGGACGCTTGATAGACTTATAGATATGTAAGATAGATTCTGCAGAGAAAAATTGTATCGTCCGGCACAGTGAACTAACTTTCTTAGCAGCTGACCTAGCAATAGATTCGATATAGTCTTTTCACTTCATGTCAGCTGAGGACGGTAGCCCGGGAAGCAGCAACGTTTCACTTTCCTGGAAGATTGGAAGGGTTCTCTCAGGTGATTAATAGCAGTTTCGTTTTGGGAGCGTTAAAATTGACAAGCCGTCCTTTGTAACAGCTAACAATAGAATGTCGTTTTTTTAGATCAGTTGGCAATTCGATTTTATCTGACCAATCAGACTTAGTATCGAGACACGAGTAAATGTTTGTGTCGTCAGCATAGATACCAAGATGAGAGGTGATGCTATCGGGAAGGTCATTAATAATAATGAAAATCAAAGTATGACCGAGGAATAAGCCCTCGTGTGATCTATAGGAAAGTCACAGAGTAGCTACATTATGGCGGTAAGAAAAGTGATTGATTCCGAGTTGGCAGCTCAGGACCGGTAATATTTCAGATTTGGGTTTTGTCTTTTTTAATCTCTCATTCGTAAACATCATGTCATTGCATTTTATTCCTTGATTTATTTTTCTGTTGATCATTTTAATTCTTACTGTGTCAGGATTTCTTTAATTTCTTCATATTTCTTTCGTTTTTTTCTTTCTTTCGTATGTTGTACATTCACTTCTATTTTCTGTTTCAAATCCAACTTTTATTTATTGAGGTTTTTGTTTTCTCTTCATTGCTTTCTTTCATTTTTCTTTTGATTCTTTACTCATTCAATTTCGTTTCTTCTTCTTCTCAACCATCGTTTTTTTCATTATCCTTTCATTTTTGCTTTTCCTTCATTATCTCATTTTATATTTACTTTTTTCTTCTTTCTTTCTATTTTTCTTTCTTTATTTATTTACTATTTCTTTCTTTTATCAATTTTTAAAAAATTTTATGCTAGTTTTTCCTTCGTTTGTTCATTTCCTTACATCATCTTTTTCATATTTTCCTTCTTTTTTATACTTTCCTTTTTTATTCTTTCTTTCTTTCCCTTTCCCCTTACCTTAATAATCTTCTTTCTATCTTGCTTTCCTTCATTTTGTTTCTTTCTTTTTTGGCTTACCATAAGAATTTTACTTTCTATCTTTTTTTCATTCGTTTTCTTTCTTTCTTTCTTTCTTTCTTTCTTTCTTTCTTTCTTTCTTTCTTTCTTTCTTTCATGTTTGCCTTACCCTAATAATTTTTCTTTCTTTCTTTCATTCGTTTTCTTTCTTTCTTTCTTTCTTTCTTTCTTTCTTTCTTTCTTTCTTTCTTTCTTTCTTGCCATAATAATTTTTCTATCTGCCTCTCATTTATTTTCTTTCATTCATTTTCTTTCTTTCTTTCTTTCTTTCTTTCTTTCTTTCTTTTTTCTTTCTTTCTTTCCCCTTCCTCTTACCTTAATAATCTTCTTTCTATCTTCCTTTCATTCATTTTGTTTGTTTGTTTCTTTCTCTTTTTCCTTACCATAATAATTTTTCTTTCTATCTTTCTTTCATTTGTTTTCTTTCATTCGCTTTCTTTTTTTCTTTCTTGTTTGCCTTACCATAATAATTTTTATTTCTTTCTTTCTTGGTTGCTTTCTTTCTTTCTTGACATAATAATTTATCTATCTTTCTTTCATTTATTTTCTTTCTTTCTTTCTTTCTTTCTTTCTTTCTTTCTTTAACTTACGTATTTCCTCATTATCCATTACCAATATTTCTTTCTTTCTTTCTTTCTTTCTTTCTTTCTTTCTTTCTTTCTTTCTTTCTTTCTTAAACTTACGTATTTCCTCATTATCCATTACCAATCATTCTTTCTTTCTTTCTTTCTTTCTTTCTTTCTTATTTACCTTACCATAATAATTTTTCTTTCTTTCTTTCATTCGTTTTCTTTCTTTTTTCTTGGTTGCTTTCTTTTTTTCTTGCCATAATAATTTTACTATCTTTCTTTCATTTCTTTCTTTCTTTCTTTCTTTCTTTCTTTCTTTCTTTCTTTCTTTAACTTACGTATTTCCTCATTATCCATTACCAATATTTCTTTCTTTCTTTTTTCTTTCTTTCTTTCTTTCTTTCTTTTCTTTCTTTTAACTTACGTATTTCCTCATTATCCATTACCAATATTTCTATCTTTCTTTCTTTCTTCTTTCTTTCTTTCTTTCTTTCTTTCTTTCTTTCTTTCTTTCTTTCTTTTTTAACTTACGTATTTCCTCATTATCCATTACCAATATTTCTTTCTTTCTTTCTTTCTTTCTTTCTTTCTTTCTTTCTTTCTTTCTCCGCTGTTTCTCTTGTCTTCGTCCTTGATTTTGTTCTCCCTCTACAACTTTTATTCTCCCCTGCGCCTCAGCATGAGATAATGGTTACCCAGGTCATTGTCATTGACTATTACTTATGAAGGGTGATTTCGATGCTAACTTGGCGCCAATAACAAAATCCAGCATTAAAGTGTCCAATTGAAATGATGATCCCCTCTTGCCGTTGTGACCTCCTCATCCAGTTTGCCTCTCTACTCTACCCTCTTTTTATTAAACCTTTTCACCGGTCTCTTGATTGTTCTTGAAGGGATTTTGAAGATAGAAACCAGAGTATGACTTTTGCTACCCATCACTGAAGGCCTGAATCATCTTTTTCCTCTTGTCACTGAACATTTTGGAAGATAGTGGAGCTGATACAAAACGATTTTAACTTGTCCACTTTCTAGCTGAATAACTCAAAGGATTTTTCACTGATTCTTACGACAAATGGTATCATGATGGCTATCAGAAAACTTACATAAAGTAAACTCAATTTGGTTTTTTCGGGTTTTTTTTTTTTAAGATATATTGTGAGATGGACAATTTTGATGTTACACAATTTGGACAATTTTGATGTTACACAATTTCGACAATTTTGGAGTTACACAATTTGGACAATTTTGATGTTACACAATTTGGACAAATTTACAGTTACACAATTTGGACAATTTTGATGTTACACAATTTGGACAATTTTACAGTTACACAATTTGAACAATTTTGATGTTACACAATTTGGACAATTATGCTGTTACACAATTTGGACAATTTTGGTGTTACACAATTTGGACAATTTTACAGTTACACAATTTGGACAATTATGCTGTTACACAATTTGGACAATTTTGGTGTTACACAATTTGCAAAATTTTGATGTTACACAATTTGAACAATTTTGGAGTTACACAATTTGCAAAATTTTGATGTTACACAATTTGGACAATTTTGGTGTTACACAATTTGCAAAATTTTGATGTTACACAATTTGGACAGTTTTGATGTTACACAATTTGGACAGTTTTGATGTTACACAATTTGGACAATTTTGGAGTTACACAATTTGGACAATTCTAATATACTTACCATGTCATTCCCTTGTTCAAATTTAAATTCAGTTTAAATCAAAAGGGAAAAATTTCATTCGCGGAGGTGTGTGCAAAAACAGTTTGATCTGACCCCTTTGATATGTATTTGAGGCAATACTTGATTGAATGAATTGATGAGCAAATTTAAACATTGATATGGCAATGATTATCGCAACACTGATGAAAATGAAATATGCTTATCCAAATAACCTAGGCGTCGTTCCGTTGTTCAAATTTAAATTTAATTTATATCAATGGGAAAAAAAACAAAAAAAATATTTCGGTAGTAGTAGGGGTGACCCCCCCCCCCCGGAGGAGCCCTAGTGATCAAAACAAAATATACTTATCCAAGTACCCTAAGCGACATTTCGTTTTTCAAATTTAAATTTAATTTATATCAATGGGGAAAAAATCGTTTGCAGGGGGTACACTTAGCCCCGAGGTCCCCTATTGATCAAGACGAAATATACTTATCCAAGTACCCTAAGTAAGGTATTTTCAGAATATATATTGTTATGGAAGTCTATTTCCAAAACATTAGGAGGGGTTCGATAACAAACAGACAGAGGCTACAAGTTTATATATATAGATTTTTTTAGATATTTGATAATGTATTTTCTGGTGTAGTTGGGATATTTCTGACCTGCAATGCTAGTTGCCATATTCACATGGATCCAATACTAGAAGAGATGCAGACTTGTACACATATTGATACTGGAAATAAGTCATGTAAATGTTGTGAGTTTTTATGAACCAGACCCAGCCAGCACTCAGTCAATGAACGTCCAGAATCAGCCAATAAAAATGGCTAAAAGCGACACCACCACTTTCAACAGAACGTGCACCTTCCGTCCGAAGCGCACCGATTCGCCGTCTCCAACAATCCATGCAAAACATACAAGCGACTCTGGCTCTTTTGGATCACCGCTACATTCCCTCTGATCTCTTGAGTACAGCTGAATCATCCCGGGGCAGATCTCTTGATTACAGCTGATGCATCCCGGGGCAGATCTCTTGAGAACAGCTGAGGCATCCCGGGGCAGATCTCTTGATTACAGCTGAGCCATCCCGGGGCAGATCTCTTGAGTTCAGCTGAGGCATCCCGGGGCAGATCTCTTGATTACAGCTAAATCATCCCGATTCAGATCTCTTGATTACAGCTGATGCATCCCGGTTCAGATCTCTTGATTACAGCTGAGGCATCCCGGAGCAGATCTCTTGATTACAGCTGAGGCATCATGGGGCAGATCTCTTGATTACAGCTGAGGCATCCCGGGGCAGATCTCTTGATTACAGCTGAGGCATTCCGGGGCAGATCTCTTGATTACAGCTGAGGCATCATGGAGCAGATCTCTTCTGACTGACCTGCCGATCGTAGAATGGATTGAAAACGCCTGGGTAGTCTCCCCATCTCTTTGCCATGGACAAAGTCGAGCGTATCTTTCCGCTACAACTGAGAGGCGGTGCTCGCCATATATCGGCTACTGAGTATGGAACGGAATTCAGAGGCGGAAGAGATCAAACAGGCTCTTATAACCGCGCACGCAAGAGATGCGTTCAATGCATTTTACCAATTCTTGGCACGACAACTTCGACAGAATGAAACAGTCAGTTAATTTTTGGCCAAGTTTCATAGCCTGGCTCAGTTGGTAGCAAGATCGCTGCCGGAACGTTATTTGGCGTCCGCATTTGTGTCCGGTCTGCCGCAACAGATTCGACAAGCTATGGCAGAGCGGATGCAAATGCGCACGCCAAACAACGAACTGGTGCTGGATCAATTGACCGGTAAGCTTTGCAGACTTTGACAGCATATTCGACACGTTTTCTAGACACTAATGGGTCAACAGATCTGGCAAAGTATAAGGGCCGTCTCCACACTCATTTTCAAAACATACACGTGACTCTGGCCCTTTTGGGTTGCTGTGGTAATTCATCGCTACACTCCTCCCTGATCTTCTGATCGCAGCTGATGCACCCCGGGGCAGATCTCTTCTGTCACCGCTACAACCACCCCGTTTTTTTAACCTATATATTGGCTTACGGACACATCACGTTGAAACACCGGTTCCCGTACGATCACCGAAGTTAAGCAACGTTGAGCTTAATCATTACCTCGTTGGGTGACGGGTTAGGAATACCAGGTGTTGTAAGCTTGGATGTACGGGTAGTGTAATGGCTAATGGCTCGGAATTGTTAATCAGGGAACTGTGTTCCAATTCTTGTTGCGTCCGTTATATTCACTTACGCACAAATAGCCTTTGAAAATGGTATAGATCCATATATTCCCCTCCCACCTATAGGTTAAGTAGTTAGACTTGCATCAGTAAACTATTATTATCTAAAAAAAATTCTTGCAATGCAAAATTATTTTCTGGCTTTAAATATCCTGCAAAGGGTTGATAAGCCGTAAAAGCGAATCAATCAGTAACCAGTGTATTCCATCACAGGATGACGATGATAAAGTATGCTGAATTTTAATAAATTATTTTATTCTTCCAAATCATCATAATTTCACTACCTACTTCTTCCTCTTACATTCATATAACATCATTCATTAACCCTCTAACTTAAGTGGCTCTTGGGCCTTATATTATGTGAATAAAACAAATTTGTAGAATCACTATTCAGTCATCGATGTATATTTGCAATAATACGTACCCTGTACAAGGCCCAAGATGCAGGTGCTGTTGAGGATTACCGAAGTAAAAGCACCACTCCAAGCAAGGTGCTCATGGCAAGAAGACGCGAGGTACCACCGGAGGTGAAACTTAATCCATAACAGAAAGCAAGGGATAAAACTTTACTCCTGTTCATAACACCGAGCAGGAGTCTGAACCGGATGATAGGCGAACCGATCTAATATTGAGGAAAACTAAATATATCTCTATCTATAAAAGGCAGAATGTGTGTGTGTGTGTGTGTGTGTGTGTGTGTGTAACGAATGCACGGCCGCAATGTTCGACGGATTTGCACCAAAATTTACATGCGCATGCTCCAAGTTATCGGGAAGGGCAAGACCGACTTTGCATTTCCCAACTCCCATCGATAGTGGGAATAATAGATTTTTTCATGCTTCTACGGCAGTTTTCATGTAGTTTGCGGCCATTTTCTATTGGTCAGAGTGAGAGCCTATAGCTGGCTGCCACGAATAGTCAGGAAGATTATATTGGCCAGCGTGAGAGCCAACAGCTGACTGACACGAATGTTAACTAGCATGCTAGCATGCAAAAAAATATCGATAGCTACATTCGTCACATGTGGGAAAAATTTAAATCTGCATGCCACTTTACTCCAATTGGCTCATTCGTTTGCTTAAACTCAATGTTGATTCCGATTCCATAGAACTTGGTTGGGTGTGAAAAAGTATTTGTTGTTAACATTCTTTTTTCATTCGGTTTTTCCAGTTACGAGTCCATTTCTAAAGCTGATCGTTTTGTGTTCATTTTGTTTAGTTCTTTTTTCGTAACAGATTTAATATTTAGTATAGAGCTTAGAAAAAATTCGCAGTGTGAGATAGGCAAGAAGTAAGGTATGTAGCAACATCAGCACGGCAAAGGGCACTCCTTTAAAGGCAAGGAACGGCAAATATATTTTAACTCAAGAGATAGCGATTGCTGTATGAGTCGTACGATTTTTGAATCAAGCACGGGCAACGCCGGGCCATGCTGCTAGTATTAAATAAATTTTTCCCTCTACTGGTAGAGGGGAAAATACTAATTAGTAAATAAAATTTAGTTTAATTTAGTTTAGGTGGAGACGTTATAAATATAGAATTGAAGTAGACTTTAGAAAGAAAGCGGAAAGCCAGTACTAAAAAGGAAACAAGGGATAAACCTCTACTCCTGTTCAAGAATCCTATCTATTCAGAAAATAAATAACATTTCAGTGTTTAGGCGGAAACGTTAGGAATACAGAGTTGAAGCAGACTTCAGACGGAATCGGAAACCCAATCCTAAACAGGAAACAAGGGATAAAACTACTCTGGTTAAAAAATTCTAAAACATGCCCGCCAAAACTTTTATTTCAACCGCACTTCTCGCTTGTGGAACTCTCATAAGGCTTATTGTTTCCACACAACTTTGATCTTCAAAACATTAAGTGCTGTGATATCCTGATATGCTGTCGGATTCAAGGTTCGATCATTGACGTTGGTTCCCCCTCCAGCTATGGGTTAAATATATGGGTGCGTATTAAAATCTTCTAGCCTTGTGTGGCAACCAGTGTAGAAGAAGAAGAATTCAGATTTCCAAAAGTCTTGAGCAGGCAATAGGAAAGCACTCCACCATATTCTTCTCGAACCCAAGGCAATTCCAAGATAACAAAGAACTTGTATTGGTTCCAAGAATGACCATATCTCGATTGGACGTGGGATTTTATAAAAGAAAAAGAAGTCGCAGCGAACAATGAACTTCCATGTTTTTGAAAGGACATCGCTCTTAAAGAGATCTTTTTTATGGAAAAGAGCATAGTATTTTCTGGAGAGTGAATACGCTACAGGAATATTTGAAGAGGTCATGATTTAATTAGTGAATAGCATTTCAATGTTCAGTCTAATCCCTATACTCAAGAAGGAAGCAGTGGGAAGCTGACGATATCAGGACTTTCGAAATCGTGTATTCGATCCCATAGGATGGTCCAAATGTTTCTAGTATTTTAATAACCAGACGTTTATTTCGGAGAAATCTATACCCTCATGTTTCCGTTGTCAATGTATTCCCCGGCTTTCTAAATTGTGTATTCCATCGAACTAACATGCTGCAAGAGTCTCCAACATCATACTTTTAAAATCTTTCAATGATATAAATTCATACCATCGCTATACTGTTATCAAGTTATTTTCATATTATTTTTATCAGCATAAGCCACCGTGTCAGTTTGCTGTGACGTATAATCAATAGATAAAGGAGCAGTGATGCGTCATTCAAACGAGCCAGATGCTCAGAGAATCTGTTTGCTCAAGATTCAGCAATTCTTATTAAAGAATTTTCAAATACAGAACACGGAATATACTCACTGCATCTTCTCGGGATAACGTTTTACGTTGATATAAAGTGGAAATACTATATTGAATCAGTTATGAGGTCTGCTGCTAGGAAAGTTCGTTCACTGTATGGCGCTAGACAATCTTTCTTGAAAGAGTCTATCTTACACATTTATAAGCATACCATTCGTCCACACACTGAATATTGCTTTCACATTTGTTCTAGTGCTAATGCTATTTACTTAAAGACTCTTGATAAAATCCAGAAAAGAATCTGCAATGTTATCGTTCCTGACCTGGCATCTTGGCTTCAGTCACTTTCCTATCGCCGTTATGTGGCTTCCCTGTGCCTTTTCTATAAATACTTTCATTGTTGTGATGAGGTTCACTCTTTGTAGTTATTTTTATTCTGCACCCCACAGGAAAATTGTAGATATGGAAAATTGTTAGGATTGTTAGAGACCGTGAGGTATTATGGTGACTGTAGTAAGAATGGTAAGTGAAAATGTTTTTTTTGGTGTATGGAATGTCGTATGTTTGGGTCAGTAATTGTGACTAGCTAAGTTTAAGATAAGAACAGCTTTTCCTAATCCCCTTTTGGCCTTGTGTCACATTTTTGTATTTTTAAAATAAATATTGGTCTCTTTTTTGATCTGTCAAATTTATAACTGTAAGTGCAGTACTAGATTGGCTGCTAGGTCTCACTATTTTATAGGTGAAATTGTTAGATGGGATTTTATTGTCTGTGCTAAAAGTTTCTCCTTAATCACTTCTAGTTCATGGAAATCTGTTCCATCGTTTTGCTTTCCAGTCAACTTTGATCATCAAAAGATTAAGTGCAATGTCAAGCGTTCTCTCTTGTTTGCTTAATGCCTGTTCTTTTGTTGTACACTCTCCGGTGTGTTCACGTTCCATAAATTTGGAACAAAGATTTCGCTTTGAATGCGAGCAAGCCCTAGGATAAATTTATGTCATGTAGGTTGATTTTATAGCGAGATGTTGGAAAAGATCTGGATCCAGATAGGATTTTTCGGTTTAAATTAATATAATGAATTCGCTTTTTCGTCGCCATTGAACATTTTGTCCCAGATTTGACATTTTTGTATCCCAATCAAAAAGAGGAATGATGACCATTTGTTTAAGTTTATGGGGAAGACATTCAATTTACCTTTCAACATTTTATAAGCGCCATAAAAGATACAATGATGGTGACAGATTGCAATAAAGATCTGCATTATGTTCAAAGAAAGAAGAAATTATTTTCTCAAACATTGAGACAGAAATGCCGGCGGAAACATTGGCCTCGAATCAATGAGGTTACTGTTTTTATTGTTTTCCATAATATTGAAAGGATTTGTGTTTTACACGTCAATTGTTGTGAAAAAAGAATCTATCTATCTATCTATCTATCTATCTATCTATCTATCTATCTATCTATCTATCTATCTCAATCTCTTCATATCTATCTATCTATCTATCTATCTATCTATCTATCTATCTATCTATCTCAATCTCTTCATATCTATCTATCTATCTATCTATCTATCTATCTATCTATCTATCTATCTCAATCTCTTCATATCTATCTATCTATCTATCTATTCATATCTATCTGTCTATATCAACCTGTTCTTATCTATTGAAACCTTTCTTATCTATCTATCTATCTATCTATCTATCTATCTATCTATCTATTGCAAGCTGTTCTTATCTATCAGAAACGTACTAGATAATATTCCTTTCTATCTATCTATCTATCGCAATTTGTGCTTATCTATCTATCTATCTATCTATCTATCTATCTATCTATCTATCTATCTCAATTTGTTCTTATCTATCTATATATTTATCAATCTGTTGTTATCTATCTATTGAAACCATTCTTATCTATCTATCTATCTATCTATCTATCTATCTATGTTTTAGATTTTTATATAGAATTATATACAATTATGGATTAAATCACCATGTACTTACTTAAGACACACATGCATATCCCCAATTACGCGAGGTAATTTCACACGCAAACTCACGCCCACACATATACATGTTTGCGTGCTATTGACTGTTGTATGCGATCATGCAAGTTTTTCTATCTGAGATTGTGTACATTTGTATATTTGCCCACGGATGCTTGCATGTGTATGTGTGTATGTACATATTTAAGTCTTTTTCTATTGTGTGCGTCTTTTTAGTGTCATTTTTAGTGCGTTTTATGCGCACTTGTTACTGCGCATGCGTGTTGATGGGTGTGTATTATGGAGAGCATTGTTTGATCTTTCCATTTCAACTTGGCCAGATTCGAGCAGAACTTGCTATGTCGATGGAAGCTCATTAAAATTTATCGGCCAAGCAACAAATCCTGTGCAACCGAGTGAACGACGGCCAATGGTGTCGGCGATCGGTGTGATGGTTAAGGAGCCGGCGAAGAATATTCAAACTGCTGCTGCTTTCTTTGTATTCTGGTCGACTGTTTTACATGGGTCAAACGTTTATGTCGACCAAAGCGCCATTTTATGTTCGCCGGACTTTGGAGACTAAACGAGAACAGGACTATGGTCTTATTGATTTTAAAGTAAAAAGAAAAAGAAAAGGGAAAGAATGAAGAAGAATGAGAGAGAAGAAAGAGAAGGAGAAAAAGGAGGACAGAGGAGGAAAAGAAAGAAAGAAAGAAGGATGGGATGGTGGTAAGAGAAATAAGGCAAAAAGAAGAAAAAAAAAGGAAAAAGGAAAGAAGAAAGACAAAAGAAAAAAAGAAAGAAAGAAAGAAAGAAAAAGAGAAAAAGAAAGAAAGAAAGAAAATGAATGAAAGGAATCGAGAAAGAATAATATTATGGTAAGGGGAAGAGGTAAAGAAAATAAGCAAGAAAAACAAAGAAAGGAAGCAAAAAAGAAAGAAAGAAAGAAAGAAACATAGTGAGATGAATATCCGTAAAAATAGAAAGAAAAAAAAAAAGAAAGGAAGAAAATAAACAAGTTTTGGCGCTGTTACTTCATATAGAGCACTGTTTTATTATATATATATATAGCACTGTTTTATCATATACATATATATATATATATATATATATATATATATATATATATATATATATATATATATATATATATATATATATATATATATATATATAATTATTATTATTTATAAAAAAAAAATTATAAAATAAATGTTTTTTTAAGAAAAAAATTTATTTTATTTCAACATCATCAGTGTTGATAAGACACTGAGTGTGAAGAAAAATAAATGTTTTTTTTGTAGTGATTTTATCTTAACATACTTATGTTATAATTTTTTTATAAAAATAATTATATCTGCTCTACTTTGTATTGAGCACTCTTTTAAGAATAGTAATTGTTGGTTATTGGAATTCATTCCATATATAATTATATATATATATATATATATATATATATATATATATATATATATATATATATATATACGGTGTCCATAAAGTTCGTGTTACCTTTAAAAAATTTATAACTCTATTTGTATTTGTGATAGAAATAATTTGTAAAAAGGATTAGAAAGAAGTAAATCTATATTTTTAAGGTTTTATTAACATTTTATTTAAGTTTTCACATGTCCTCCATCATTAGCAATACAAAGCATAATACGATTTTGCAGTTCACGGAAAACATTTGCCAACTGATTTACAATAATGCCTGAAATCACATTAGTTATTTTAGCTATACTTAAAACTAGGTACATTAAACTTTGTAACATTTTTTACAGATTATTTCTATCGCAAATACAAATAAATTTATAAATTTTTAAAGTGCACACGAACTTTATGGACAACCTATACACACACACACATATATATATATATATATATATATATATATATATATATATATAAAAGTGAACATTGAAGTCAACACTTAGAGGCCACAGTCTGTTTCATGCATGGTGCAATCGTCAGGCCACGTGTGCTGTTATTTTTCTCGGCTATTTATACATATACGGATCAGTGGTGCATTGTGGGTAGTCTATTTTGGAAAATTATCTACAAACCACAAGAACAAATTAAACCCACGTGTAACTGCAGAATATATATATATATATATATATATATATATATATATATATATATATATATATATTTATATTAAGATATTATACAGAAAATATGTCAAAATCGCTACACAATTGAAGTCGTGTTTCGATGTGTACCAATTATATGTCATCAGGCGATTGTAAATTATTGAGATGAGATGCACTGATACGCATAAAAACACGACTACAATTGTGTAACGATTTTGACGTTTTACGTGTAATAGCCGAAAAGAAATGATATTGCTGTACTTTGCAATAAGCCCTCTTTTAAATTAAATATTACGAACGGTGGTATTGTACTGCATTCATTTTTCATCTTTGGATATATATGGATATATATATATATATATATATATATATATATATATATATATATATATATATATATATAAGCAAATAAATGGATATAGATCCGACAGTATGAAGAAAAATATACGGAAAAACAAACAAAAATCCTAATATGCAACTATGCTGTTTTAATGTTAATATAATGTCAACGTCGGACGTTTCGGTCTAGTAGACCATCTTCAGGACATATTCATAAAACATAATTAACATTAGACTATATTTAATTCAACATGAAAAGACGATTGACATAAGAGTAAGACTAATCAAAACAGACAGCTGAAATTTTTCAAGATCAGCGTTCCGTTTCAATATGATCATGTCGGCGTCATGTGGGCGATGTTGTGAAAACGTATTCCTAAAATATTGATCATATTGAATATTGATCAATATTGATCATATATATATATATATATATATATATATATATATATATATAATCAACGACGAACGACCAAATTATTCGTGTATATATATATATATATATATATGTATATATATATATATATATATATATATATATATATATATATATATATAACCTCAGAACAATAGATTAAATACAAGAAATTTGACAGGTGAATTATGCAAAATAGGAAAATATAAAATTATTCGTACAGTAGAAAATATAATTTTAAATTGATTTATTCGTGTTCGTTATTTACATAATTATTTTATCGGTGAAACTTTCTAGACAATTTATTCAATAGAATATTTGTGATAATTCCAGCAAAGAACATCACGTGTTGCATAGAGTGTCACCATTTTTATTCTTACGTTAACAACACGATGGAGAAGACAAAGAAGCTTAGCGTTGACTTGAGACAGAGAATTATTAACTCCCACAAGTCAGGATACAGTTACAGCGCTTTTTCAAACCGATTAGCTATCTCTAGATCTACGCTAAAGTCCGTTATAAAGAAGTTTTCACAGTTTGGCAAGATAGAGAGTTTCCCTGGGCCTAGAAGAAAATCAAGATTGTTTATGAGAACTGCACGAAAACTGAATTGCGAGGTTAGTATAAACCGCAGATTTGTTTTGAAAGACATCGCCAAAAGTTTGGATACGATGACCCTCAATGTATGTACTCGCACTATACAACGTTGTCAAAATAGAAATGGGTTGTATGAACCCCTCTTCACAAACCATGTCACGTTGTTGCTCAGTTTAATTTTGCCAAAATTTTGGACAAAAGAAAATTGCTTTTGGGAACATGTACTATGAATGATGAAACAAAAATTGAGCTTTTCGAACATAATGATATGCAGAGTATTTAGCGCAAGAAAGGTGTGGCTTTCCTACAAAAGGACACAGTGGCAGTATTAAAAGATGGGGGCGACTTGATGATGTTTTGGGGTTGTTTTAGCTCAAGGGGGACTGGACAATTAACTGCAATAAGGGGAATCATGAAATCTGTAGACTATATCAAAATTCTGGATTAAAATCTACAACTAACAGCGTAAAATCTCCATCTCGGCCGGCGATTTACTTTTCAGCAAGATAATTATCCCAAACATAGGTCTATATCAGTGACTGCGTGGCTTCAGAAAAAGAAGATTACAGTTCTGCCATTGCCTTCAATGAATCCTGACTTGAATCCTATTGAAAATCTATGGCAAGAACTAAAAGTTCGAATCAATCGTCGGTCAGCAAAAAACTAGAAACAGGAATTAGAACGTATAACCGTTGAAGAATGGAAAAAAATCCCTGACTTCATCAAAAACTTTAGAAAACGATTGCAACGAGTTATAAAGATGAGAGGCCAGGCTATTGACTATTGACTATTGTGAAAATTGTTCATTTTTTATATTTTTTCACAATGTACGAATAATTTTGTCTTTTCCTATTTTGCATAATTTGTCTGTAAAATTTGTTGTATTTAACCTATTGTTCTGAAAATTGGGTTTTATATCCCTTCTTTTGTGCATATTAACATATAAACAAACCTGGCATCATACGGGCTTTAGATTCCGAGAAATGGATAAAAATATTCAAAATTGATGGATGTCCGATGTCGTTGACTGTATATGCAGCATATGTTAATTCCAGCATGTTTGGTCGAATCATCTAGAAATATTACGTCTCTTTATTTTAATCCTCACAAATTCACGGTTCAATTTCTTAGTGCTGTTATAAAACTGATTAAGAAAAACGCCGTAGTTTTGTTCATTTATTTTA
Source organism: Acanthosepion pharaonis (assembly GCA_903632075.3). Classification (NCBI taxonomy): domain Eukaryota; kingdom Metazoa; phylum Mollusca; class Cephalopoda; order Sepiida; family Sepiidae; genus Acanthosepion; species Acanthosepion pharaonis. The sequence continues at coordinate 815,272 of CAHIKZ030000298.1, forward strand.
TTTTTCCTACTACTTTCAATCTCATCCAAGATCATCTTCAGAGTTGAATTGCTAAGGCAAAATATTATTATAGTGATAGCAGGATTAGGGACTTCATGCAGGAAACTCCGAGTCAGGCTACCGGTGAAAGATAATATGTCCGACCACTACTATAGGTTTCATGCCTTTAAGCAATCGTCAGCAGCTTTAATGCGAAAATAGGAGCCTTTATATCCCCAATAAAAACTAAGATGGAAAATAAAATATGGAAGGTGTTCGTGCATAAGCCTACCAATCGATCATATTGTAAGTTGGGGAGCACTTTTCTATTTTGTGTGCAAACACGGTAAACTCTTTTTAACAGCTAATTTTCTGGACCTGGAAATGTCATTATTGCTAATTTTTCCTGTTTTGATGTAAAAAAGCTCTTCATGGCATTTTTTCCCACATGTGCATTAAGCACTTTTTAATACTACTGTTTCCTGGTTTGATTCAACTCTGACCATTAACCTTTTATATATATATATATATATATATATATATATATATATATATATATATATATATAAAATAAATTAATAATATTAGTAATTAAATATACACATACATATGCAAAATATAAATATATATACATACATGCATACACGTACATATATATTTTGTGTAAAAAAAATTCCAAGAGGATAGAACCCAGGTAGAACTCAATGTCCAGGACAGAGTAAGGATATAATAAGAAGGCTTAAACACTAATATTCCATACACACACACACACACACACACACACACACACACACACACAACATATATATATATATATATATATATATATATATATATATATATATATATATATATATATTATAAAGAGTACGCCAATTGCGCCGAATGAAAAAAATCAAATTATCTACTACAAAAAATTTAAAACAGCTAACCATATACTCTCAAAAATAGCAACGCACCAACAAATTCAAAATTACAACGAACGAACATTATCTATGTGTTCAAAACCGAATTCATAAATAATTACATTGGTCACACAACTACATACCTATCCAGACGCCTTACGTTACAACTATCCGACCACATCTCTATTAGAATCCATTGAAACATACACACAAACCTACCAGACTCCATCTGAAACATACTAGTAGAAAATACAAGCATACTAACCCCATCCACATGTAAAAAAAAAAGATTAAAAATAATGGAAACCTTAATAATAAAAAAGGTACAATCCAACACTAACTACGAACACGGCCACAATGTGCTATGTTCATAAAAAAAACACATCTCTATAACACTAAAAACATACACACAACGCACACACTCAATTAAACTGAAAAAATTAAATCATCCTTGATAATAAGTAAGAGTATAGCCGAAAGTGCTCGGAACTATAGAACATTTAGACCGTCTTTATACCCTTTTTACTGATTTATAAACATGCTTAAAATAATTATCGGTCTTTGTCCATTTCATAATGAGTGACGTCATTTGTTTACGTTGGGAGACGCATCGAGCAGATATAAATGTACAAGAGAAAATCATGGAGAATTGTAGTTTAAAAACAGTAAAATCGACCTTGCTAACCGAAACGCTCCTCTGTGGCCAAATCGGTAACACACGTCAGGCTATATGATCGTTCCGTATTAGATACAGGTTTGATTTCTGTCGGAGGGCGCATATTTTCTATGAAAATTTCTCGGACATTAAGGCCGGTAAATGTTGTTAATACTGTTTATTATAAACAGTATATTTACTTAAATATTTGTAGCTATAAAAAGAACGTATAAACAGGAAAAATGTCTTAAAATGTCTTAAAATAATTGTCGGACTTTATCCATTTCATAATATCTATCTATCTATCTATATATATATATATATATATATATATATATATATATATATGTGTGTGTATATATATATATATATATATATATATATATATATATATATATATATATATATATATATATATATATATATATATATATATATGTGTGTGTGTGTGTGGAAGTAGGAATCCCAGGAGAAATATTAAATTTGGCAAGATGGATGACGAGCATCGTTGTTTGACGTTACAATAAATCTCCAGCATTTCCAGGCAGGAAATAAAAAGATATGTCTTCTTTCCTAGGAACAAGACTCGAAAGAGAAATGAGAACTAAATGACAGAAAAAAGTGGGCGTGTAGAAAGATTAATGTCGCTTAAAAAAAAAATGTGCCTAGCATCGCTTGACAATGGAACGA
>CAHIKZ030000298.1:822500-827500 GCA_903632075.3 Acanthosepion pharaonis
AGTAGGCAGGAATCCGAAGAAATTCTTCCGTAGAAGGCGCCAGGACTTTAGCCTCACCAGATACTCCCATAAGCCGTGGCAGAGGTTCAACATAGATTCAGAGGGTGGCACCAGCGTTACTAGCAAGATGGGGGCACCCCTTATACAGCAAATATCTCTTCACTTCGATTCATTATGTGAAACAAGAGTACCTGCGCAACAATGTGCTATTCAAATTTGCCTTGAGGTCGCTGATTTTGCTAGCAGATTCAGGTTGGAGCTTAACTAGCTGCGCGAACAAAACCTCAAACTCCGCATACACCTCCTCGACATTGTTACTTTGCCGCTAACACTCGTGTTGTTTTCTCTGCCAGGTTTGCCCTTCCGTCTATGCGAAAGGATTTTCTACCTCCACATCATAATAGTTCTTTAATTTATTCTTTTAAATATAGTTGCGGTTCGCACTATATAGGGAGAACGACTCAAAGGCTGGATGTTAAAATAAAACAACACGTTCCAGCGAAAGTTCGAAACCGGAAGTACACTCCCTCGGACATTTTGACCAATACGTACGGGTCTTCTATCGCAGAACTCCTTATAAATAGCCATAATTATGCTGTTAGTTTTAGTGCGGACGCTTTTACAATCCTAAGCAAGTCCCACTCAAATTATCACCTGAAAGTGTTGGAGGCCATCTATATTCTATCTTTAAAGCCTTCTCTTTGTAAACAGAAGGACTTTATATTAGGCCTCCAAATAATTACCATTTAAGTATTTTTCTCCTACCAGTACACTTTGTCCATTGTTTTATTATTATTATTATTATTATTATATAATTTTACTTTATTTACCTCGATTTAACTCTGTTCAGCGAGGTACGAAACCGGTTAGCTAGCCAGTTTTTCATTTTTACTTTTTATTACCATGAGTAGTAATAATAAAACTAATTTTTGTCTGTTCATGGCAGTCATATATATATATATATATATATATATATATATATATATATATATATATATCAGTGGTAGAAACTCTGACTGACACCAAGTCGACAGGGTTTCAATCCTAGCTTAAGGAATTCGGATGTCTAGTCGCACTGAGGAGCTGTGATACAGCGAAACAGTAATGTCTGCCAATGACATAATTTAGCACTTGAAAATGTATTTCACTTGAGCACTGTTGAATGACAAGGTAATTCTATAAACAACAGCCACCTGCGCTAATGCAAAGCTCCTCAGTTAAATGGATCGAGCCCTATGGCTGATTGGCGTTTGTTTGCATTCGTAAAAACAATACGCTAAATTTAGCTAACTCATTCTGTCGAATGAAGATAGCTCAGTGATAGAAGCTCTAACTGACACCAAATCGGTTCAATAGCCGAGGAAAAATCCAGCATTCGCGGCCTGACGATTGCGCCTAGCATGAAACAGCCTGTCGCCTCTGTGTGTTAACTTCAATGTTCACTTTTATATTTACACACGCTCTATGTCTGGTATTGAGCACTTTATCCTATAAATATGGAACACCTTAAGAGTGATTCCTTAAGTTGTTATAAGGGAAGTGTTTCTTTTTTCCCCTTTTTTATGTTTCGTTTTACTTAATTTACGTTATCAGACGGTCACGTTACGCCGCGCAAATGAATGTTATTTCGCAACTTTAGCACGTAAGTGAATATAATGGATTCGACTGGAATTCGAACTCGTCTCAATCAATATATATATATATATATATATATATATATATATATATATATATATATAACACCTTAATCCATTATATTCACTTACGTGCTAAAGTTGCGAAATAACATTAATTATATATATATATATATATATATATATATATATATATATATATATATATATATATATATATAGCATTTCACCCCAAGCAAGCCAGGAGTGCCTCTAGAATGCAAGGGGTTATAAGGAGTGAGAGTAAGAGTAAAGAAGTTGTTTGAGGAATGGATATAGAGAAGGGCCGGGATCAGGATCAAGGCATCAGAAGATTTCGATTGGCATTACATTTAGATTTTTGAAGATTATATTTATCAGGGAAGCAACTAAAAGAAGAGATTTCTACTGACAGGAAGTTCGAGAGAAGTGCTTTTGCTTCTTTTCATCGGCCTGAATCGTCCTCTAGATCTTGTTTGGGTTAAGATTTTCTCGACAGTATCAATAATGCATTTCAGGAATTGTTTTCACCGTTTATCTGTTCATAGATACATTTTTTTTTAATTCTGCAAGATTTTGCAAGATATATAGAAGAGCAGGTGTGACAGTTTACTTTATATATACCTGCAACAAAATTATTATTATTATGATGGGCATTTTTAGTTCTGATCACATCCATCATAGTTTTGGATGTGGTTTTAATTATTTTAATGTTGTTTAATTGAGGGGTAAAATGTTTTGGATAGGCGTTACTACTTAATATTATATACCTTTTTTTATCTAGTTTGCTGGTGTTATTATCGCAAAATACATTCGAATGCTTAAAGGTGGTCATCAGTGATGAAAGCCGTCTTCATCGCTGATTTCGGGGTTCTTAATCATCATATCAGCTCCGACAGCCACCCCCAACCTGTTATCTTATCCCACAGGTCGCCACCGTGTAAAGAATTGTGCTAGTGCTCATGACAGAATTTATATTTTCTGCTCTTTAAAAAAAAAAAAGAAAAAAAAAAGGAAACAAACAAAAAAAAAATATAAAAAAATAAAATAAATAAATTAAATAATAAAAAAAATAAAATAAAATAAAAACCAACGGATGCGTCCAAAATTGCTTGCCCAATTAAAATATTAACGATACATTTAACTGTTCACTAAAATGGGGGCGTCTTTTTTTTTTCTTTTTTTTCTTTTCTTTTAACCCTCCTTCTCTTTTTTCTTCCTTCCAAACTGAATTATATACATTGTTTGCTTCGCACCAATTAAAAAATGTAATTTTTCCAAAACTAACTTATACTACTTAATTAAAAAGTTCTTATTATCGTATCTTATTACTGTTAATAATGTTATTATTTTTTGTGGTTTTATATTTTGCATTTGTCTCTAGTATATTTTCTATGCCTCTCTGTATATATACAGCGTGCGATGGGTAAATTGTCAACATTTTATTTTTTAATGTCGCGCATGCGCGTCGTTTTTGATTTTGTCGACAGCGCAGTATGTTAGGGTCAGTTGGGTATCGTCTGCGAGAAAAAGAGCACCATGGCGGAATTCACTTCACTAGAAATTTGGAAACGTAATTCTGTACTGCTTGGCATTCGCACCGGAAGCTCTTTTACGAACATTTCAGAGTGTCCGAGTATCAATCTGCGGACAGTGTAGACGATTCGGAGTGAATCACTAGGGATGGCGACGTCATGCCTCCATTTATCTTCCCAAATATACTGATACTCAACATGGGGGCCTACATCATGTGTTATTCGGAGTTAGTGCTGTTCTGTGTCTGAGGGGGGCTGCTGGAAGTACCTATATCTGGCAAGAGAAAATTGCACCATGCCACACAAGATGGTGAATCCTGTCATGCCGGTCAGCCAATATCTACCACCCCACCGCCCCCTTAAATCTGGCCACCTAACCCACCATACTGCAACCACCTTGATTATTATGTGTTGGGTGCAGTTGGGTGAAAGACCAACAAAACTACTTGTAAGACCAAAGATGAACTGAAGACAAGGATTATGGCAGCATTCACCAACCTAGACAAGGAGACCGTCCAGAAGAGTTGCAGGAGATTCCGAAGTCGTCTGGAGGCCATGTTTAAAGACAATGGCGATTTTATTGAATAAATTTACTCTTTCGTATTTCAGGATATTTTTGGGTAATTTTGTAAATATATCTGATGTCAGTGTTATTTTCATTTTTGTTAAATTTGAACAACAATTTATCCATCCAACATATATATATATGTATATATATATATATATATATATATATATATATATATATATATATATATAAAGAAATATAGTTTTAAGGTGTGCTATATTTATGGGATAAAGTGCTCAATATCAGAGATAGAGCGTATGTAAATATAAATATAAAAGTGAACATTGAAGTCAACACTCAGGGGCGACAGGCTGTTTCATGCTGGACGCCTGACGATTGCGTCTAGCATGAAACACACTGCCGCCTCTGAGTATTGATTCAATGTTCACTGACAACAGCACATGAGGTTTAATTATAATGGTGAAGGTTTCGTGCAGGACCATCCACACTTTTTGAAGGGCCGATTACAGAAACCTGGTGCACTACGTGCCACAAGGTCCCCAAACGATCCACCGTAGGTTTTGAATACAGAGTTGTCCTTCTCCTAGACCAGTTGCCATCCAAGGCTATAGAAACCAGTATGTCCTGTTATTTACTCATAGTTGGAGGGAGAAGAATTGGATTCATGCCTTTCCCAAGGGTATTAGCACGTAAGTGAATATAATGGATTCGACTGGAATTCGAACTCGGCTTTCTGATTCCTCAATCCAAGCCGATATCTATTACCTACCGTGCCTTCTCTCTCTCTCTCTCTCTCTCTCTCTCTCTATATATATATATATATATATATATATATGTGTGTGTGTGTGTGTGTGTGTGTGATTATAAACAATGTGAACTGTTATCCTAGCTTTCGTCTTTCGTTCTCTGTGGGTCTTTATGAAGTTAAATGCAAGGATTTTATTTCGGGGAACTCTCTTCCGGCTTCTTGCTTTCCAGTTAACTCTGTCATCAAAAATTTAAATGCAATGTCAATCGTTATCTTCTGTCTTCTTAATTCCTGTTCTTTTATTATATCTTTCTCCTTAATGGTTTCTTTTTTCATATACTCTATCAGTCAGTAACACCTTGCGTCTTAGTGACTTTATTGCCTTGCTTGGAGCGAAATGATTAAATATAAAACAAATGCAACGAAGTTTTACAAAGCTATATCCTTATGGTCATACTCGACAAGGATGTGTCAACCAAAATTTTTTTTTCAATTTCAGTAACATTCCAATTTAAAAAGTATAAGAAAGTTCGTTT
>CAHIKZ030000298.1:837500-862500 GCA_903632075.3 Acanthosepion pharaonis
TATTTTTTAACGAATTCTGACACCCGTTAAATGCATGTCGTCTGGATTTTAAAAGTTTTTTATTGTTAACGGCAAAAATTTTTACGGCATTTTTTTCTATTTGTATATTTAAAGATTTTTTGTGGGTGTTTAGGTTAGAATTATATCGATGAAATTGAGCATTGAAGTCAACACTCAGAGGGGACAGTCTGTTTCATGCTAGGCGCAATCGTCAGGCCGCGAATGTTGGATTTTTTCTCGAATATATATATATATATATATGGGTCCGTGGTTCATTGTAGGTAATTTGTTCTGGCGGTTATTTTTGCGGAAGTGGCTTTTTTATTTATTTGTTTGGGTTAATTTATTTGTTTTTCATATTCATTTTGTATTATTCTTTGATGTTTTATTAACGTAGTAAAAAATATATATATACATGTATATATAAGTTGTTCAGTATTTTTTTCTTCGTGTATGCGTTTGTGCGCGTGGAGCCATGCATCCGTCTCTATGGATGTTCGTTCGCACGTCTGTGCGGATGTACATGTGTCTAGGGTCACATAGTTATTTATCTTCTTTCCAGTTTGTCTTATTTTTCTAAATACTGTTTGCTGATATATAAAATGATGAAAAATTATATGTCATTATATCATATATATATTCATATATATAAATAAATTTATTTTTAAGGTGTGCTATATTTATGGGATAAAGTGCTCAATAGCAGAAGTAGAGCATATGTAAATATAAATATAAAAGTGAACATTGAAGTCATTGTTTCATGCTAGATGCAACCGTTGGGCCACCAGACGTTCTCGTCCAGCATGAAACAGCCTGTCGCCTCTGAGTGTTCACTGCAATGTTCACTTATATATATATATATATATATATATATATATATATATATAAAGTACAGGGTTGATACAGATGGAATAAAAATCCGATAATAAAAAACACCATTCTTAAAGAGTGCTCAATACAGAGTAGAGCAAATAATATTTATTCAAAATTATAACAAATGTATGTTATGACATCACTACAAAAACACCCATTTTGTTTCAACAGTTTTGTTGTTTTGTCAAGTAATGGTGTTGATCAACACAAATACTTGAGAAGTCACCAGAAGTGCTAAACAAAATGGTTATTTTATATTGATGTTACAACATATATATATATATATATATATATATATATATATATATATATATATATATATATATATATTCAAGGCTTCATCAGATACGAAAACGGAAGAATGAAATATGTATATATAAATCAACTATTCCCCCCTTGCATGTATTGTTGACATATATGGTCTGTAGCCCCTTCTGTTTGTCTCAAGTTTCTTGATAAAATCCAGAGACGGATATGCAGTGTAATTGGCCCTGATCTCGTCTGTAGCCGCTCTCTCAGAGACATGCCGTCGCCTCCCTCTGTCTTTTTTTACAAATACTTTTACGGTAAATGCTCCGAAGAGCTGCTTTCGCTCGTTCCAAGACTTCATGAAATTAAGCGTTCATCTAGGTTGGCATCTCGATCTCACTCTTTCACTGTCGAAACTGTTAAATGTAGCCGTACCTTGTACCCAATAGCTTCATATCTCGCACTTCTCGCCTGTGGAAGTCCCTTCCCTTTTCTTGTTTCCCTGATAGCTATAATCTCCAACTATTCAAATGTAATGTCAATCGACGTCTCCAGATGCCCTAATCTATCCCCTATCCTTCTCTTCATCCTTTCCTCTATCACTCCTCTTTGCTCTTGCGTGCTAGTGGCTTCCCGCATTCTTTGGGGCGAAACGCTTAAAAAAACAACAACATTTGTCTGTATGCTTAAACAGTGAATCTTAGTACTTTCCCTCTAAGCTGACTTTTCTCATGATTAAAGAAGAAAGAAATTGAGTGACTTTTAAAAAGCCAGTTTATTTTAATACTAAAGGACAATAGTTCGAATAATGTAAATAGTATACATAATACCTCATCTCAGAAATATAGACAGATACTGAAGGGCCGAAACGTTTTAATAAATATGGCAACAAAGATGAGGACAATAGTCCGAATAATGTAAATAGTGTACATAATACCTCATCTCAGATATATAGACAGATACTGAAAGGCCGAAACGTTGTAATAAATATGGTGACAAAGATGATGACAATAGTCCGAATAATGTAAATAGTGTACACAATACCTCATCTCAGAAATATAGACAGATACTGAAGGGCCGAAACGTTTTAATAAATATGGCAACAAAGATGAGGACAATAGTCCGAATAATGTAAATAGTGTACATAATACCTCATTTCAGAAATATAGACAGATACTGAAATGCCGAAACGTTGTGATAAATATGGCGACGTAGATGAGGACAATAGTCCGAATAATGCAAATAGTGTACATAATACCTCATCTCGGAATATAGGCAGATACTGAAATGCCAAAACGTTTTAATAAATATGGCAACAAAGATGTGGACAATAGTCCGAATAATGTAAATAATGTATATAATATCTCATCTCAGAAATATAGACAGATACTGAAGGGCCGAAACGTTGTGATAAATATGGCGACAAAGATGAGGACAATAGTCCGAACAATGTAAATAGTGTACATAATACCTCATCTCAGAAATATAGACAGGTATAGTTTATTTTTATTCTGTATCTTTTCTTTGGAATTCTTAGTTCATGTTGAAAGTTGTTAATATATGTTCCCAGCTTTTTGTAGCTAATTAAGGGCAAATCCTCTTCTCATTAACAGGATGGGTCAAACGTAAAAAATTCATATCGTCTTTTCTGAAATGAATCCAAGAGAAATCTTCATCCAATCCTTCAGAATAGGTTGAAAGTAAAAGATTTATTTTTTTTGGCCTATCCATGTTTTTTTCCTTGTCGACAATATATGTTTTTTTAAAATAGGATACGGAATCTCGACAACGATTTTAAATTTGACAAATGGAAAAAAGTTTAATGAAAATTTATTACTATGGGATGTTTTCCATTTGTATATATTTCATATATTGTTGACACGAAAACCACGTGGAGAGACATACTGCGCAGTCAACAAAATCAGAAACGAACAACGCGCATGCGCGAAATTAAAAATATAATATGCTGAAAATTTATCCATCGCCTAATAACTTACATGAAGTAAAAAGAAACATAAAAAGTAAAAAAAAATCCCTTGTTACTACTTAAGGGATTACGTGGTAATAATGTTACGTGACTCCTGTAACTACAAAATTTAGTAAATATGTAACCACAACCCAGGTAAGTACATTGCTTTTCTCCCGCCTAAAAAGTCGAATTCTCTACAATACATAGACGAAACTTCAACCACAACTTTCATCTAAAGAATGCCACATTAACGTGAACATGGACACAATAACTTGGCCGTGATTTGAAAATGAAAATATATAAATATATACATACAATAATCTATTTCTTTTTAACTGTTATTATATCTCAATCTTGAAAATGTATAGTTGAAAGTATTCGGAAAGAAAGAACAATTGGACAGTTTTTATATAATTTATCCTCTGAAAAGAAAAAAAAGTATAAGATCACACGAAAAATTGTATTAAAATTTTAAATCAAATCACCTTGTATCCAATGAAACGTACATGGAACAAGGATTGCTACCTAAATGCACAAACTGGTACAATTCTAGGTTCTTGCTTAAGAGCACTAAGAATTTGCAGCCCCCAATACCTACCTAAAAAGAAAAAAAAACATAGAAAACAGATTAAAAAGACCTGCAATATCCTGATAACTTCACCTACAACGAAAAGAATATGGCATAAAAATATACTACTACAACAAAAATAGCAACATTATCCACAATAGTAAATTAAACACAAACAGATACATAATACTACCTACCAATTCTATAATATCCGCCATCCAAAATAACTTATCCCATCCGAACAGCATGCAAATAGTTACAACGATTTCCTTAAATAACATGGATATGCTCAGATCTAAAAACACATCTATCAGTAATAGTTCTGGGGCAGGCATATATAAAATAAATTGCATTCTTCATTCTTCCCAATACATTGGGGAAACAAGCAGAAATTTTAAAAAATGTCTCTATGTACACAAAAGAAACCTTATAAATAATAATTTAATAAATGCTCTAGTCGTACACAGGAATAAATTCGACCACAATGTTCATCTAAAAATGCTACACTCGTCAAAAGAGAAAGTAATGTACTCAGAATAAAAATTCTTGACAGTGTCGCCATCGACTATGATCAAAATATCAGTCTAGTCACTGTTATTTTTCCCAGTCACACATTTCCTGAATGAATTACTATTTTCCCAATCCAACGTACACATCAAATGTAAAATTAAAAGTAAAATATCTGAATCCTTCATTTCAACTTTTGGAGATGTATAATGCAACTGTCCATCTCATATTTCAATCCATAAAATTTTCCTTCCGGGTATACTCAGTCAATTATGTGACATGTGTGATACACGATTAGGCCATCATGTATCTTTCGAGACATGACTGACGAGGCAGATTTTTTTCCTGAAATAGGTTGCGATTTCTTTATGCGGTAGACAAGTTCCCATCCAAAGCTATAGTACCCAGCCTGTCCTGCTATTTACCCAGAGCTGGCGAGGAGAGAAAAAGAGGATTCATACCTTTACCAAGGGTATTAACACGTAAGTGAACTGTAATGGATTCTACTGGAATTCGAACTCGGTTCTCCGATCCCTCAATCTAAGCCGCTATCCATTACTCCATCGGGCATCACGAGTATACTAAATGACGATCATGTATCGTTCGAAACAGGACTGACGAGGCAGATGTTTTCCCGAAGTAGACTGCCATTTCTTTTTGCGGTAGACAAATTGCCATCCAAGGATATGGAACCTGGTCTGTCCGGCTATTTACCCATAGCTGGCGGGGAGAGAAAAAGTGCATCCCGAGTATACTAAATGACGTATTCTAAGGTCTAAATGTCTAGACATTTCAGTTAACCAGTTACTGAGCGTCTTTAAATTTAAAAATTTCCTTTCGGAGATGCTGTAAGACGAATTCTAGGATCAAAAACCGAAATCTTTTCAGTTAACTTGCTGAATATTTATAAGCATTCTAAAATTTGTTAATCTCTTAAATATATACTTGTTGCAATATAAAACAATCACATTCTCCTTGGTAAAGTCCGCCAAATGACGAAACGCGTCGGCTAAGTATAGTTTTCTTCTTGTCTATTCATTTTTCATTTACTCCATCTGAGAATATTTACATATGTGCGCGTCTCTCTCTCTCTCTCTATGTTTTTTCCGCTACACAATTCTAACCATGTTTCAAAACTAGAAGCTAAAAGCCCTGAATTTAATTTTGCAATTAAATTTTATTATTTAATTTTTTATTAATAAAATTAAATTCGGGGCTTTTAGCTTCTATTTTTGAAACATGGTTAGAACTGTGTAGCGGAAAAAACATATTTTAAATCAATTAATTTATAATATTAATGCTCTGTAAATTTACATTGAGCACTATTTTGTAAAAATAAAAATATCTATAAGAACACCGGATTATATATCTTACTGTTCTTTTTTTTTATATACACACACACACACACACACACACACACACACACACACACACACACATATATATATATATATATATATATATATATATATATATATATATATATATATATATAAAAGTGATTTACCTGATTTTTTTTACTAAAAATATTTTTTGTCTATTGTTTTTGGGGTTAAAATAATTTTTAATCTTACTAATATAAAGACACATTCACGACCCCCTAGGAAAAAAAAAGTTTATTCACCCTAAGGTATTCTATTGATAATTATAAATTTGAATATAAATGAGATTCAAGAAAAATCTCTGTGCAAAAAAAGTGACTCAGATATCGCATTCTAATGATTAAACTAATAAATTTAAAGTGCTTTTGGCAAAATATTGAAAACTATTTTACAATACACTCAGAACAATATTCTAGAGAATTTTAGAACAGCTTAAATTAAGTATTCCAGAATATTCCCGAAAGCCTCATACAGTATAAAAACAGCTTGAAATGATGAAAGGGTACAAACACGCATCAGAACAACTTAAGGCATCTGTTATTGCCCTCTCAAAAGCAGGCAAGTTTACGAGAGAAATTACAGAAATTGCTATAACCTCGCAATCAACTGTCTCTCGAGTGCTTAGGGCACATAATGATGCCACTCCTGCTCCAAGGAAGGAAACAAGGGGACGAAAGAAAAAGATTGATGATAGAACTGGCAGGGTAATCAAGAGAGAAGTTGCGAAGAATAGGACTATAACTAGCCAAGAAATTGCAGACAGTCTAAGCAAAGAGCAAGGTGTTAGTCTTGCCTCTTCAACAGTCCGTCAGTGGCTGTTAGAACAAGGCTACAAATTTTGTACACGAAGGTTTAAGCCGCTAATAAGCAAAGCCAACAAAGCCAAGAGACTTGAATGGGCTCATTATTACAAAAAGTTGATCTAAATTCATAGGATAAGGTGAGTCACTTTTATCGAACAACACTATATATATATATATATATATATATAATTAATTTATCGCGATTTTGAGAGTGCACACATATAAACTTATTAGATGATTATTATATAGAGGCTCAGACTGAGTATTTGGAGAGGCGAGTTCGAATTCCAGTCGAATCCATTGCATTCATTTACGTGCTAATACCCTTGGGAAAGGTATGAAACCTCTTTCTTTTTTGTGCAAATAGCAGGGCAATCTGAAAGGCAAGGAGAAAGACAACACTCTATTGAAAACCTGCGGAAGACCTTTTTGGGGCCTTCTGGAACTTAGTGCACGAGATCTCTGCATTCGGTTCTTCAAGAAGTTTGGTTGTTCTGCACAAAGCCTTCACCACTATGATCAAACCATATATCAGATTCTAGGAACTGAATTGCTTGACCCGCATACATCGAAAAACGACAGGAGAGTCCAGCATATATATATATATATATATATATATATATATATATATATATATATATATATACATTTTCAGATGTCTTGATCTAATTCCTTGTCCTTCTCTTCATCCTTTCTTCTATCAGGCCTCTTTTCTCTTGCTCCCACTATCTGTAACCTCTGACGTGTGAGTGGTACACCCCGCCTTGCTATCGGTGAAAATGTTGTTTTATATATATATATATATATATATATATATATATATATATATATATATATATATAAGTATAAGTGCGCAGGTATGCAGAAAATAGAAAAAAAACACGTTGGGTGCATAATCCGGAGTTCCTTAGTATTTTTGTTTTTATTTTTAAGAAGACAGTGCTCCATACCGAAGTAGAGCTTATATTATAATAATATTTTTTGGTTAAAAATATGATTCCTTCGCTACATAAGAGTTCTCATGTTTTTGAGTTGAATTCAGGTGTTTAATCCCGTTTCATTCTAAAATTTTGCTTGAAGATGAAACGGGACTAAACACCTGAATTCAACTTAATTTTAATAATTATTTGGATAGTTTAGGCTCTCGTTTTTGAAACATAAGAACTCTTATGTAACGAAGGACTCATATTTTTAAACAAAAAATATTATATATATATATATATATATATATTGATGTGGGGCCAAAGTTGGGACCACAGAAGTAAAACACGGAACACGGATAAGAAGTAAGAAAGATATATTAACAACAGGTTACAGAGATAGTATAAGCGGAGCTTACTATATGTTAGTATCCAACACTGGTAAGTCGTACTAGACTCTCACTGTCACTCTCTGTCACTCTCTAGAGTGCTATATCGCATACTTATTATAGGCCTGGAAGGGTCTATTGTGTAGGTAGTTTCAGTCTCACAATATATATATATATATATATATATATATATATATATATATATATATATATATATAAATAGTTTTAAAAACTAGGAAACCATTGATTTTAATATTAAAAGTCTCTAGAGCCCTTTCAGCCAACATCTCATCAGGAGACAATCGTTGGATTAGCGAAATGAATAATAGCGATATTGAAGAGCAAAAAAAAAGGGGAAACACACTAAAATAACGAACAAGTATATATACTTGTAACGAGGGAAGGGTTATCGTGTAAATAAATAGCGAGGACAGTTAAAATAAAATATCCCCAACAGATTCAGAGACCTTATAAATTCTTTCTGCCGGCAGAGAAAAGGTTTTCTAAATCCTATACATACTGAATCTGTTGGGGGATATTTTAACTGTCCCTCGCTATTTATTTACCAGATATATTGTCTTTTCTACAGGTTAACTCTGTGTTATTTCATATATATATATATATATATATATATATATATATATATATATATATATATATATAGTACCGTATGTTTAGAAAGTTCGCTTTATGACCACGAGACCAGGGTTCGAATCTCACCACGGTTGATGTGTCTGGAAGTAGACTTCCTGATGTTAACGGTCCCAGCGTGCGACATCTTTGTAAAATGCCTGAAAACAATACCACGGGTTGACCAAAACTTTCTGAGTGAAATTGGTTAAACTGAACACTTAGGGAGCCGTCGATAGCTGTGCTAGCACGAATTTCACAAGTCTTCGTGACCGAGGGAATGAGTGTGCTGGCGTTGTTCAGATTGTCGATCACGCTAGATAACACGCTCTCTCCCATAAACTGTAACTAACGTCTGCTCAGCATAGTTGCAGTATATGCCACAGGTTGGCTCTATGGGTGTTGAACAAATACAAATGTACCTGAGCGAGCGTCTGCAATAGGGATTGGCTAGCCGCCCTAATACACTGGTATCCTCGAATACGAGTGGTCATCTATTGTAATGACATATTTGTATATATATATATATATATATATATATATATATATATATATATATATATATAAACGAGAGATATTAATTTATGGTGATATTTCGAAATGAAGAAATCAATATTCGTTATTTTGGCTTTCCCATTCTGGTATTTCAAGCTTAGATGCTACTTTAAGCTTTCTGATGAATGGAGATAAAATTCCGTATGACTACAAACTTGTCCAGGTTACCTAATAAATCGAATACGATTTCAATAAAAAAAGCCAATAAAGCAACATGTTTTGTAAGTAGTTGAAGAGATTGCCGTTGGCCATATAGACTGAGATCGTAAAATAAGAAGATAAATCCCGCCTTACTGTGTGAAATCTTGAAAATGAATTGGCCAGAAGTCAGGAATTGAAGAAATGAAGGAGAAAAATTAGTCTTTCTATTGAATGCTTGGGAGATGCTTAGTGCCGCCATTGTTTTCGTGCGAGCTTCCTAAATGGGAGAGGTTTAAATGATGGAATCATTGTTTGGATCATGGTTATTTGTTATTTTTTTTTCTTTTCTTTCATATTTAGTGCGGAAAGGGACGTCGATTTCTTTCAAATAGGGAGAAAAAAAGAAGGGAGGATGTACTGAGTAAAAAGGAAAAAGAAGAAAAATATGGCAGAGTAAAACGAGGAAAAGAAGAAGAAAACAAAAACGGAAAAAAAATAAGAGAGAGCAAAGACAAAAATAGATGAAACGAAGAAGAAGAAGAAGAAGAAGAAGGAGGAGGAGGAAGAAGAAGAAGAAGAAGAAGAAGAAGAAGAAGGAGGAGGAGGCCGAGAAGAAGAAGAAGAAGAAGAGGAAGGAGGAGGCGGAGAAGAAGAAGAAGAAGGAGGAGGAGGAGGAGAAGAAGAAGGAGGGGGAGAAAAAGAAGAAGAAGAAACTTTTGTTTTTAGTCATTTTCTTTGTCTCAAGTCAGCTGCGTTTAATAGACGAAAATAAGGTTTTTTTCCCCTGGAATTTCACTGCTTTTTACCTGCGTATTATATATCCTAGCAAACGATACGCCAGGACTTTCTTCTTTATGACTATTCTTTGGAGATTTCTAGGACAGTTGCGTCCCGGTCAATTGCGTACCGTAAAATTTTTCAAGCTTTTAAAGGCAATTACCATAAATTCTGAAAAGAAAAAAAAAACATCGGTAGTAATCATAACTTTTAAAAAAGAAATAAAATATTAAAAAAAAAGTTTATTTTTGTTTAAAATGCAAGGACAGATGAACAATGGTGCAAGATTCTGTTTCATCGTCGTATTTTCCTCATCCACAAACATTTTTCCACCTTTGTTTGATTTTCAGAACTTAGCCATGAGTTCCAAATGAATATATAATCTCTAAAATCCAGAATCTATCAGCTGTTTGTGGTAGCCACTGCAGTTTGAACTAAAACTGCTAGCTTAATTTGCTCTTGCTTTAAAATAGAAATTTCTCTCTATATTTTTTATTTATGGTGACTACCTTTCTGCCTGTTTAGAGTAATTAAAGGTATTGGTGTACAAATTTCTATTGCAAACGACTCTTTCAAAATATGGTAACTTTAAAAAATTATCAGAGGTACGCAATTATCCACGGACGCATTTGTCTAGGGGACGCAAATGTCGGGGACGCAAATGTCCGGAACGCAAATATGCAGAGACGCAAATATCCGAGGACGCAAATGTCCGGGACGCAAATATCCGGGGACGCAAATATCCGGGGGCGCAAATATCCGGGGGCGCAAATGTCCGGGGACGCAAATGTTCAATGATGCAAATGAACAGGGACGCAAATATCCTGGACACAAATGTCTGTGACGGAAATGTCCGAGGATGCAAATGTCCACGGACACAAAGGTCTAGGGACGCAAATGTAAGGAATGCAAATGTCCAGGGACGCAAATATCCGAGGACGCAAATATCCGGAACGCAAATGTCCGGGACGCAAATGTCCAGGGTCGCAAATGTCCGGGACTCAAATGTCCGGGACGAAATGTCCGAGGACGCAAATGTCCAGGGACGCAAATGTCCGGGACGCAAATGTAAGGGACGCAAATGTCCAGGGACGCAAATATCCGGGACGCAAATGTCCAGGGACGCAAATGTCCAGGAACGCAAATGTCCGGGACACAAATGTCTGTGACGGAAATGTCCGAGGACGCATATGTCCACGGACACAAAGGCCTAGGGGCGCAAATGTAAGGGACGCAAATGTCCAGGGACGCAAATATCCAGAGACGAAAATATCCGAGGACGCAAATATCCGGGACGCAAATGTCCTGGATGCAAATGTCCAGGGACGAAAACGTCCAGGGGAGTAAATGTCCGGACGCAAATATCCTGGACGCAGGTATCCAGGGACGCAAATGTCCAGTACGCAACTATCCATCCACCCCTCTGTGTATTATGTTGATAAGTAATTTCCGTTTTTGTATAACAACTTTATCCTTAAAATAAAGTACAGTGACATTTTATTCGATTACACTGGTCAACACGATTTTTGGTGCCAAGACACAAAAGATTTTAGCTAATTTGATGGTGCTGATTCCGAAAATGACCTTAGTTTTTCTTAGTTAGCTACCATTTTTGCTGTACTGATATTTGTCCTTTTTGGAAAAAAGATCAACTTAAGATCTTGGATGAACGCAAAAATGAGTCACCTGAAATAAACTATTTTTATAAGAAAAAAGTGTCTTTGAGTTAAAAATTTAAAAATAGAAATACCAAAGTTTTCCAATTTATTGCTAAAATTCAAATTAACTGATAAACATTGTCAATAATACAATTTAGTAAACATGATAATTAAGGTGACATAAAAAAATGGAACCCTAAAATCTTGTTTGATATTTATAAATTCATCCCATCACTTTTATCCCTTCACTACGGAAGGAAACCAAGCATATTGAGAGCATTTTGTTTTCACGGTTGGAAAGAAACTCCAACTAAAGACATTCCAATTAAATACACCTATTCTATTGTACATGCTACTGCTGGACTATCAAAAGGGACTTAAATAAACATTGAACATGACAGACAATCAAGAAAGAGAAAATATTTACCATAATTCATATGTTCACGAAAGTTTTATTTCTGATGTTAGTTTATTAAATGATTTGATGAAAATACTTGTTGGTCTTGGTATATTCAATCGTGTTATTTTTAAAGACTTAGGCTCTGATTGTTATTGCAAAAATAAGATTTCTTAAACAGACCAATATTTGTTGGTTTATTGTTTGTTTTTTTTAAGCGTTTCAACCCAAGCAAGGGGGGAAGCCACTAGCACGCAAGGGGTTACAGAAAGTTGGGGCTAGAACAAATAGGAGTGATAGAGGAAAGGATGAAGAGAAGGATGGATACGAATTGAAAGGTTTCTATGATTTTATTTTGAGAATTATTGCCATCGGCCAATATCATATATAGAGAAAAAAAATTTTTTTTCCAAAAATGAGGCATTTCTGTAGAGCAAAAGCAGTAGTTTAGCAAGTAACAGTAAGGTCATTTTCAGATTCAGTGATCTCAAATTAGCTAAAATAGATGTTTGTCTCGACACCATTTCAACTTTTTTGTTGACCAGTGTTTTATATATATATATATATATATATATATATATATATATATATAATTTATATAAATTAATTTTTTTTGTATATATATACATATATAATTTATATATTAATAATAAATTTTGTTGTGTGTGCATATATATATATATAATATATATATATATAATTTATACAAATTAATTTTTTGTCGTGTATATCTATATAACATAATTTATATGAAGAAATATAGTCTTAAGATGTGCTATATTTATGGGATAAAGTGCTCAATATCAGAGATAGAGCGTGTGTAAATATAAAAGTGAACATAGAAGTCAACACTTAGAGGCGACAGGCTGTTTCATGCTAGATGCAATCGTCAGGCCACCCTGACGATTGCATCTAGCAATGGCCTGAAACAGACTGTCGCCTCTAAGTATTGACTTTATGTTCACTTTATATTTAATATAATTATATAAATTAATTTTTTGTTGTATATATATATATATATATATATATATATATATATATATATATATATATATATATATATACCAATATTTGTTAGTTTAAATACGAACTGAGAGGTTTCTACGATTTTATTTTGAGAAATATTGCCATTGATCAATATCATATATACAGAAAACAAATGTAAAATAATGACGCATTTTTGTACAGCAAAAACGGTACTTAACCAAGAAAAAGTCAAATCATTTTCAGATCCAGCGAGCTTCAAATCATCTAAAAAATTATCTATCACGACACCATTTCAATGGGTTCTTTTTTTACCAGTGTTATAAATTCAATATTTGCACTTATCAAGCAGCTCTTCGGCATATTTTGGTTAAAATTCTGCAGGTTTTGATATGAAGAGATTTTCGACCAACTCTTGAAACTTGTTTTCATAAAACTGAAAAAGGATTTGTTGGTGTGAGGTCAAGTTATATGGTCCAGTGGCTGAGAGAGTTGGTTGAAGCAACCCAGTGAACTGACCCGAAGAGTTGTGAGTTCAATACCTGGCCACGAAAAATGCGCACAAAAACTTGGAGATTTCAGTTACTAAAGGTACCTTGAACTAGGGGAATCTAGAATAAATAAAAGGTTCAGTCCGAAATTTAGTTGCCAAAATTGGTTGGAAGCACACACAAAGGAAGAAAGGTACTATGAATCCAATAGCTTCACTAGGCAAAACATATCCATACTTCTTGCCTCAATCTTCAATACGCCACTCACCGTCCCGAACGAAAAGCTGATTGGTTTGATTTGGTTTGTTTTACGGCATATCACCCTCAAGGATTATTTAATGCCGACAAGATTTTTTTATTGCTGGTAATATTTTTCTTAAAAATATATTGCTGGTAATATTTTTTTCTTCCAGAATTCATTGTTGGAAATAATTTTTTACAAAAATGTATTTCGGGTGTTAAAACCAGGGAGGACCTGGTAACACCAGCAATTAAGAGGTGGTTCCACACTCCTCAAAACCTCCTGATGAGAGGACTTGCTGTTGAATACAGTTTATCGTCTTACCCAAGATGTGGATGTAGTTTATCATCATACCCAGGACGCTGTATCCAGTGGTGGCATTCAAAAAGTTTAAGAATGGGTTCTCAATAGTAATGGGTTCTCTCATTTTTCCCTAGTCTATACTTTACTATATAAATTTAATTTAAGAATAAACCAAATTTTTCTTGCACTCATTCAAAAATACCAAACTTGATCTGCATTACATTGTCCGTTATAATTTTGAAAGGAAAAATAGTTAAAATAAAAGCTTTAGAATTTTTTATTCATGTCCTTTCATATTTTTCTTCAAAAATCTATTTCTGGGAATATTTTTCCTTGAAGAAATCGAAAGCTGGTCATATTTTTTTTCAAAGAATGTATAACGTATTATGTATAATGTATTGCTGTTATTTTTTTAAAGTATTGCTGATAATAATTTTTCCTTCAAAAATTATTGCTGGCAATATTTTTTTTTATTACAAAGTATTTCTGTTATTAAAACCTATTTTTACACAAGTTTGGATGTTAACTATTTGCCCATAGCTGGGACCCTAACAGGTGCTACCACCCCGGGTCAGGGTAGACCTGGGAACACCAGCAATTAAGAGGTGGTTCCACGCTTCTCAAAACCTCCTGATTAGAGGCATTGTTGTTGGATTTAGTTTATCATCTTACCCAGGACGCGGATGTAGTTTATCGCCATACCCAGGACGCGGATGTAGTTTATCGTCATACCCAGGACGCGGATGTAGTTTATCGTCATACCCAGGGGACGAGGGGGACGAAAAGCTGAATGAGCGTATCATGAGTGGCCCAGCTAACACTTAGACAATGAGCGCCCAGAACCAGCCAATAAAAATGACTATAAACGACACCACCACCACGAAGTGCTGTCCGATTCACCGTCTGACCGAAGCTCGCTAATTCACCGTCTTTACACTCTTTTTCAAAGCATACGCGAGACTCTGGCCCTTTTGGGCCGCCGAGGTTAATCACCGCTACAAATTCCAATCACCTGAAGTAGGTCGGAGTGTTCAACGGCCGAAACGTCGTGAATATGACAACAAAGATGAGCCATCCGAACAATGTAAATAGTATAGAGATCAAGAGAATATGATGGGAGGTGTAGAAGCGACAGATCGAATTCCAAATTGTCTTCCTGTTCAGTCGGTCATGCGTGGTACACGCTTATGTGAGGCATATTTTTCCCGCAGTAGGTTGCCATTTCTTTCTACGCTAGACCATTTGCCATCGAAGGTTATAGAACCTGGTCTATCCCGGTATTTACCCATAGCTGGAGTGGGTAGAAGAAGATTCATACTTTTCCGAAGGTATTAGCACGTATCACAGCTCATTATCTATCTATCTATCTATCTATCTATCTATCTCAGTCTCTTCATTATCTATCTATCTATCTATCTATCTATCTATCTATCTATCGATCTATCTTAGTCTCTTTATTATCTATCTATCTATCTATTTTAGCCTCTTTATTATCTATCTATCTATCAAAATTCATTTTCCATCTATTTATATCAGTCTGCTATGTGCTATGCGTGATACACGCTTAAGCGATGACATGATTGACAAGGCAGATTTTTTTCCCGCAGTAGGTTACAATTTCTTTCCAGTTGTCATCTAAGGTTATAGAACCCGATCTGTCCTGCTATTTACCCATAGCTGGCGAGAGGATACATATCTTTCCCAAGGTTATTAGCACGTAAATGAATATGATGGATCCGACTGGAATTCGAACTCGGCTCTCCGATTCCTCAGTCCATTACTCCACCGAGACTCCTCCTTCCTAAATTTGACCTTGAGTTACTTTTTTTTGCTATGATGAGAGCAAGGCACTTTTTCGACCAAACTTTTATACTTAGACGATCTCACCACAATCTTAAAATTAGTTTTCTTTAGATGCCGTTTCAGGATAATTATTCTTGCATATCCACTGCTTTTTGTATTGACAGTTGTAACCCGTTTTTCATCCCTTGTTATAATATATTTAGAGAAAAGGTAATTACAATGATAGATTCATCATTACAACTATTTCCCCACCACCCACAAAAAATACTTTATGTTGTGGATTCCGAGATCAAATTCGGTCTCCAATGAATGACAAACGCAGGAATTAAAGATAAGAAATAAAATGTATTATTGTGTAAATAAATTTTATTTCTTATGTTAGTAAATCCATGAACGCGGTTAGTAGCAATAACATATAGATATATACAGTCTCGAAGTAGGACTTTCTTAGAGTCTACGTACTTGTAACTGACTTCTACAAGCGGTTACCTCAGACTATTACTCTTACCTCCAACTCAATCACAATCTCAGTCTTCTCACTCTCTCTACTCCCTCTCTCTGACTGACTGTCTAACTCTGGGTATTTAACGGCAGCAGTCCAAGTAATATTCTAGTCGAGTCCACTTATATGAAAAAGGGGAGGACCCCATAACACTTTATACCTCGACTTAATAATTATAAGTCTTTTTTCTTCAGGAAAATTGTCAAGTTCAAGTAGGTTTCTTTATTTTTTCTTCAGCACTTGTATGTTTGTATATATATATATATATATATATATATATATATATATATATATATTTGATATGTCCCAGAAGGGATAGATTTGTTCGAAGTAGCAACTGTAATGGACTAGTCCTCGTCGTAGCCAATAGTCGTCATCTCTCTACCTCCACATCAGTCTGTATTTATGGATGACACCAGCCAATCATATTACTTTGAGGGGGAACCGAGGTGTATGCATATTCATTACATCAGGTTAGTGGCATATCAACTCCTTATGGATCATTTAACCCATTACCTGCCATGAGCCCCATTTGGGGATCTGTTAAAATTAAACTCACTACATGTTATTTCTTGTATTTACATTGTATTTGCAGAGGTATATTTTAAAACACTTAGCCTTTAAAGTTTTTATTATTAGCCGTAAGAAGACTAAACGTATGGCGACTAAGTTGAGGACAATAGTCCGAATAATGTAAATAGTGTACATAATACCTCATCTCAGAAATATAGACAGATGAACGAAATGTTGTAATAAAATGGTAATAATGGTCGAATAAGGGATACGAAAATAGTCGAATAATGTAAATTGTACATAATACCTCATCTCAGAAAATAGACGATAAAGTAATAAATATGGTGACAATGAGGGACGTCGAATAATGTAAAATACATAATACATAATACCTCATCTCAGAAATATAGACAGATACTGAAAGGCCGAAACGTTACCAATAAATATGGTGACAAAGATGGGGACAATAGTCGAATAATGTAAATAATGTACATAATACCTCATCTCAGAAATGGACAGATACTGAGAAAGATGATGAGGAAATCCGTGTTGTAATATATAGACAATCTTTTTTTTATTATCATTAAAATACATAATACTTTCATCTATTATATAGACAGGGGCCATGTTGTTGATCCGTCTCCAGCAAACATAATAGCCGACCAACAGTATGTTGTAATAAATATTGACAAAGATTTTAATGTAAATAGGTACATAATCTCATCTAGATACTGAAGGGCCGAAACGTTTTAATGGCGATATGAAGACAATGGTCCGAATAATGTAAATGGTGTAACATCTCAGAAATATAATTATCTTAAAGTTGTAATAAATTTAACAACGGGTCGAATAATGTAAATAGTGTACATAATACCTCATCTCAGAAATATAGACAGATACGAACGAAACGTTGTATATATAGATAAAGAAGAACAAATCGAATAATGTAAATGTGTTTTCATCTCAGGTAGACAGAAAAAACTGGCGATAAAATTTTAATGTATAATGTAAATAAATACCTCAAACTGATGTCTTTTTTTTTTTATTATCATTAGAATCCTCTTTGAATCTATTATCAGCAAGGAGGCAGTTGATCACGTCTCCAGCAACATCATAGCGACCAACAGTATGTGTTTTGCTTTTCTGGGCATGGCTGTAGTTTTCAACTAACTGTCCACTACGAGAGCGCAATCTGATTTTGACTGGTACAGAAAAAACACCTATCTTAGTCATTTCTCACCATAGTTTTCCTAACCTGACCCCTATCAACATGGGATATTCAACTCCACAGAGCGCCTCCTTAAAGTCTCACGTTTTCCACTGACCTGGAATCATGGAATCAAAAAAATAATTATAATCTTCAAAAAATTAAACGTAATGACAATCGTCATCTTCTGTTGCCTTGATCACCGTTCTTCTTTTTATCATTACCTCACCCGCCCATCCCCAGTCTTTTCCCTTACGCTCTCTGTATCACCTTGCATACTAGTGACAATTACGTCGTCCTTGGGCTGAAATGCTATATATATATATATATATATATATATATATATATATATATATATATATATATATATATATATATATATATATATATATATATATATATAGATATATATAGATAGATAGATAGAGATAGATAGATAGATATATAGATATAGATAGAGTGATAGACATATAGATAGGTGAATAGATTGAGAAACACACACAGATAGATAGGTAGATAAATACATAGAGAGAGAGAGGGGGAGAGGGAGGGAGATTGATAAAAAAAACAATCAAAAGTAGACCGATACGCATAAATATAGATAAATGAAGATAGATAGATTGATTAATAGATAGATAGATAGATAGATAGATAGATAGATAGATAGATAGATAATGAAGAGATTAAGATAGATAGATAGATAGATAGACAGATAGATAGATAGATAGATAGATAGATAGATAATGAAGAGACTAAGATAGATAGATAGATAGATAGATAGATAGATAGATAGATAGATAGATAATGAAGAGACTAAGATAGATAGATAGATAGATAGATAGATAGATAATAAAGAGGCTAAAATAGATAGATAACAAAGAGACTAAGATAGATAGATAGATAGATAGATAGATAGATAATGAAGAGACTGAAATAGATAGATAGATAGATAGATAGATAGATAGATAGATAGATAGATAGATAGATAGAGGAAGGGATAGAAAGAGAAAGTCTATGCAATATGCCTGTAGTGTTTTGAATGGAAGGAAGAAAGGTATTATAGACAAATGAAGAATTTAAGCTAACAAATGAAGAAGATCTCTACCGAGTAAATTTAAAGTCTCAAAGACAAACTCAACATCAACTTTGCATATTAAGCGAAGGAAGACCAGCCTTTTAAACAGTTATTAGACGATACGATTGTTTCAATATCATTCGAGCAAAATTTTAAAATATGCAAAGGCGTAACATTGCTGCAGGTGTTTTTTTTATCTCCAAAGCGTGTTATTTAAAGAAAGGGCAAAACAAAAACAAACAAATAACTGGGCTTGACTTAGACTAGGATCTTAGGCAGAACTCCGAATGCCTCGATCAAAGTACCATAAATTTTTAACTCCATTTTCGAAAAGGCACCAACTGCACCTTTGTTTATAGATAGGGGGAAAACAGAAAAGAACAAGTTACTCTACACCTGCTTTTTCATTACCTGAAATGTTTTAATTGGCATCTGCGTGTGAAATGAAGGCGCGGAAATAATAAATTATTAAAAGTAAATTAAAAGAATCGATAAACGAGAAAAAAAAAAAAAAAAATTTCTGGATGTTCTTGAAATTTGCTTTCGAATGTCACGTTCGTTCAAGATATACAGGATGCGGCAGAAATACCTCCCACATATATCACTCAGAAATACCAACCACATAGTGGCAAGACAGTATGAGGTCTTTCTTTGAGGTATATATGGGAGGTATTTATGGACGTGTGGCCGAGTGGTTAGAACTTTCGCATTCTGACCATGAGACCATGAGACCCGGGTTCGAATCTCACCACGGTTGATTTGTCAGGAAGGAAACTTCCTGATGTTATTAGACTGGAGGATGATGATCCCAGCATGTGACATCTTTGGAAAGTCCTTGAAAACCATAGCACGGGTTGACCCAAGCTGGGTGAGTGAAATTGGGTAGACGGAACACTGTCGACAGCTGTGCTAGCACGATGTCACAAGTCATCGTGATCGAGTGTTTGAGTGTCTTGGTGTTGTTCAGATTGTTGATCTTGCTAGGTAAAACGCACTTTCACTGAAACTCTAAGGTTTGCTTAGCATAGTTGCGGTATAAACCACAAATGTGCCTGAGCGAGAGTCTGCAATAGGGATTGGCTAGCCTCTATAGTCGACGGATATCCTGGAATATGAGTGGCCAGCTATTGTTTATTATTATTTCTGTCACGCCCTGTAGATGTTATATAGATGTTCATAGCATAGCTGCCTGTAAATTTCTGGGACTTAAGGAAAGGTAGTGAAGGAGGTTCCTGCGGCATTCTTCAGAGTTGCCCTATTAAGGCTAAAAAGCTCCGTCTACTGTGCTATTTTATCGATACCTTAGAAAAGAGAATTAGTAGGATTCGAATTCGCAGCATTTTCAACCATTTCGGTAACTACCAATACAATGATAGTTTTGACTCATGTAATAAGTGCTGATACTAAGAAGCAATATTTGATTTATTTCCTCACCTTTGATATTCAAGACCACACACACACACACACACACACACACACACACACACACACACACACACATATATATATATATATGTTGGAACTTAACATGTTTTTGATAAGAATGCTTTATTAAACCAACGATTCGAATCTCAGTCCGATATTTCTCAAGAATCTGCTTGTGATGAGAAGCCTTTTCAAAAACGGCAGTAACATACACAACAGCGATTCTCTCTGGCCAAAATAATCACGTTCTCCCTTTGTCGAAATACAAAGCGTTTTGTGAAGAACTATGAAAATACAAGCTCGTTCTTTCGTGCAATATTAAGACAGTCATTTTCAAGTGGTTTCTGTCGCTAATAATTCGATAAAAGAAAAATGGCGCACAACCGTTTAAATGGATGTCGTTTTCTGCGCATGCGTGTTTTTGTTCTTCCACGTACAGCTAATTATGTGGAAAAGACGGACAAATATTTCAAAAGCGTGTTTAGGAAAGCGGGTTCGAATCTTACCAAGTGTTAAAAGACTTTTGAAGGAGATATTTTCCACCTCGCTAGAGAAACAAGATATGTTTGAAAGGAGCGAAACAAATAAGGAGGCAAGATGGTTGGATAAATGTTGTTCTGTTTTGTAATAACAACGAGGGTGGGAGATTTAGTACTTGATGAGGTCTTCGGTTTTTATGAGCTGCACTGGAAATTATTTGTTACTTTCCTTTCAAACACACACACACACACACACACACACACACACACACATATATATATATATATATATATATAAAGAGAGAGAGGGGGGGCACGGTTGATAGCGGCTCGGATTGAGGTGTTGGAGAGCCGAGTTCAAATTCAATCGAATCCATTACATTCACTTACATGCTAATAAGTAGCCTTGGGAAAGGCATTATACCTCGTCTCCCCCATAGAATGGCAGCAGTATAAACCACAACATGGGTTTGTGCTATATTGATGTGCTTGAGCAAGCGCCTGCAACAGGAATTCACTATGGAGCAGCCTCTTCAGAAACGTACCGCCAACCATGCTACATACACACACATACACAGGAATATATATATATATATATATATATATATATATATATATATATATATATAATTGAATTTTTTTTTGTTTTCTGTTTTTGAAACATGGTAATTCCTGTGTAGCGATGAAACCATACTTTTAAATCAGTTACTTCATAATATATATATATATATATATATATATATATATATTAACTGATTTAAAATATGGTGTCTTCATACAAGTAATAACCATGTTTCAAAAACCGAAGCTAAAAACTTTAAATTTAATTATATAATTAAATTGGAAACATTAGTTCTGTTCCAAAATTCGCTTGAGGATAAAACAGAACTAATGCTTTTAATTTAATTATATAAAATTTGAAATTTTAACTTCAATTTGAAAACATGGTTATTACTGTGTAGAGAAGACACCATATTTTATATCAGTTACTTTATAATATTTAGGCTCTGTAAATTTACATTTAGCACTGTTTTCGTAAAAATAAAAAAATATCACTAAGAACACCAGATTTTTTATATCTTAATGTTCTTTTTTTTTTATTATAATATATATATATATATATATATATATATATATATATATATATATATATATATATATATATATATTTTCTTTATTTGTTTATATATATAAATATATATATATATATATATATATATTAGCAGCCCGTGCTTGATTCAAAATCGTACGACTCATACAGCAATCGCTATCACTTGACTTAAAATATTTTTGCCCTTCCTTGCCTTTAAAGGAGTGCCCTCTGCCGTGATGATGTTGCTACATGCCTTACTTCTTGCCTATCTCACACTGCTAATTTTTTGTAAGCCCTATACTAAACATTAAATCTGTTACGGAAAAAGAACTAAACAAAATGAACACAAAACGATCAGCTTTAAAAAAAAGGACTCGTAACTGAAAAAAAACGAATGAAAAAAGAATGTTAACAACAAATACTTTTTCACACCCAACCCAGTTCTGCAGAATCAGAATCAACTTTGAGTTTAAGCAAGCGAATGAGCCAATTGGAGTAAAGTGCCATGCAGATTTAAATTTTTCCCACTTGTGACGAATGCAGCTATCGATTTTTTTTTTTGCATGCTAGCATGCTAGTTTACATTCGTGTCAATCAGCTGTTGTCTCTCACGCTGGCCAGTAGAATCTTCCCGCCTAATTGTGGCAGCCAGCTATAGACTCTCACTCTGGCCAGTAGAAAATGGCCGCAAACTACATGAAAACTGCCGTAGAAGCATGAAAAATCGATTATTTCCACTATCGATGGGAGTTGGGAAATGCAAAATCGATCTTGGCCTTCTCGCTAGCTTGGAGCATGTACATGTAAGTTTTAGTGCAAATCCATCGAAATTGCAGCCGTGCATTCGTTACACACACACACACACACACACACACTCCCGCACATCCTGTCTCATACATATATTTTTTCTTTATTAGTTTATATATATATATATTATATTTATTACATTTTAAAAAAATGCTCGATACAACGTAGAGGAAAATATCATTTATAAATATTTTTATTTTAATATTTTGCATTGCATGTAAAATATTATAATATTATATTGATATAATATTATATTATTATAATAATTTATAGCGATGTGATAATAATTTATACCGTGTGTAACAACAAATTTGTCCAAATCGTGTAACAGCTTAATTTTCCATCCTACAAATAATTAAAAAACACGAAACTAATTGTTTTTTTTCTTGACACCATTAACATCAAAACCTTTTGAGCTATTCAGCTAAAAAGTGAACAGGTTAAAATCTTTTCTTGTCATACCTACTATGTCTTTCAATATGAGCAATGATGAGAGGAAAAAGATCATTCAGGTCTCCAGTAATGGTACCAACATTCATATTCTGGCTTCCATCTTTGAAGTTCATTCAAGAACCATCACGAGAACGGTGAATAAGTTTAAAAAAAGAGCGAACAGTAGAGAGGAAAACTGGATCAGGAGGTCACAGCAGGAAGAGGAATCATTTCAACTTAGAGCTAAAGAGATCAATTAGAAAAGATCCAACTCAATCCATGAGACGTTTGGCACGTGAGAGAGAGAGAGAGAGAGAGAGAGAGAGAGAGAGAGAGCAGTTTCAGTAATGACAGTCCAAAAAGCAGTGAAAAAAAAAAGACTTGAAAATTAAATCGTACGTGAAAACTGTGAGGCAACTTGTTACTACAGGACAGAAAATTAGAATGTTAGAGAAGGCGAAGATCATCTTGAATAAGTTGGGAAATGATCCTGGGAATATATATATATATATATATATATATATATATATATATATATATATATCTGTGTGTGTGTGTGTGTATGTGTGTGTGTGTGTGTGTGTGCGTGATTTAGGACTTAATTTCAATCCTTCATGAGATTCTGATCCTTAGCTATGATTGTTACCTCCAGACAGAACGTTAGAAGGTTAATGGGACCGAAGATCATCTTGAACAATTTAGAAAATGATCCTGGAATATATATATATATATATATATATATATATATATATATATATATATATATGAACTTTATTACAATTCTTCATGAGCTTCCGATCCTAAGCTATGATTAATTAATGATGAACATGTCATTTTCGTTTATGATCGATTTCATCGTGATTCTTCTGTTAAGTGTAGAGAGTAATTATACATTCTTATTATTTAAAGTAATGTCCAATACTGTTATAAAAACCTCGGAGTATTCCAATAAGATATCTTTAATCATTTCTAAGATACAACGGTTCAAATCTTAATCTAACAATTGGACAACTTTGCTGTTACACTGTTTGGACAATGTTGCTGTTAAACCAGGTATAACAATCAAATAACTAGTAGATAATATTTTCATGTGTAATTATACTTTTAATAAATTATTCCCATCGTGCGCTCCTATTGCTCTATATAGATAGATGGATAGATAATGAACAGTGTGAGATAGATAGATAGATAGATAGATAGATAGATAGATAGATAGATAGATAGATAGATGTTGACCATGTTTGCGTAGTCTCTGGGTATGGAATCCAGTGAAGTCCGTAATCTGTTCAATATCAAAGGTCGGCAGTGAAGATTCAGAGAAAGTAGCGGTTGTTAAGTGATTCTTTAAGTCTTCGATATCAGGTTGGCAGTGCAGACAATTTGGGAGAAAAGAAAAAAATGGCTGCCTTTATACACGTCGCATTGAATATTTTGAGCTTTCTGATTGGTTAACCATTCAATTGGTTAAATATAAAATGATTCAGCTCATTTTGTCTTGCTCACTAGTACATATATATATATATATATACACAAAAAACTGCAACAATAGATAGATAGTGTAGATATAGGACTCAATAATGCATAGAGCCTGTCTGTTTCACGTCGCAATATGTTCTTCAGGCTTAAAGCTATATCAATAAATGCTCTATCTTCGACATTGAACACTTTGTATCTATAAATATAGTAGATTTTTAAGCACTACTTATATAAACAAGTTCACACACACACACACACACATATATATATATATATATATATATATATATATATATATATATATATATATATATATATATGAACTTTATTTCAATTCTTCATGACCTTTCG
>CAHIKZ030000298.1:867500-925000 GCA_903632075.3 Acanthosepion pharaonis
ACCAGAATATTACTTGGACTGCTGCCGTTAAATACCCAGAGTTAGACAGTCAGTCAGAGAGAGTAAAGAAGACTGAGATTGTGATTGTGATTGAGTTGGAGGTAGAGTAATAGTGTGAGGTAACCGCTTGTAGAAGTCAGTTACAAGCACGTAGATTCTAAGGAAGTCCTACTTCGAGACTGTATATATCTATATGTTATTGCTATTAACCGCGTTCCTGGATTTACTAACATAAAAAATAAAATGTATTTACACAATAATACATTTTATTTCTTATATTTAATTCCTGCGTTTGTCATTCATTGGAGACCGAATTTGATCTCGGAATCCACAACATAAAGTATTTTTTGTGGGTGGTTGGGAAATAAATTAATTTATTGAAAATATGTTTTTTTCGCTACACCGTTAATTTATAATATTTATGCTCTGTGAATTTACATTGAGCAATTATTTATTTGTGGTTGTAATTAAATACTATTTTATCTTAAAACTGAAGACTTGAGTTATACTCAGTTATCATTGTAAATAAATTAACGACAAATATGTAAATTAAGGACTAAAAACAAAATAAAATAAAATAACTTTGTTTTTAGTCTTTAATTTATTTACAATTAAAATCTGTTTTAATCCTGTTCCTATTTTCCCTCCTCATCTGCTATTAACAAATGTGTCATTGAATTTTTTTCTATGCACCAGCCTTCTCCTCTCTATTTAAGTCTATTTTCCTCTTTTGTGGGTCAACGTTTTTTTATTATATATATATATATATATATATATATATATATATATATATATATATATATATATATATATATGTATGTGTGTGTATAGTTGTTATGGGATCTTACTCATAATAATAATAATGGACTACTCCATACTTAATAAATACTCCGCCTGAGTCAGTAGTTCAAGTCGAGTCAAAGGCAGTCCGAAACAGTGTCCCGTTCAGACAATTACTGCAAGACATTGGAATAGTGATACTGGTCGAGACTACATTGTTCTCTCTACTAAACCTGATTGTTCATACTAACACTTCTACTTCTCTGTATATATTCCTGTTTGTAATATATCTGTGTTATTCCATACCCGTGTTCGAGTTCTTCTTTATTGGTTCTACCTTGGACTATCACCGTGGTACAAGGAACCGGACCATAACAATAGTGAGGGGAAACAAACAAATATTCCTACATACATATTTTCAATTATTTACAACTAACGAATAAACATAATTTTCATATAATGAACTATACGCAGATGCATAATAAGTATTCATACAATGCAAATTTCAGGTTCTAAAACGTTTAAATTGCTTTAATACTGTAGATTATACAAGTATTCAATATTCTAGAATGTTCCAATAATGTTTATCTGTAATTATTTTTAGCCTAAAAATACAAACAGAACATTCTGTAACTGATATTCGTGCAAGAAGGTTTTCATCATGACAAGAGTTAAATCATTGACAAATTCGCAAAAAGAACTGATTGTTAAGTTTTGGAAAGAAAGTATAAGTTACAGGAATATGTCAGACAACCTGAATATTCCATTTACTACCATTAGTTCATTTCTTGCGAGGTATAAATACTCAAAACTGTTGAAAACCAAAGAAGAACAGGTGCTCCACGGAAGATTTTGTTAAGATCTTCGAGGAAATTAATGCGTCAAATTAAAGAATAATCACCGCAGTCAGTAGCCTGACACCTCTATTTATACACCTGGCGGAAAACATATATTCACAAGTCCAGAGTATCACGATCGGACCTCGGTGTCGGTAGTTACTCATTTTCTTCCTATCTATCTATCTATCTATCTATCTATCTATCTATCTATCTATCTATCTCCTCTTTCTTTCATTCTTTCTTTCTTTTTTCTATCTATCTATCTATCCTATCTATCCATCTTTCATCTTCACCTTCATCTATTATCTATTATCTATCTATCTATCTATCTATCTTCCCGTGTTTCTATCTATCTATCTATCCCGTGTCTATCTATCTATCTATCTATCTATCTATCTATCTATCTTCCCGTAAAGTTATTATTCTATCTATCTATCTATCTATCTATCTATCTATCTATCTATCTTCCCGTGTTTCTATCTATCTATCTATCTATCTATCTATCTATCTATCTATCTATCTATCTATCTTCCCGTGTTTCTTTCTATCTATCTATCTATCTATCTATCTATCTATCTATTCATTATCTATCTTCCTGTTTCTATCTATCTATCTATCTATCTATCTATCTATCTATCTATCTATCTATCTCAGTCCGTTCATACAACTCAAGATAACTATAACTCAAGACTTCAATTTTAAGATAAAACAGTATTTAATTAGAACCGCAAATAAATACTTAACAAGAACACAGAAGTAAAAGTCAGCCAAAACATTTCAATGAATACCTTGTTAGTAGCGCGGCTCGGGTTAACGTCCGGTAAATCCTAAATGAAAACATAAATTCATCGACGCACCATCATTCACACTAATTCGACTCGATAGTTCCACACAATAACCATTCAATAATCACTAAAGTCAGTAGCCTGACACCGCTATTTATGCACCTGGCGGAAAACATATATTTCTACTTCCAGAGTGTCACGCTCGAACCTCGGTGTCGGTAGTTACTCATTTTCTTCCTGTATGACAGTTTTACACAAATGTCCATTGGAAATGTCATGATGCCATTTCTGACCTTAGCTCTCTTGTTGGGACCCGGAGGGAAATTTGAATACAACAGAAATAAAAATACTACTACTACTAATAATAATAATAATAATAATAATAACAGCAGTAAATGTAATAATAAAAATAATAATAAGTCTTATTGATATGACGGCCTCTACAGATGATAATATATATTTAAATATTTTACAAAATCTATCAAAATACAAGCATCTATAAGTGTGAATCCAAAAAATGTGGCACACGAAAACATCAATAATACCAGTTGTAGTTGGAGAACTCGGATTGATTGGAAAAGGTTCTGATAGACTCACTGAAGGGATTCCTGGAAGTTCATGCCTTATGAAGAGCTTTATCTACGTAAAATATGTACGATCTTAGAGTAGGTACTTCCACTTTTTTGCTAAACACCTGCTTAAAAAAGGCTCTAAACTTAATAAAAACTAAGTTTTATCGTCAAAATATTTATGTTATTATTAAAAGAACCAAAGTATTTTTTTAATTATTTAAAATTTGTTTTTCAACCTTTCTTACGCAGCCAAAATTTTGGTTAAATATCTTTATTTTTTTCGTTAGCGTAGGCGAAATTTTTACCATTTATTTTTTCGCCATTTGTTAAGGAGAAAAAATATTAATTTGGAAATTCTTCTATAATCAAATAATTGCCGGATTTTAATGAAACTTTTAGGACTTATTTATAAATAAATGAAATTATTTTAAAATTTTTCGTTTTAGAAAATCTTAGTAAAAAATATTTGTTTTCAGATATGTTACGCCTTACTTAATTTCATAAAAGTCCGCGAAATTAAATTTTCTTTCCCCAAATGTTTTATTAGTTAAAAGTAGGACACCTTATAGAATTTGTAAATTCTCCTTGGAGAATTGTAAATTCTCCTTAGAGAATGTAAATCCTCCAATATTTTTCCAAAATACTACTCATTTCTCGAAAATCATCGGTGAATGGTAAACAAAAAAAAAATGTAATAAAACTATGGCATTATTTAACAAGAAAAGCTTTTAATTGCTTTCGTAAATAAGTTATTGACTTAAGAAAAAAAAATCGATGAACAATGAATCTCTGCATTTTTTTTTCATTTAAAAAAATTTAATTCTAATAATTTATAATAATTTAAAAAATATAAAATTCTGCATTACTTTATTCTTTTTAAGTGATACTGTAATTAAATGGAAACTATATTTACGAATCAAAAATTGAAAAGCTTAACATAATTCGTTTTGCACGAAGATTTTAAAAATAATTTTTTTTAGTTTAAACATTCCAATTTTGTGTTTATGGATGTCTATAAATGACATAATTATTAAAAGCACACATGTTGTAAGGGTTGTCCTCCATTTACAGAGAAATTCACTTGTCTGCAGTTCGTTATTCCTTGCATGTTTACGTCTCAAATTTAAAATTAAAAAAAAAAGATATTAAAATTATAAATTAATAAGAAATAAGATACAATAACATTTCATAAGTTATTGAGTTCGTTCTATTCTGGCACTTCATTAATATCTTTGTTACTAAATTTTTTATAATTTTAAATTTTATTATTTTTTAATAAAGCATCTTCAAACGTAGCTAAAATTCAATAAAATATTATCTAATTGTTGAAAATATGTTAACTTGTAAAAATTACTAAGCATTTAACAACTAAAGAAATAAAAATTGCGTTCTCTTACATTTCGTAAATTTATGTCAATTATGGTCATCCATACCAGCTGTCATCGATAACGTCAATAAAGACAAGAGTAAAACAGGACCACTCGTTAAGAAATGCTTGTATACTATTTTTTCATGCTGTAAGTAAGTAATATTTGTTTAAAAACAGATTGAATTAACTTTATATTTGCTAATTTTATTCAAATAACTTGTCACCAACATGTGCTTTATTTTTGGAAGATTTTTAAAAACCGATAATTAAATTTTATTTTAAAACTTTTTAAAATGTAAGAAATGGCCGACAGTAAACAGATTTTTTGAAAACGACCAAATATTTGAAATTCCAATTTTTAAAATTTCTATTTAAAATACACCAGAGTCTTTTTCTTACTGGAAATAGTTAATTTAATCCGTTAGCTTTCAATTAAACCTAAAAGATATCTTCAAGAATGCGTTTACATTTTTAAAAATTCATTTTCAAATTTAGGTATCGAAACTTTATACCGAATTAGTGGAGGTACATATCTTAGGGTTTTGTTTTTAAAAATGTAATAATTGGAAAATATTATGAAGACATTTATGACCTTAGATCCCTAGTTGGGACCCGGAAGGAAATGGATATACAACAGAAATCAAAGGAAATAACATTAATAATAATAATAATAATAACCTGATATTATCATAAAAGACAAGAATTCAGGAAGTTTATGCTTATTGACATAGCAGTACCATCCGAGAGAAACACCTCCATGAGAATTATCGAAAATTTGTCCAAATACAAGGACCTGGAGATCGAGATTAGCAGGATGTGGGGAATGAGGACTGAGCCTGTACCAATAGTAATCGGAGCACTGGGCTTCGTGAGAAAAGGAATGGACATTTTTACTAACAGTGTCCCAGATAATCTCGACATACAATTGCCCAGAAGATCGCCGACTAGAAATACAACATATACTAAGAAAGTGTTACCAATTAAATGACATATACATGGCCTAAGAACTATAGTTTGGACTCGGATCTACAGGATACAAAGCAGGAAACATAGCACACAAATAATAATAATAATAATCCCCTCAAAATGACAAGGTAAAAAGTAATGTTTATGAAGCTTTTCATACTACATCAATTACATACACAAATAATAATAATAATATGGCAGTTCCAGCTGACTGCAATGTATCTTTGAAGATATTCAAAAAGCTGTCAAAATACAAGGACGTTGAAATAGAAATCTAAAAAATGTGGCATATGGGAACATCAACAATCCCTGTTGTAGTTGGAGCTCTAGGACTGATTGGAAAAGATTGCAGTAGACTAATTGAAGTGATTCCTGGAAGTCCATGCCTCAAGGAGATACAAAAAATTGTTCTGACAAGTACACCCAACACTTTACGAAGGGCTTTATCTATGTAATTCTTTTTTCCGAGGAAAGTGTCATGATACCATTTCTAACCTTAGGTCCCTGGGCGGAACCCGGAAAGAAATGTTTAAACGCCAGAAATCAAAGAAAATAATAATAATAATAATAATAATAACAATAATAATAATGTCGCAGGTAATCTCAACATACAAGTTGCCCAGAAGATCACCGTACTATGAACAGCCCATATACTGAGAAAAGTGCTACCAATTAAATGACGATTCTCCTAAAGGCCTTAGTACCATAGTTTGGGCTCGTTTCTACGGGATACAAAGCAGGAAATATAACACACAAACAACAACAACAATAATAATAATAATAATAATAAATAATCCCTACAAGTCTAAAATCAACAAATGTGGCTCAAATCCTACTTGTCGCTTATGATATAAATCTGATGAAACTGTTGGCCACATAGTATCAGGTTACCCAATACTTAATGAGAAAGAATTATTAGAAATCATCGTGTCTGTTCAAACTGTGGTATTGAAGTCCCGGATGTATGGTAGAAACACTGCCCGGATGATGTCACAAATGGCGATGGAGTGACTATACTGTGGAATTTCCCAATTAGGAAAATTGATGTAATTAGACCTGACATAATCATAAAACTTTTCAAAAAACGAACCTGCAGCTACTTGATATGACATGCCCACAGGATTCCAATTTTTTCTAAAAAAAGAATTTCAAAAACTCTCAAATTCTAAAGAAATTTAAATCGAAATAACAAAAATGTGGGTCTTAAAAGTACGATTATCCCTGTTGTTATAGGGTAGGTATGTTTAATATTTCTCTAAAAATTACTATACCCTGATGAAAAAAAATAACCCAGACTAAATAAACAATTTTTATCGTCTAAAGATTTATGCTATTATTAAGAGGAATGACGAAAGTATTTTTAAATATTTTTTTAAAATTTTAATCCTTTCTAGCACGCCCGAAATTTTAGATAAAAATCTTTTTTTTTTTTAGTCAGCAAAATGTATGTAAAATCGAACATGTCAGCCATTCTTGACAACTTTGTAAACAAAAGTGAAATTCTCCGTTTAAAAATCTTGTAAAATTCTATTATACTTTTTAATAAAGTTATTTTAGGAAAATTACAAAATTTAATGTATACTTATTGTAACTGGAAAAAAAAAAACATTACTTAATTATTTAGCAGAAAAAAAAATTAGGTGATAGGTTTTGGAGGTGTGAATTAACGTTTACGTTAATGTATCGACAACTAAAGTCAGGGCAATTTATCGGACGGAAGGACAGCAGTGACAGTATTTTCGAATTTTAAGTGAACTAGCTTATTTAACTATAAAGTATTTTTTAAAAATTAAGTATTTTAAATGGCTAATATTTTATTGATTTTTTTAGGTACTTTTTTAACGAAGATTTGCGCAAAGCCTGCACTGTTTCCATCCCTAGTGAAATTGAATCTAAAAAAGAAAAAAAATTAATAATTGTCAATGTGACTTTATATATTTATAAATAAAAATGGAATATCTCATTATCTCCCCTATTTTAGATAATGAGATATTCCATTCTTATGTTAATAGATTGTCACTGAAAAAGCAAAAAAATGGTTATATTCAACAAAGAAGGAGGAGGAGAAAAAGAAGAGGAGGAAGAGAAAATGAAGAGAAGAAAAGAAGAAAAATTGAAAGGAGAATAGAACGGAAACTGAAAAAGCAGGAATGAACAGAGGAAGGCTAAAAGAAAATGGCAAAATAATGAAAAAGAGGAGGAAGAAGAAGAAGAAGAAGGAATGATGGCAGAGTAACTGTAAAGAAGTTGAAAAAAAAAGAATGAAAAGCAAAAGAAAAGAAAACGAAAATTAAATAAGAAAAAGAAAGAAAGAAAGACAGAAAGAAAGAAAGAAGAAGCTGTTTATGGAAGAATGAATGATAATGTGACTATATATTTAGAAATAAGAATAGAATATCTCATTATCTCCCCTATTTTAGATAATGAGATATTCCATTCTTATGTTAATAGATTGTCACTGAAAAAGCAAAAAAATTGAATATATTTAAAAAAATTTTAAAATAGCATTTAGTGAGTTATCTCAAAAAAAGGAAATTAAAATTTTTTGAAGATACGACAATGATGGTCAGTCAGAGAATTTGATACGTGCTAACCAGAAAGAAATCAACGCAGTTTATGAAATTTGATCCTCGCTATCAAGAGAAACAAGCCTTAAAACACGGGACATTATTTCTGAATTGTGCCTCCGTAGTTTTGCCAGAAACGTTTTTAATACATTTTTTTGTCATATTAAAAAATTACTTTAAAAATAGTATCGCTTCGTAGATTGAGATAAGCTTTCGAATTGAAGATCTGTAAAAAGAGGACTTTTAATTAGCGCATTTCCAGAGAAAAACATATTCAAACTTAATTTTAAAATATTTAACAACTTTATCACAATTTTGTATTTTAAAATGAAAAAAAAAAAAATCTTGTAATAATTCATTTTTCATGAGAAAAATATTTTGGCTTCAGACAATCATGACTTTAACATACATTATTCATAAAACCGATTAAAAGCTTTTTTTTAAGTAAATAAAGTCTTCGCTTTATTGGGTTTTGTTTTCTACAATTCAAGGCTAAAGTTTTGGTAAAAACGCTCCTCAATTTACGAAAAATAGCGATGATTTATTTTCTTTAAAGCTTGCATTTAATTAAAGATCACAAAAATACACATTTCGGAAATAATTTAATTCATTTTTGAATAGGTTCTGAAAGTGTCATTAAAATCCGACAATTATTGGATTTTTCAAGAATTTTCAAATTAATATGAAAAAGAGCTAAAAAACTGATGCTAAATATAACGCGACCACTGATATAAAGAAAACCAAAATATTTAACCAAAATTTCAAGATAGAAAGGATTAAATATATTAAACAAATATTAAAAGAATAATTCTTATTAATAACATAAACGGTATTTTGATAGTTTTT
Source organism: Acanthosepion pharaonis (assembly GCA_903632075.3). Lineage (NCBI taxonomy): Eukaryota > Metazoa > Mollusca > Cephalopoda > Sepiida > Sepiidae > Acanthosepion > Acanthosepion pharaonis. The sequence continues at coordinate 876,225 of CAHIKZ030000298.1, forward strand.
GAAGATCTTCAAAGATACATTGCAGCCTTCAGGGACTGCCATCTATATACCGCCTTATCGATAACTTATTATATCGAGATCATTGTTTTTAGAATTATTATAAACAAGCAGAAATTCGCTTTTTAATTCAATAACAAGGATAATAAAATCACCAAAAATTGATCAAAACATACAATAGAACAACTATACGTCCTTGCATTGAAAGATGGAACATGCAATGTGATAGGTCCTGACCTGGCATCTCGACTCCACTCACTTTCTTACGGATGTGATATGGCTTCCCTCTGTCTTTTCTAGAAATATTTTCATGGCAATTGGTCTGATGAGCTATTTTCACTGCATGAATTTCAGCATGCTACGAGTTTGGCATCTTGTTTACACCCTTTCACTGTCGAAACAATTAAATGTAACCGCCTCTTCTACTCCAACAGCTTCTTCTCTCGCACTTCCCGACAGTGAAACTCTCTTCCTCTCACTTGCTTCCCTGATAGCTATCATCTTCAAATATTCAAATGTAATGTCAATCGACATCTTCTGATACCTTGATCCCGTCCTTCTCTATATCCTTGCCTCAAACAACCCTTCTTTACTCTTGCTCTCACTCCTTTTAACCCCTTGCATGCTAGAGGCAGCACTCCTGCCATGCCTGAGAGTAATGTTTATTATACATATATATATATATATATATATATATATATATATATATATATATATATATATATATATATATATATATATATATATATATATATATATATATATATATATATATATATATATATATATATATTCGATGTCCCGGAAAGAGATATATTTGTTCGAAGTAGCAATGTGGTTGTTGACTACTGTAACCGGGTAGGACAATCTAGCAGGTAACCGTAATGGATTGGTCCTCGTCGTAGTGCTAGGCAATAGGCGTCCTCCTGTATCTCCACATCAGTCTGTATTTATGGCTGACACCAGCCAATCATATTACTGTGAGGGGGAACCCAGGTGTATGCATATTCATTACATCAATATTCTACCCCAACAGCTTCTTCTCTCGCACTTCCTGTCAGTATAACTCATTTCTTTTACTTGCTTCCCTGATAAATATAATCTTCAAAAATCTAAATGTAATGTCAATCGACATCTTCTGATGCCTTGATCCTGATCCCGGCCCTTCTCTATATCCTTTCCTCAAACAACTCTTCTTTACTCTTACTCTCACTCCTTATAACTCCTTGCATTGTAGAGGCACTCCTGGCTTGCTTGGGGTGAAATGCTTACATATATATATATATATATATATATATATATATATATATATATATATATTCTACCCCAACAACTTCTTCTCTCGCACTTCCTGTCAGTAGAACTCTGCTTTTACTTGCTTCCCTGATAAATATAATCTTCAAAAATCTAAATGTAATGTCAATTGACATCACTTGATGCCTTGATGTTGATCCTCCTGCTTATCTATATCATTGGATCAAACACTTGTTCCTTGCTCTCATTCTCTGTAACTCCTTGTGGTGCTAGTGTCACTCCTGCCTAGCTTGGGGCGATATGCTTAAAAAAAATTGATTATTGACGTTTATGTTATTGCATAATAACTAAAAATAAAGGCAGTAGAGATACGATTCGGCCGTCTGATATTTTCTGGCTTGGATCATAGACTAAATGCGTATGTTCAATCGGAAAAATAAATATACAAATTGGTCCCATGTATGTGTATCAAACAGCTGTGTTTGGAAAATAAAAACTTTCATTATTTACATTATTCAGACTATCATCTTCATTGTCATATTCACAACGTTTCAGCCTTCTTCAGGTGACTGGAATTTCGACCCGAACCTTTTATTTCGTCCACCGGGGTAGATTGTTCTATTTCCACGTGCCATGCCTATTCCAGATGTCCCAGTAATTTCCCTTTAGAACTATAGAAATTTTATGTTCACCACTGCTGTGGTCTGGTATAGAACTCACAAGTCTTTGGATCTAGTCATTGGATTGAACCAACGTCTTTATCCACTGGGATATATGTCCTTGAGGACACAGAAGAATATTAGAATAACAGTCCGAATAATGTAAATAATGCAAGTAATCATAATACCTCATCTCAGAGATATAGACAGATATATAGAGAGACATAGACATAAAGGCCGGAGTGTACAACGGCCGAAACATTGTGAATATGGCAATGAAGATGAGGATAACAATCCGAATAATGTAAATAATGCAAGTAATCATAATACTTCATCTCAGAGATATAGACAGATATATAGAGAGACATAGACATAAAGGCCGGAGCGTACAACGGCCGAAATGTTGTGAATATGGCAATGAAGATGAGGATAACAGTCCGAATAATGTAAATAATGCAAGTAATCATAATACCTCATCTCAGAGATATAGACAGATATAGAGAGAGACATAGACATAAAGGCCGGAGCGTACATCGGCCGAAACATTGTGAATATGGCAATGAAGATGATGATAACAGTCCGAATAATGTAAATAATGCAAGTAATCATAATACCTCATCTCAGAGATATAGACAGATATAGAGAGAGACATAGACATAAAGGCCGGAGTGTACAACGGCCGAAACGTTGTGAATATGGCAATGAAGATGATGATAACAGTCCGAATAATGTAAATAATGCAAGTAATCATAATACCTCATCTCAGAGATATAGACAGATATATAGAGAGACATAGACATAAAGGCCGGAGCGTACATCGGCCGAAACATTGTGAATATGGCAATGAAGATGATGATAACAGTCCGAATAATGTAAATAATGCAAGTAATCATAATACCTCATCTCAGAGATATAGACAGATATATAGAGAGACATAGACATAAAGGCCGGAGCGTACAACGGCCGAAACGTTGTGAATATGGCAATGAAGATGATGATAACAGTCCGAATAATGTAAATAATGCAAGTAATCATAATACCTCATCTCAGAGATATAGACAGATATAAAGAGAGACATAGACATAAAGGCCGGAGCGTACAACGGCCGAAACCTTGTGAATATGGCAATGAAGATGATGATAACAGTCCGAATAATGTAAATAATGCAAGTAATCATAATACCTCATCTCAGAGATATAGACAGATATATAGAGAGACATAGACATAAAGGCCGGAGCGTACATCGGCCGAAACGTTGTGAATATGGCAATGAAGATGATGATAACAATAAGTAAATAATCAAGTAATCGAATAATGATATAGACAAATAATAAAGGCCGGAGGTACAAGTAATCATAATACCTAACAGTCCGAATAATGTAAATAAGAGATATAGATAGACAGATATAGAGAGACATAGACATAAAGGCCGGAGCGTACATCGGCCGAAACGTTGTGAATATGGCAATGAAGATGAGGATAACAGTCCGAATAATGTAAATAATGCAAGTAATCATAATACCTCATCACAGAGATATAGACAGATATATAGAGAGACATAGACATAAAGGCCGGAGCGTACATCGGCCGAAACGTTGTGAATATGGCAATGAAGATGAGGATAACAGTCCGAATAATGTAAATAATGCAAGTAATCATAATACCTCATTTCAGAGATATAGACAGATATATAGAGAGACATAGACATAAAGGCCGGAGATTACATCGGCCGAAACATTGTGAATATGGCAATGAAGATGAGGATAACAGTCCGAATAATGTAAATAATGCAAGTAATCATAATACCTCATCTCAGAGATATAGACAGATATATAGAGACATAGACATAAAGGCCGGAGATTACATCGGCCGAAACATTAATGAATATGGCAATGAAGATGATGATAACAGTCCGAATAATGTAAATAATGCAAGTAATCATAATACCTCATCTCAGAGATATAGACAGACATAGACATAAAGAGTACATCGGCCGAAACATTGTGAATAAATGAAGATGATGATTACAACGAATAATACGTAATCATAATCATCGATAAACGATATTGACATAGAAGGCCGGAGCGTACATCGGGCAATGAAGATGAGATAACAGTCCGAATAATGTAAATAATGCAAGTAATCATAATACCTCATCTCAGAGATATAGACAGATATATAGAGAGACATAGCCATAAAGGCCGGAGATTACAACGGCCGAAACGTTGTGAATATGGCAATGAAGATGAGGATAACAGTCCGAATAATGTAAATAATGCAAGTAATCATAATACCTCATCTCAGAGATATAGACAGATATATAGAGAGACATAGCCATAAAGGCCGGAGATTACAACGGCCGAAACGTTGTGAATATGGCAATGAAGATGAGGATAACAGTCCGAATAATGTAAATAATGCAAGTAATCATAATACCTCATCTGAGAGATATAGACAGATATAGAGAGAGACATAGACATAAAGGCCGGAGATTACAACGGCCGAAACGTTGTGAATATGGCAATGAAGATGATGATAACAGTCCGAATAATGTAAATAATGCAAGTAATCATAATACCTCATCTCAGAGATATAGACAGATATATAGAGAGACATAGACATAAAGGCCGGAGGTACAACGGCCGAAACGTTGTGAATATGGCAATGAAGATGATGATAACAGTCCGAATAATGTAAATAATGCAAGTAATCATAATACCTCATCTCAGAGATATAGACAGATATATAGAGAGACGAATAATGTAAATAAAGGCCGGAGATATTACATCGGCCGAAACGTTGTGAATATGGCAATGAAGATGATGGATAACAGTCCGAATAATGTAAATAATGCAAGTAATCATAATACCTCATCTCAGAGATATAGACAGATATAGAGAGAGACATAGACATAAAGGCCGGAGATTACAACGGCCGAAACGTTAATGAATATGGCAATGAAGATGATGATAACAGTCCGAATAATGTAAATAATGCAAGTAATCATAATACCTCATCTCAGAGATATAGACAGATATATAGAGAGACATAGACATAAAGGCCGGAGATTACAACGGCCGAAACGTTGTGAATATGGCAATGAAGATGAGGATAACAGTCCGAATAATGTAAATAATGCAAGTAATCATAATACCTCATCTCAGAGATATAGACAGATATATAGAGAGACAGACATAAAGGCCGGAGCGTACATCGGCCGAAACATAATGAATATGGCAATGAAGATGATGATAACAGTCCGAATAATGTAAATAATGCAAGTAATCATAATACGTCATCTCAGAGATATAGACAGATATATAGAGAGACATAGACATCGAAAAGGCCGGAGATTATAACAGCCGAAAACGTTAATGAATATGGCAATGAAGATGAGGATAACAGTCCGAATAATGTAAATAATGAATAAGTAATCATAATACCTCATCTGAGAGATATAGACAGATATATAGAGAGACATAGACAGAAAAGGCCGGAGGATTACAACGGCCGAAACGTTGTGAATATGGCAATGAAGATGAGGATAACAGTCCGAATAATGTAAATAATGCAAGTAATCATAATACCTCATCTCAGAGATATAGACAGATATATAGAGAGACATAGACATAAAGGCCGGAGATTACAACGGCCGAAACGTTGTGAATATGGCAATGAAGATGAGGATAACAGTCCGAATAATGTAAATAATGCAAGTAATCATAATATCTCATCTCAGAGATATAGACAGATATATAGAGAGACATAGACATAAAAGGCCGGAGATTACAACGGCCAAAACTTTGTGAATATGGCAATGAAGATGAGGATAACAGTCCGAATAATGTAAATAATGCAAGTAATCATAATACGTCATCTCAGAGATATAGACAGATATATAGAGAGACATAGACATAAAGGCCGGAGCGTACAACGGCCGAAACGTTGTGAATATGGCAATGAAGATGAGGATAACAGTGTGAATAATGTAAATAATGCAAGTAATCATAATACCTCATCTCAGAGATATAGACATATACATTAAGACCGGAGCGTACAATGGCCGAAGCGTTGTGAAATAAAAACAGAAATAATGTAGATGATTATAATTAAGAAAGAAAAAAGAAAGAAAAAAAAACGAAAATTGCATTTAGTGTTAAAAAGATATTTAGTGAAGATAGATAATATAAATCAAAGAAAGAAAAGGAAAAAGCAATACAGAGAGGGAAACGAATAAAAAGAATTAATGGGAAAGAAAGAAAGAAAGAAAGAAAGAAAGAAAAGAAAAGAAAGAATGATTAAATGAGTAAATGAAAATATTGAAGTAAAGAAAGACTGAATGCATGAACGAATGAATGGATGGGTGAAAATACTAAAGCAAAGAATGAATAATTCTTTTATAATTTCATCCCAAAGAAGGCAATAAAGCCACTAAGACACAAGTGTGTTACTTAGTGTGAAAGAATAAGATAAAGATATACATTATTGATGCAAGAGGGCAATAAAAGAAGAGGAATTAAAAAGACAGAAGATAATGATTGACATTGCATGTAAATTTTAATCGTTTCTCTCCAAGCAAGGCAAAAATGCCACTAAGACGCAAGGGGTTTACTGAGTGTGAAAGATGAGAAAAAAAAACATTATTAAGGAGAGTGAACAATAAAGAAGAGGAATTAAAAAGACAGAAGATAACGATTGACATTGCATTTAAATTTTAATCGTTTCTCTGCAAGCAAGGTAATAAAGTCACTAAGACGCAAGGGGATTACTGAGTGTGAAAGAATATGAGAAAAAGAAAAACATTATTAACGAGAGGGAACAATAAAGAATAGGAATTAGGAAGACAGAAGATAACGATTGACATTGAATTTAAATATTAATTGTTTCTCTCCAAGTAAGGCAATAAAGCCACTAAGACGCAAAGGGGTTACTGGGTGTGAAGGAATATGAGAAAAAGAAAAGCGGTATTTTTATTTACAAAGAAATGTAAGGAGAAGGCAATGAAAAGGAAATCTCCAAAGAAAACAAACAGTTTCCCCCTCCCCCACCAAAAATTAAACGAATATTACTGACAAAATATAAAACCAAGAAACCTAGAAAATATCCATCAAAACACAATATTCGACCGTCAAATGGAAAAAATCGAAAAGCGACATTAATGAAAAAACTAATGGCGGAAGAAACCGTATATATAAACAGGTAGTATAAATGTTTGAATAAAAATGATTGCAATAGCAAACAACTAGAATAAACATGCGAATCAAAAACAATCATTAAGCAAAGAATTTGTGATCCATAGAATAAAAAAAACGAACTTTCTTATACTTTTTAAATTGGAATGTTACTGAAATTGAAAAAAAAATGTTGGTTGACACATCCTTGTCGAGTATGACCATAAGGATATAGCTTTGTAAAACTTCGTTGCATTTGTTTTATATTTAATCATTTCACCCCAAGCAAGGTAATAAAGTCACTAAGACGCAAGGTGTTACTGACTGGTAGAGTATATAAAAAAATCTATTAAGAAGAAAGATATAATAAAAGAAGAGGAATTAAGAGGACAGAAGATAACGATTGACATTGCATTGAAATTTTTGAAGATCAAAGATGACTGGAAATTAAGAAGAGTGAAAGAGAATTAGAAGACTTTAGTGAGGGGAAAGGATAATAAAAGAGGAGGAGGAATTAAGAAGACAGAAGATAAAGATTGACATTGGAATTTAAAGTTTTAAAGATTAATGTTGACTATGCAACAAAAAGTCAGAAGAGAGATTGACAAGTGGGAGATGACAGTGAAGGAACTGTTAGGATAGAATTTACATCCCCCCAAATCAACTAGAAAATTATGATAATCTTTTAAAAATTTAGTACAGTGCGTAAATTCATCAAGAAGTACCAAACGAGAAAAGTTCATCAGAACAATTACCATAAAAGTAATTCTTCCGTAGGAAAGTGACTGAAGCCGAGATGTCAGTTCAGGACCAATAGTATTGCAAATTCTTCTTTTGATTTTATCAAGAATCTCTAAACTTATTGCAGGAGCACCAGACCAGATATGGCAGCAATATTCACATCACAGACGAATGGTAGACTTAGAGATATGTAAGATAGATTCAGGAGAGAAAAATATTGTCTCACACGACGCAAGGAACCAAATTTCTTAGCATCAGACGTAGTATTTGATTCAATATAATCTTTTTAATTCATTTTAGCCAGACAAGTCTCAATGAGTCACTTTCCTGGAGATTAGCATAATCCATACTGATGGAAAACAAAAAGTGTTCTCTCAGATTATTAATATAAAGAGCAGATTCGTTTTTGAGGCGTTAAAATTAGCAAGCCTTTTCCCAGTTAACAACAGAATGTAAGTTATTTTTTTTCACATTAACTATCACTTTTACCTTATTGGACCAACCAAACTTACTATTAAGAAAGAGGCAAATACAGTAGAATCCATGAAAACCAGACTAAGAAGGCCTTCCGGATATAAAGAATTGTTTACAAAGTCCCGACATGAGGAATTATATTTAGATTAAAATAAAAGAACTAAAATCATGTTTAATATTTATTTTCAATGTTTATAGCAAACAAAATAAGCTAATGGTGAGTGAAATATAATGGAATTGATTTGAAAGAAAAAGAAATAAATTATGTAATGTTAATGAAAAATCATTAAATTAAGGATACCACGTATGCAAAACAAATAATGTCACGAGGATTTTTTAATCGCTGTTGCATGATGATTCTTTCTCTTGTAATGTCACTCGCAACTTTTTCTGCATTTCGTTTTGCTTTTGTTCTTGAATTTCTTTAAACGAAGACACTTTTTAACACTGCGTTCGTTATTGCAATCGTCATAGCTGAATGTTGGTTTTCCTTCCATAAAACTGACTACCTTTTCAATAGATTTTTCAATTTCAGTCCAGATTTCATCACAATCATGCATCACGTTGCTATCTTGTTGCAGATGTGTCTCGTTGTCATCCTTTCCTCTTATTCCCATCATCTTTTGCACCAATACAAGCCCTTAGGGTGAAATAAGCATAAGCAATTATCCAAAGTAACAGAAATTTTTAATCAGTTACATATCACCCAAATAGTTCAAATATACACATCAAAATCATATCTGGATATGAGCGATTTCGGATATGAGAGATTCCGGATATGAGCGATTCCAGATATGTGAGATTCCGGATATGAGAGATTCCGGATATGTGAGATTCCGGATACGAGAGATTCCGGATATGAGTGATTCCGGATATGAGAGATTCTACTGTAATTATGTCATCAATATAGATACAGAATTAAGAAGTGGTGCCATCAATAAAGATATTTTTGCAAATTTGGAATAACGTAAGTCCAGGGATTTAGAGCTGGGGGATACTTATATTAAGGCCAAAAGATCTCGAAGAATGGCTCTTCAGGACTGTATTAAAATAGAAAGAAAGAAAGAAAGAAAGAAAGAAAGAAAGAAAGAAAGAAAGAAAGAAATATTGGCAATGGATAATGAGGAAATACGTAAGTTAAAGAAAGAAAGAAAGAAAGAAAGAAAGAAAGAAAGAAAGAAAGAATGCTTAAATAAATGAATGAATGAAGGAGAATATTGTAGCAACGAATGAGTGAATGAAAATACTGGAACAAAGCAAGAAAGGAAGAAAGAATAAAAGAAAAATAATGTAAGAAAGAAAGAACGAATGATAATACTACTGTACTGATGCGGCATTCACTCTGGGCGGATTGAGCCGGCTTCTTCCTGTTATGAGAAGAAGATTCTTGGGATAAATTACAGAAGTAGGGTACCCAGGCCTACTCGGATAACGTTCTTGCTTGCCGCGGATTCCCACAGACGCAGAGACAGGAACGACCAGAAGCCGCCGGTTACCGATGCAGACGCTCCTTGATTTTCACCAGAGCCCTTGTTAGTTGGCGTGTGTGTCAGACCTGTCCGCCTTTGGTGGCCCTACCAGGAACGAAGTTCCGGGCGGCATAGCTCTGACACTACTGTTTACACCCCCCACCGATTGTGAGGTAAGGGTTGGACTTTGGGGGCTTACAGTAACAGGTGTTCCCAAGCGGTCCCCCATCTAAGTACTGACCTGGCTCTACGATGCTTAACTTCGGTGTTTTCAGCGTGATTTGACCGTAAGCTGAATGAATGATAATATAAATGAATGAATGAAAGAGAATAATGAAGGAACGAGTGAGTGAATGAAAATACCGTAATAAAGAAAAAAGGAATAAAAATAAAATACAAATACTGAAAGAAAGAAATTATGAATGAACGAATGAAGAATATTGAAGCAATGAATGAGTGAATAAAAATACTGGAGCAAAGAAAGAAAGAAAGTAAGAAAGAATAAAAGAAAAATGCTGCAAGAAAGAAAGAAGGGAAGAATGAATGTTTAAATAAATGAATGAATGAATGACGGAGACTATTGATGCAACGAATAAATGAATGAAAATACTGGAGCAAAGAAAGAAAGAATAAAAGAAAAATACTTTAAGAAGAAAGAAAGAAAGAAAGAAAGAAAGAGAGAGAGAAAGAAAGAAAGAAAGAAAGACAGAAGGAAAGAAGGAAAGAAAAATACTTTACGAAGAAAGAAAGAAAGAAAGAAAGAGAGAAAGAAAGAGAGAAAGAAAGAAAGAAAGAAAGAAAGAAAGAAGGAAAGAAAAGAAGAAAAATGACACTTTAAGAAGAAAGAAAATAAATGAATGAATGAAGAATATTTAAAATGAACGAGTGAATGAAAATACTGAAAGAAAAAACGAAGAAAGAAAGAAAGAAAGGAAGAAAGAAAGAAAGAGAGAAAGAAAGAGAGAGAGAAAGAAAGAAAGAAAGAAAGAAAGAAAGAAAGAAGGAAAGAAGGAAAGAAAAATACTTTACGAAGAAAGAAAGAAAGAAAGAAAGAAAGAAAGAAAGAAAGAAAGAAGGAAAGAACAAACGAACGAAGGCTTAAATAAATGAATGAATGAAGAATATTTAAAAACGAATGAGTGAATGAAAATAAAGAAAGAAAGAAAGAAAGAAAGAAAGAAAGAAAGAAAGAAAGAAAGAAGGAAAGAAGGAAAGAAAAGAGAAAAAAAAGAAAAGAAAGAAAGAAAGAAAGAACAAACGAACGAATGCTTAAATAAAAGAAGGAAAAGAATATTTAAAAAACGAAAATGAAAATACTGGAGCAAAGAAAAGAAAAGAAACGAAGAAAGAAAGAAAGAAAAGAAAGAAAGAAAGAAAGAAAGAAAGAAAGAAAAAAAACGAAAAGAAGGCTTAAATAAATGAATGAAAGAAAAAAGAAGAATTTAAAAACGAATGAGTGAATGAAAATACTGGAAATTTAAAACGAAAGAATGAAAAGAAAGAACAAAGAAAGAAAGAAAAAAGAAAGAAGGAAAGAAGGAAGGAAAGTAGAATCAAGGAAGGCGACCATTTATAAATTAAAATAAAGTAAGGTAGAAAAAATAAAGAAAGAAAACAGAAAAAAATAAATGAAAGAAAGAAGGCAAATTTTGAAAGGCAGAACCAAAATGTAAATATGCATTCAAAACTTTAAACGATTAACGTTGCGAAAAATTGCCTCTCCTTAAAATTCATTTTTCCCTTCGTTTCTTTTGCGATCAAATAGCATCAAGACAGCAAACAAAAAATGGCGTCACGAGGAAAATGGAAAAGACTAAGAGTGGCCAGCAAGAAGATGAGCGAGGAAATGATCTATCTATCTATCTATATGTATCTATCTATCTATCTATCTAGCATGTTCGCACGTATCTATCTATTTATGCGTCTATCTATCTATCTATCTATCTATCTATCTATCTATCTATTTATTTATGTTCGCACGTATCTAGCACAGTTTGTTCGTTTCTATCTATCTATCTATCTATCTATCTATCTATCTATCTATCTATGTTCGCACGTATCTAGCACAGTTTGTTCGTATCTATCTATCTATCTATCTATCTATCTATCTATCTATCTATCTATCTATCTATCTAATACTCTTCCAGTCTATCTAAATCTCTTCATATCTATCTATCTATCTATCTATCTATCTATCTATCTATCTATCTATCTATCTCACAGTTTGTTCGTATCTATCTATCTATCTATCTATCTATCTATCTATCTATCTATCTATGTCTTAGCATATCTTTTTATACGTCTTTTGAAATGTATCTTCCAAGTAATTAATAATAAAGATGATCACCTAAAAGAAGAAAGGAATTTCAGTTTGTAGAATCTAATTCTTTTCCGCCAGAAAAGAAACCAATAAGCGACGAGGGAGCAAAACAGAAGCGACAACGAATGGTCACGACTTCTCTTCAAGACAGAAGACAGGAGAGAGAGAGAGAGAGAGAGAAAGAAAGGCAATAAAATTCGTCTTCAATAAATGGAAGACAAATTTCAGTTAGGGTTAATTCCAGGAAGGCAATATTTGCCATTGTAAAAATAACAATATTTAACATGTTTTGTTTTGTTTCCTTCGTTTGTAATTTGATATGTGAATTCTCTGAAGAACGGTCGACTCGTGTTACGTTCAGGAAAGAAAGAAAATAAATAGCGAATATTTGTTTGCAGAAGAGGAAAACAATCAGTGGTAAGCCGTATAGAGAATGGGGAGAATATTTGCTATTTTGTTGTCAATAAGGAGTTATCATATATATATATATATATATATATATATATATATATATATATATATATATATACCCAAGTATATAATTGTTATATACGGAATGAATTCCAATAACCAACAATTACTATTCTTAAAAGAGTGCTCAATACAAAGTAGAGCAGATATAATTATTTTTTATAAAAAAATGATAACATAAGTATAAGCCTAGGCTGAACTCTTAAATCAAAGATATGAACTTACAGTTAATTGTAAACACCGTTATAAATTTAACTTAGTGTAGGGGTCGTATACTTTAAATGATAATGGTATGTCGCTGTATTTTTAATAGATTAGTATTTTTATTGCATGATGGTCATACTTACGATATAAGTGTGTATTGTTTACCTGCATAGTGTTATTAGTGTTGGTGTATATGTGTATATATTTATTTATGTGTTGGTTAGTGTATTTGCACTGAGGAATGTGTAGGTTTGAGTATAAGTGTATTTATATGTTTTTTTTTATATATATATGTGTGGGGGTGCGTGTATATATATGTGAGTGTGTGTGTATATATATATATATATATATATAATGTGGGAAGGTATGGTAGATTAGAAGAGAAAAGGTTAATAATTGTTGATGTGTGTGCCTATATATGTATGTGTGTATGGGTGTGTGTATATGTATGTATATGTGTGTATATGTGTGTATGTTTGCATATGTATGCATATATATATATGTATATGTGTAAATATATATATGTATGTATATATATATATGTGTGTGTGTGTATATATATATATATGTATGTGTGTATATGTATGTATGTGTGTGTATGTGTATACATATAAATATGTATATGTGTATGTATGATAAAATCACGGCGGTATAATGGTTGGCAAGCATGGTTCGCTAGATTAGTTGCTACTGAGTAATGAGTTCGTTCCTCACTGAGTGCCCCCTAATTTCGGCTTTGTGCCACGATATATTTGTATATATATGTATGTGTGTGTATGTGTGTATGTATGTGTGTATATATATATCTCTGTGTGTATATATGTATATATCTGTATGTGTCCTATTTTATTGTGTATGTATATTTATATTTAAGTATATTTCTGTTTGTATGAATGTGTTTATATATTTGTATGTTAGGCTATATGTATATTGCTGTGTGTTGGTATTTGAAGGTATATTTATGTATCTATATGTTAGTACGTTTATATATGTATTTGGTTGAGTGTTGTTGTATTTTTATGTATGCATGTATATATTGGTAGTTGTTATTGTAGATAGATATATTTATATATATGTTTATTTGTAGATATGTATGTATGTGTGTATATATATTTATGTATGTTTGTGTATGTATATATATGTGTGTTTGTTGGCACCTATTATGTATGAGTTTGTTTGTGTGTATGTGTGGGTATGGAAACTTTGGTATATCATGACTGTTTTTATATATGTAAGTATGTGTGCATAAAACTCTGTGTATATATGTGTGTATTTAGGTTTATATGTATATGTGCGTGCATGTGTACTTGTTATCATAGATATGTATATGTGCGTATATGTTTATGTTTATATATTTATTTGTATGTATTTCTATATGTATATGTATGTATGAGTGTATATTTATGTGTGTTAATTTGTTTTTGCTCCGTGTATATATATATATGTATATATCTGTGGGTTTCTTTATCCTGTTTTTCTTTGCCTAATATATAATGAAACTATTATCAACTTATATGATTAATATATATTTTTATTGATATTTATGGTTTGGAATTTTCGTTTTAATATATTAAATAATATTAATTTTAACCATTTTTATCTTTCTATATTTGCTCCCTTAAGTTATAATTTAATAAGTGGTTAGCATTTATTTAAGTTTGAAATATTTATTGGTTGTGATATCTGATTGTCTATGTCATTGTCTGTGGATGTATGTATGTGTATCTATCGGTGTCTATGTGTATGTAGAGTGTATTCACTTTTAACTGTGTGTTTGTATAAGTGTTGGTTTCCACGTCTCCTTTTTTCATAAAGGGCTGTAGAGATGTTCAAAGCTCGCAACCCCCCCTTTTGTGTGTGTGTGTGTGTGTATCTAATTATGTCTGGGTGCTTATGTATTATAATCTGATTGTGTTTTTGTTGTTTTGCGCGTGAGTTTAAGACCAAATTCACACACTTTAAAATAAAAAAATAAAAAAGGAAAAGAAGGGGAAAAGAAAGAAATATATATACATGTATTGTCAAATGACCGGATATATTGTAGCGTCTTGTCGAACGTAATTTCAATGAAGAAATAAATTGAATAAACATATATTTTTTTTCTTTTCTCAATAATTTTGTAGTTTTTAAACTTAATAGTGATTAAATTTGGATTTTAAAATGGCCAGTTTTTAATTTTAATATTAAATTTTATCATATAATTTTATAATTATTGGTTAGTATAAATTATTTTTAATATTACACGTATTTAAAGATCTGAATAGCTATTATAACATGATTTCGTTGTCGAGCTTTTGAATCTTTCAATACTTGGTTTTTGATTGGTTATTCTAGCTTTTGTAACAATGTTTCCCCCTAGTGTAGGATCGTTAATTAATCTGAAACTTTTAAAACCATTTATTTTCTTTTCAACATCATCACTTGATAAGACACAGAGTGTGTTGAAACAAAATGGCTATTTTTGTAGTGATTTTATAGCATACTTATGTTATAATTTTTTTATAAAAAATAATTATATATATATATACATTCTTTTTATAGATAAAAATATTTAAGTAAATGCTTTGTTTATAGTAAACAGCATTAATAACATTTACCGACCTGAATGTCCGAGAAATTTTCATAGAAAATATGCGTCCTCTGATAGGAATCGAACCTGTATCCTATACGGAACCATCATATAGCCTGACGTGCCTTAACCTATCGAGCGTGTGTGTGTATGTTTAAGTGATAGTTATTGAAAGATTGATTCTCCACCCCCAAATGTCTCGAGTAAATTTTGATTCCCTGGGGATCAGGCGTCAGAAATGTTCACAAAATTTATCATAGCCTGACGTTCTTTAACCGATTGAGCCACAGAGGATCGTTCGGTTAGCAAGTCCGATTTTACTGTCTTTAAACTACAATCTTCCATGATTCTCTCACGCACATTCATATCTGCTCAATATATATATATATATATATATATAAGACGATCTAAGAGATGTGCACAGTATGACAATCAAAACCGGTCTGAAGCTAGGAATTCACGCCAGGTATGAGCTGTCCTCGCACTGAGTAGGCTGGTAGTGGGTTGTCACTGAAATGAGTTGGCCGGTGCTAAGTCGGCGGTATTGAGTCGGCAGTTATAAAATGTACGCTCCCGACAATAACTCTCTACCTTGAGGCTTGTATCAGTATTCTCAAATTTGTGTCTACGATTTTCAATAATCGAAGAGCCGTGCTACGAAGAGGAGAAATTTGTTGTCATAGAAGTTATCTTACATCTCTATAATGTCTATATACACAAGCATACTCAGCAATAGATTGAATTTCCTACTCGGCACATTGCTACATGGAGCTTACAAGAAAGGAAACATTCGAATAATATCTTTTTCATTTGTTCAAATAAATCGGTGAACGTAAAAAAAATATTTAACATTCGTCGTATTTGATTTGAATATTGCTGTCGAATAATTCCATGGGTACCTGCTATATATTTATAGAGTCCTGATAAAATCCAAAGAAGAATCTGCAATGTTATTGGCTCTGACCTGGCATCTCGATTTCAATCACTTTCCCATCGCCGTGTTATATCTTTGTAGCGGACCGTAGATTTACGTGTTGTCAAATTAGTAACGAGTGTGTCTATTCGTTCTAGAAGAAGGTTCACTGCAAGAACATGGCAGACTCAGAGGTTGAATCCACCATAATGAAGTGTAAAGAAAACCAACAAGACCGATATATATATATATATATATATATATATATATATATATATATATATATATATGTGTGTGTGTGTGTGTGTGTGTGTGTGTGTGTGCAAATATATAGAAAAATAGGAAAGAACACTTTAGGTAAATAATCCGGAGTTCTTTTAATATTTTTGTTTCTATTTAAAAAAAAACCAAAAAAACAGTGGTCGATACAAACGTAGAGCCTAAATAATAATTATTTAAAAAAATAGGATTCCTACGCTACATAAGAGTTCTTATGGTTCAAAAACAACAGCTGAAAACTTCAATGTAATTATTAGAATTAAATTTAAATTAGAATTTAAAGTACCACGCTTTGTTTCATCATCAACGACAACGCTTATTATAAACACTATAGTTTTTTCTAAAATACCACTGGATTTTGACAAGGCAGATATAAATTCTTAATATAAAAACACGATGAATTAAACAAAACTTGTTTATATAAGGCAAGTCTTAAGATTAGAGTTAAAAATAACACAGATGAATTATTTATTGAAATATGCTTTTAAAAATATTTATAGCGATTATTTTGCAAAGACAATTTGTTAGTAATATATAAAAAAAGATATATTAGTGTCGGAGTTACCTCTTCCTTGGCTCCTTGAACCGGAAGAGAAACAGGTCATTTCGACCTTGACCTTTCGGTTGTGCTCCCTACACGCTGTTAAACCGAGATAGAGACTAGCAAGTTACCTTTCCAGTTTAGTTATATTACGAACCTAGTCGTAATATACTTCTAGGCATTTTTGGTTTTCTTTTAGCTAAGCTCTACTCATTTTTTAGATAGACTTTACTGTGTTAACTTACCAATTCTCTTGCTAGTCTCCCTTACCACAAGACAGTGACTTCTCGCTAAATTTACGGTCGGCGACTGAAACGGTCCGGATACGCAGGCTCCTGGCCTCCGTGGCCCAGGAACGTCGATCACCGGGCTGCGTATCACCATTTTTTTTTTGTCTGCCAACTTGACGATAGTTGGAAACTTTCCTTCTCTCTCTCCTTCGCCTACTACTCCTGGTTCCTTGGCCCTGTTCGACGCTCGGCGTTCCGTCCCTACTGGCTGCCTGCACGTCGTCCATAACCTTTCCCGTACACTACTTTTGTAATTATTACGGGAGGTTACTAATATCGGACTCGACTGGCAACACGCAACGCCTGCACTGGACCTTTGACACGCCCGAACAACGCCAGATCCTCTTTTCTTCGCAACACGTCAAGTTGGCATCCCGGCAACGACCAACATCAACCTCAAACTACAATGACCAGCAGCGATCATCCCGACCAACATCAACTGCAACGACCACCTGCAACAACTACAGCGATCATCTCAGCAGCGATCATCTTTGCAACGACCAGCAGCGATCACCTGTAACGACACCTCTAACAAGCAACCTCGACCATCAATGCCTGCACCGGAATGTCTGCATCTCTACCGTTCCGACCACCTTTCTTTCTTTATTACTTTTCTAGAATAAATTAGCTTACATCTTATATATCCTCGTTCTGTCGTCTATTTTTCACCTTGTCAGATTTGACGTCTTCGAAAATGCTAGCGGGCCTCTTATGACCTCATCACCCTTTTGTGATACGGGGGCGCTCGAGGGGGTCCACTACATTAGTAATGTGGGTCTAGGCTGTTTTGTTTTGAATAGCAGAGGGCCGGGAAATTGTCGTCCTGGCCAAGGCAATGCCCATAACAGGTCATGCAACTCGGATCCAAGGTTAGTGTTGGGTGACATCTAGGAAACTAAATTATTACAAAATAACAGTTGCAGAGAATATTTTTAGAAACTTGTTAGTAATATCAAGTAATTAGTTAATTAGTATCTATACAAATTATTAGGAAGCATCTGAGAAATATAACAATTATTGACTTATTTTATTGAACGCAAATGTACAAGGGAAGAAAACTAATCTCTATCAACTAAATGCAAAAAAGAATAAATTTATTTACTAGAAATTAGGAACATTTCAGATCAAATTGTAGAAATAATGAATACGTTCCAAGTAATTGATTTAAAGCATAGAGAATATAAATGTATTATGAATTCAGAAAGCAAATTCAACATTTTGCAAAACGGTTATCAAATCTAAAAATAATTAAAAACGTAATAAATATCACAGAAGCAATAATTTTGATAACGTGTGTAGATTTTCCTCAGTGTTTTTTTTTCATCATATCAACAGGGGGTCTGCGTTTTTTATCATATCAACAGTGTGACACTATTTAGGGTGCGTGAAAAAAAGGCGAGAATTAAATTAGCTGATAAGAATCTATCACGAAAAGACACTGAACAATGTTATTTTTTTCTAACAAAGAAAAGTGGTAAAGATTTTATTTTCATTAGCGAAGAAAGTAAGGTCGCGGATCTGTCGCATTTGATTTATGTTATAGGGCGGCGAATAAGATATAGCCATCTACCTATGGCGATAATGAAAATTTCAAATCGGTACGGGACAGAGTGCTAAGAGATAATATTAATTAAGCCCGCACTGACCGAAAAACAAAATGTCCGTTGGACCACCTAAGTTACAAAGAAAGAAAGACTGACCCATTAGCTATCTGCGGAGATGTCGTTTGGAAAAGGCACCTGTTTCATGTCAAGAGCTGGCCATGATAAAAAAAAAACTATTTTATTGGAACAGTTAATTAGCGACAGAATGTAAAGTCGCCAGATGACCACCCACTTGATGCTAGCGAAAAGTCTCGATTGACGAACTCCAGATGGGATTGGTTTAAGATAAGAGTCTAAGGATTTGTTGTCGGAAAGAAGAAAAGAAGGAAAAGAAATGAAAAAAAAAAGTTAATTTTTTTTTAGCTATAATTAGCAAACACCTACGCCGCTTCACTGGCTGAAGAGTGGCGTGAGCGGTAGGCGAAGGTAAACTGTGAAGAAGGAGGGGAGGCCTGTTGACGCCCCCTGAAGGGAATGGTGTGAGAGGCCACTGTGAGAGAGAGTGGAAACCTGTTGACGCCTCTGAAGGGATTGGGTGAGATACCTATATGAGAAAGGAAGAAATTGGGAGGACTATTCCCTTAAAGTAGAATGTAAAAGATTCCCAAAAATGGAAAGTGATGGGTTTTCCGGACCAAAAACAAAGAAAATTCTTAATACGGATTTAGAATTATCAAGGAACCTCAAACCCCGACAAGCCCGGTTTTGGTCGGCGTCCATATAAGCAGAGTCGCAACGAGTAGTTTTCAGTTGTGGGTGAAGAGACAGGCAGTTGGGGTTGAAGGGACAGGCAGTTGGAGTTGACTAGCAGTTGAGCTGTGAGCTCTGAAGTCCCGCCTCGCAGAAAGCTGACTTGAGATTACACATTCTCGATCTCAACTTCTAACCAAGAACAATTTATTTTTGAAGAACGACTTAGACTCACACCACCAAAACAAGTTTTACGAATATCGCCTGAAGATACACCACAAACCAGTTTCTTAAAGAAAAAACACCTTAAGATGTTAAGACTCGCCTAACAAACACAAGTGTCACGAATCCATATAGCGGTTTCGGAGGAAGACGCTGTCCTGTATTCAGAAACCAGATATAAAATATTGTTATTCCTTTTTAACACATTTGAACTTTTCGAGTTATTACTTTATTTTCTTTTACATATACTTGTGCGGTATTACCCTTGTTCGGACCCGACTTGCATTACGGCCCGTCGACTGATTGATTTCGTCTACCTAAGATCAAATCACAACGTAGGTAGGTTAGACTAGAAATCAAAGCAGTTACTTCGGTAACCAGACGTTGGAGGCGTGCTGGGAACGACAAGGCTGATGCCGAATCTAACCAGATTCCCATCCGAATCAGCAAAAGATTAGAACGTCACATTTCGTGCCGCGACCAATACCAAGTCATATTAGTCGTTGCAGGACATGATAGGACGGTGCGGAGACAGACGGGGTGACGTCAAAATTGGCGCCGCGACCAGGACAACACGGCGGGCGGGGCCAGGCAGACGTCACATTTGGCACAGCGACCCCGGGGTGATGTCACAACAGGGGTTCTGCGTTTTTTATCATATCAACAGGGGGTCCGCGTTTTTTTAACATTTCAACAAGTGGTATTGCCACATTTATCACAGCGTTTCGGCCGTTGTACGCTCCGGCCTTCTTCAGGTGGTTGGAATGTCGAACTGAACCCTTTCCACTGTTCATTATGTCTTTAAGGATAAAGGGGTTGGTTAGATCCAGTGACAGGACACAAAGATTTGTGCTCTTAATACCTGGTTAAGGCAGTGGAGAACTTGGAGGGGCGAATTAACAGGAGATAAATGACTGCTGACATCCATTAGACCTGGCACGTAGAACTAGCACAGTCTATCCCCCTGTTGATACGGTAAAAAACGCAGACCCTCCGTTGATATGATAAAAAAAACGCAGTTCAGTATGATTTTCCAACCATCTGATGAAAGCCGGAGCGTACCTATGGCCGAAACGTTGTGATAAATATGGCAACAAAGATGAGGATGATAGTCCGACCAATGTAAATAGTGTACATAATACCTCATCTCAGAAATATAGACAGATACTGAAGAAGGCCGGAGCGAACCTATGGCCGAAACGTTGTGATAAATATGGCAACAAAGATGAGGATGATAGTCCGACCAATGTAAATAGTGCACATAATACTTCATCTCAGAAATATAGACAGATACTGAAGAAGGCCGGAGCGTACAATGGCCGAAACGCTGTGATAAATATGGCAACAAAGATGAGGATGATAGTCCGACCAATGTAAATAGTGTACATAATACCTCATCTCAGAAATATAGACAGATACTGAAGAAGGCCGGAGCGTACAATGGCCGAAACGTTGTGATAAATATGGCAACGATATGAGGATGATAGTCCGACCAATGTAAATAGTGTACATAATACCTCATCTCTGAAATATAGACAGATACTGAAGAAGGTCGGAGCGTACAACGGCTGAAACGTTGTGATAAATATGGCAACAATATGAGGATGATAGTCCGACCAATGTAAATAGTGTACATAATACCTCATCTCAGAAATATTGACAGATACTGAAGAAGGCCGGAGCGTACAACGGCCGAAATGTTGTGATAAAGATGGCAACAATATGAGGATGATAGTCCGACCAATGTAAATAGTGTACATAATAGCTCATCTCAGAAATATAGACAGATAGTGAAGGGCCGAAACGTTGTAATAAATATGGCGACAAATAAGAAGACAATAGTCCGAATAATGTAAACAGTGTACATAATACCTCATCTCAGAAATATAAACAGATACTTATGAATCTTTATTTGATTACTGAAGCTTAACTGCGGAATTTTTTTTATTTTATTGTGATTGATGGATACAAGCAAGAAGAGATAAGCATTATGTTTATTGTATTTATTTACCGTTGTTTGTTCCGTTCTTAAGCATGAATATTTAATTGAAGAAGTATGTTTTTATCATTTCACCTCCACCAGGGCGATAATGTCACTAGATTGCAAGGGCGGGAAACTACAGGAAGTGAAAGAGAATGAGAATAATGATGTGATGATAAGGGAAAAAAGGACAATAAAAGAACAGTTTCTGGAAGACAGAAGATGGCGATGGAGATTGCGTTTAAATTTTTGAAAATTGCAGGTGACAGAGATGTAAGTAACCGGAAGTGAGATCTCTTTGCAAGAAGTGAGAGGAAAGAAACTATTAGAATATTTTTCAATAACATTTTTTACTGTTGTAAAATATGCACCATATTAGCGGGTGTTACTGATTTACTCCTGTCAAGGGCGATAACTCAGAATACAATAGAGTTACGGCCCTTGTCCGCTAGTTTGACCGCGGCACTATCTGAATTTAATATTTTGACAAGCTGACAGGCACGTGGAAGTCATGGTTTCAATCCAAACAAATCCTTGCCGTTCTCAGGCAGTCAATGAATAAAATTTATTTTATTATGTGTTGGAATACACTTGTCTTTTAATTTCATTCGTTTTTGTTTATCCCAGTAACCTGGGATATAACACACTGATTAATATCTGTCTATGTTTCTGAGATGAGGTATTATGTACATTATTTACATAATTCGGACTATTGTCCTCATCTTTGTCACCATATTTATTACAACGTTTCGGCCTTTCAGTATCTGTCTATATTTCTGAGATGACGTATTATGTACACTATTTACATTGTTCGAGCTATTGTCCTCATCTTTGTTGCCATATTTATTACAATGTTTCTGCCGTTGTACGCTCCGGCCTTCTTCAGGTGGTTGGAATGTCGAATTGAACTCTTTATTTCGCACACTGGGATAGGCTGGTACAAGAGGAGGACAACTATAATCAGAAAACAGTCTGCCTTCCTTATGTGAAGGGGTTACCAGAGAAAATACAAAGGATCTGCGGTCCATATAACACCAGGACAACCTTCAAAAGCTTGACGACACTTCGCAGATATCTCTCCCTAGTAAGACCCCCCCATATAGGAGAACGTGGCAAAAGACTGTGTGTATGCTATCCCGTGCAGCTGCGGAAAGAAATATAAAGGGGAGAAAGGCCGCCCCCTTAAGGTAAGGCTTCAAGAACACCAGAAAGCTTTGACACGAGGGGAAGTAGCAAAATTAGGCGTGGCTGACCACATATGGAGAGAGAAGGGAGATCACCGCCCTCTGTGGGATCAGGTTGAGATCATAGACAAGGAAAACCACTGGAAAATTCGTAAACTTAAGGAATCAGCACATATGCTAGGCCACAAAACTCTCCTGAGTCGACCAAACATAGAAATGAATACAATATGGGAACCAGTAATAAGGAGTGCCAGAGAAAAGCGATAATAACAACAAATTTGCAATATGAGCTCTGGTAAAAACATGCAATGATAACAGCAAAAATTGCAATATGAGCACTGGTAAAATGGTTGCTGTTTATAATACCTAGAAATTCATATGCAGATCTCCTCAAGGACTCATGGCACAGTGGATAAAGGCGTTGGTTAGATCCAGTGACAGGACGCAAAGAGTGTGAGTTCAATACCCGATTAAGGCTGTTTAGAGATAACTGACATCCGTTAAACATGGAATTAGAACAGTCTACCCGAGTGAGCGAAATAAAGGGTTAAGCTCGGTATACCAACCACCTGAATAAGGCCGGAGCGTACAACGTCCGAAACGTACTAATAAATATGGCGAAAAAGATGAGGTAAATAGTCCAAATAATGTACACCGATTACTGCTTTTATTTTAATATTCATGATCTGCCGTGTTTAAGCCATAATAGCTTGAAAAGCAATTTTGAAATAAATGATTATTTGTAATCCTATTGACTATTGTACAAATCCTTTTAAAGAAAGTTACATATTTTGTCGATTTAAAATTCAACATAATTTAAACAAAAAATAAAAGGGCAGAAAGAACAAAAATAATGATCATTCATATAGCGAAAAGTATTAATCTTATGTAACAAAATTCTTAATTATTTGACATTTTTAGTGAGTTTCATAAGTTAAAGTACACGCGTGCTCCGAAAGTCTTGTCACCCCTTACCAAAAAGGAATGAGAACAATAGAAAGACAAGTAATACAAAACACATGTACTTTATTCAGTTTATATTCACTTTCATTGACACTGTCACACATCGAGAAGGTCTGTTTGAACACCATCATTTTTGTGTCAGCCATCTGAAATCGAAAATTATGTAGGGGTGACAAGACTTTCGGACCACGCTGTAGATTCATAGATGAAATTAGAAAACATCCTTGTAGGTAATCAAATGAAGGATGGTAAAAAGTGAGGGATTATTTTTGTATTGTTCTTTAGTATTAAACGAATCCCCCATTTCTTGGTCATAGTACATGGTGGCCCGAACATCTTGTCACCCCCTACCAAAAAGGAATGAGAACAATAGAAAGACAAGTAATACAAAACACATGTACTTTATTCAGTTTATATTCACTTTCATAGACACTGTCACACATCGAGAAAGTCTCTATGAAAATCATCATTTTTCTGTCAGCCATTTGAAGATTATATGATGTAGGGGTGACAAGACTTTCTGACCACTCTGTACATGGTTCATTTCGGAAAATTTGCTGAAGAATTGCCGGCCTGAACCACACCCCAGAATGCTAAACATCAGTCTTTTTTTTTTTAGAAGGGCTTCTTGGTTGGGCCGATAACTTTTAAGCCACATTTCATATTAAATAGCCGGATACGTTCCTCGGTGCCAAATTACCAAAAATTAATGGGAACAGTACAAGAAACAAGTAATAATACAAAGCACATGTACTGAATTCGGTTTATTCCCTTTCATTGGCGCTGTCACACATCGAGAAGGTCTGTATGAACAACATCATTTTCGTGTCAGCAATCTGAAATGGAAAATTATATTATGTAGGTGTGACAAGACTTTCGGACCACCCTGTAGATTCATAGATGAAATTACAAAACATCCTTATAGGTAATCAAATGAAAAGGTGGTAAAAAGTGAGGGATCAGTTTGGTATCAGTCTCACCATTGAATGAGCATACCGTGCATTTATGTACTTGACTCAGTCATCTCTCAGCCAATGAGCGCCCAGAACCAGCCAAAAAAAATGGCTACAAGCAACACTACCACTTCCTTCCACACGAAGTGCTGCCTGATTCGACTTCAGTCCGAAGCTCGCAAATTGGCCGTCTACACGTTCCACTGAGAAAAATACAGACGACTTTGGTTCGCCGCCTTAAATCTCCGCTATAAAAAACTTATTTAAAATTTGATGTAATCTTTTCAGCAGTAATCGTTAATACATTTAGTTTGCTAAAAAGAGGCGAATAGGCCGATAGTTGGTTGATCTGAATTTTTCAAAACTGGAACAACAGAAGTGTATTTGCAACAAACTAAATAGGAAGGGACAGCGAGATATTTATTATACAGTTTAAAGAGAAAAGGAATCAGTTCTGGAGCACATTTCTTAATGATTATTACAGGGATATCATGAGGCCCACAGGCTTTGTGGGGATTCAGATTAGATATGATAGGAGGAACCATGGAAGGAAATATATTCATCTCACTCAACATAGAATCAGATTTGATTACGAGTTTCGCCATTCATGTCTTCATCAGATTGCAAAACGAAAGAAAAAAAATGTGTGTGTTTGTGTGTGTGTGTGTGTGTATTTGTGTATATGCTTAAATAATGAACCTTGTTACTTTCCCGCCCCCCAATCTTGAATGGCGAAACACATAATCAAATCTACTTTCAATGAAATACTTTCTATGTGTTTAATTTCTTTAAAAACTTTGTCGAGATCCCATATCCTATTTTAACCACACACTTAAACACACGTATATATATATATATATATATATATATATATATATATATATATATATATATATATATGTGTGTGTGTGTGTGTGTGTGTGTGTGTATGTGTCTTTGTATATGTGCATGCTACGTAAATATATATATATATATATATATATATATATATATATATATATATGTATGGATGATTTTTGATTAGTCTTACTGTTATGTCCATCGTCTTTTTCATGTTGAATTAAATATAGTCTAATGTTAATTATGTTTTATGAATATGTCCTGAAGATGGTCTACTAGACCGAAACGTCCGACGTTGACATTATATTAACATTAAAACAGCATAATTGCATATTAGGATTTTTTCTTTGTTTTTTCCGTATATATATGTTTCTTCATATATATATATATATATATATATATATATATATATATATATATATATATGTATATATATACTCACATATTTATATATACGTGTGTGTATATATGTGTGTATATATATTATAGTTGAATGCACGTATACATACACAGAGAAGCACAGATATGCACGTGTGTGAATATATATGTGAGTGTATAAATATATATATATATATATATATATATATATATATATATATATATATATACATACGTAGAATGCATATATCCATACACATACGTGTATATATATATATATATATATATATATATATATGTGTGTGTGTGTATGTATGTATGTATGTATGTATATATATATATATATATATGTATAGTGCATTCTACGTATTATATATATATATAACTTTGGGTGTCAAAATTTATCATAGTTAACCCGCCTCTGTGTGTTTATTTGGAGGGATGAAATTCTAACCAGAATTAATTATAATTAAAATAAATATGAAACAAGCGAATACATTTTTTTTTATGAAACTGACGTCTCGCACGATGTCTAGAAAATGATAAATTTTGTGAACATTTCTGACGCCTGATCCCCAGGGAATCAAACTTTTATTCGAGACATTTGGGGGTGGAGAACCAATCTTTCAATTACTATCACTTAAACATACACACACACGCTCGATCGGTTAAAGGCACGTCAGGCTAAATGATGGTTCCGTATAGGATACAGGTTCGATTCCTGTCGGGGAACGAATATTTTCTATCAAAATTCTTCGGATATTCAGGCCAGCAAATGTTATTAATACTGTTTATTATAAAACAGAGCATTTACTTAAATATTTTTATCTATAAAAAGAATGTATAAACATAAAAATGTCTTAAAATATGTATACATATATATGTGTGTGTATATATATGTGTGTGGCATATCAAACTCAATGGGTTATTTAATGCCGACAACATTTTTAGGATAGATTCGTATGAATAGAATATGTATTCTTTGGTTTAGATTGGTTTGGTTTATTTTGTTTTACGGCATATCAACCTCAATGGGTTATTTAATACCGACTACATTTTTAGGATAGATTCGTATGAAATGAATATATATTCTTTGGTTTAGATTGGTTTGGTTTATTTTGTTTTACGGCATATCAACCTCAATGGCTTATTTAATGCCGACTACATTTTTAGGATAGATTCGTATGAATAGAATATGTATTCTTTGGTCTAGATTGGTTTGGTTTATTTTGTTTAACGACATATCAATCTCAATGGATTATTTAATGCCAACAACATTTTTAGGATAGATTCGTATGAATAGAGTATGTAGGCCGGTAAATGTTATTAATACTGTTTATTATTTAAATAAAAAACAAAACAGAGCATTTACTTAAATATTTGTATCTATAAAAAGAACGTATAAACATAAAAAAAAATATCTTAAAATAATTGTCGGACTTTGTCCATTTCATAATGTGTAACGGATTTAACAGTAAAATTGTTCAAATCATGTAACAGCATAAATGTCTATCCTACAAAATGTTTAATATCTAAAAAAAAAAAAAATTAAATATAATCGAGTTTCTTTTTTCCAGGTTTTCAGATCACACGTTTAGTCATCTTGATATCATTTGTAAGAATGAAAAATCCGTTTAAGTTATTCAGCTAGAAAGAGAACAGGCTAAAATCATTTTGTGTCAACTCCACTATATCTTCCCAACTGAGCAATGGTGAGAGGAAAAAGATTATTAAGGCCTTCAGTAATGCTATCAACATTCATAATTTGGCTTCCATCTTCAAAGTCCATTCAAGAACCATCAAGAAAACAGTGAATAAATTTAAAAATGATTGGTTTGGTTTCTTTTGTTTTACGGCATATCAACACCTCAATGGGTTATTTAATGACGACAAAATTTTTATTGCTGGTAATATGTTTTTCTTCAAATTTTTATTGCTGGGAATATTTTTCCTTGAAGAAATCTATAACTGGTCATATTTTTTTTTACAAAAAAATGTATAACTGTTTGTATTGCTGGTATTTTTTTAAAAGTATTGCTGATAATAATTTTTCATTCAAAAATTTATTGCTGGTAATATTTTTTTTATTATTATTACAAAGTATTTCCGGTATTAAAACCTGTCTTTACACAAGTTTGGGTGTTAACTATTTGCCCATAGATGGGACACTAACAGGTGCTACCACCCCGGGCCAGGGTGGACCTGGGAACACCATCAATTTAGAGGCGATTCCACGCTCCTGAAAACCCCCTGATCAGAGGTCTTGCTGTTAGACGTATTTTATCGTCTTACCCAGGACGCATATGTAGTTTATCGTCTTACCCAGGACGGAAATTCAAAAATGAGTGTGCAAATAGAGATAAAAACTGGATAAGGAGATCACAACTGGAAGTGGAATCGTCATTTCAAGTTGGAGCTAAAGAGATCAACTAGGAAATTCATAAAACATTTGGCACGTGGGAGAAGAGTTTCAGCTATGACAGTTCAAAATTCGATGAAAAATGACTTGAAAATGAAATTGTATGTGAAACCTGAGAGGCAACTTGTTGCTCCAGGAAAGAACGTTAGAAGATTAGAGAGGTCGAAGATCATTTTGAATAATTTGAAAATGATCCTGATATATATATATATATATATATATATATATATATATATATATATATAGAAAAATATATGAAGAAAAAACAAAAAACAAAAGAAAAATCTTAATATGAATGAAATTTATTTTATAACATGGAAGACTTCAAGCTTGGACGAGAATATAAGAATCTATTGATCAAGTAAGGAAAGGATTTATTATCGAACTGTTTTTTAGAACTTTTCCATCGTTTTTGAAATCATTTTTGATTTGCTTTGTAACGTGAAGGACTTCAAGCTTGTATGAAGATATAAGAACCTATTGATCTCTACGTATTCCTATATCAACAGAAGGGATTTCTTGAACAGTTTATATAAAATAGTTCAATCGACTTTTTTTAATATTTTAATATTTGGAAATCATCTTCGAATACGTTTTCACAACATCGCCCACGTGACGACGATGTGATCATATTTAAACGGAACGCTGATCTTATGTAAAAATTTCAGTTATTTGTTTGGATTAGTTGTGCCCTTATGTCCATCGTCTTTTGTGTTAAATTTTTATATGTTCTAATGTTAATTATGTTTAAATGAAAATGTCCATGAAGATGGTCTTAAATAGACCGAAACGTCCGACGTCGACTTTATATTAACATTGATACAGCATAATTGCATATTAAGATTTTTGTTTGTTTTTTTCTGTATTTTTCTTCATACTGTCGGATCTATATCCATATATTTGCTTATATATATATATATATATATATATATATATATATATATATATATATATATATATACTTGAACTTTATTTCAATTCATCGTGAGCTTCTGATATAATTTTCGTTTATGAGCGATTTCATAACAATTCTTCTGTTAAGCTTGGAGAGTAATTACATATTCTTATTGCTCAAAAGAGAGTCGAATAGGGTTATAAAAACCACGGAAAATTCCAGTAAGATATCTTTAACCAATTTTAAGATACAAGGGTTCAAATCTTAATGTAACAACTGGAGAATGTTACACGATTTGGACAATTTTGCTGTTACATGTGGTATGTATGTGTATATATATATATATATATATATATATATATATATATATATATATATATATATATAAATGGTCGAATCTACTGTCGTATTCGACATATGAGGGTCAAGCAGCTCAATTCCAAGGAACTGACAACCTGACCACCAGCTCATATATTTTGATTATAGCAGTGAAGGCTTTGTGCAGAACCAACCACACTTTTTGAAGGGCCGAATACAAAGACCTGGTGCACTACGTGTCACAAGGTCCCCAAACAACCCTCCGCAGGTTTTGAATTCGGAGTTGTCCTTCTCCTAGACCAGTTGCCATTCTAGACTATAGAACCCACTCTGTCCTGCTATTTACTCATAGCTGGAGGGAGAAGAAAAGGATTCATACCTTTCCCAAGTGTAATAGCACGTAAATGAATGTAATGGATTCGAATCCATTACATTTGACTAGAATTCGTCCGAGCCACTACCCACTACTCACTACTGTGTGTGTGTGTGTGTAGAAATATATAAGACACATTGTGAATGAAAAGGAACAGAGTGATTATAGAATATATATATATATATATATATATATATATATATATATATATATATATTAATTATTTTTGTATGTTTTATTTGATTTGTAACATGTAGTCGATATTAATTTTGTCAAATTTTCTTAATTACACAGCGGCCCTTTCTGTAAATGCCTTTCAGTTTTAGTTTTAAGCCGCCCCATCTCTCTCCCCCGACCCCTTTTCCTCTTTTTTTACTTGTTTTTTTCCTCTCCCTCCCTCTTCTTATGGCCTTTAAGATTAGACCGTCTATTGTGTGTGTATGTCACCACAAAATGTATCCTTTCCGGTTACATCTTTAATGTATTAGACATCCGACAACATTCATATTTCTCTCACTTAAACCGTCTTTAACTCACCTCTCTAAAACTTCTCTCTGTTAAGTTTTAATCTCCCACCTTCTCTCGTCTGTTACTCCTCTCTTTAGCTCTAACATTCGTCCCACACTGTCATACTTACACTCTCATTAAATTCTATTTTTTATTTCCGGAGTTGTTTTTTCTGTTTTCTTTTTGAATTTGTAGGTCTAATCAATTGGATCGTATTTACGATTACAATGGAATAAATTATGATCATGGAATATTAGTGTTTAAGCCTTTTTATTATATCCTTACTCTGTCCTAGACATTGAGTTCTACCTGGATTTTATCCTCCTGGAATTATTTTATTCAAAAAAAAAAAAAAAATATATATATGCATGTATGTATATATATTTATATATTTTGCATATGTATGTGTATATTTACTACTAATATTATCTATCTATCTATCTATCTATATATATATATATATATATATATATATATATATTTTTAAGCGTTTCACCCCAAGCAAGGCGAGAAGCCACTAGGACGCAAGGGGCTGCAGAAGATTTGGAGCAAGATCAGATAGGAGTGATAGAGGAAAAGATGAGGAGAAGGATAGTGGATAGATCAAGGCAACTGAGATGTCGATTGACATTACATTTGAATAGTTGGAGATTATAGCTCTCAGGGAAACTGGAATAGGGAAGGGAGTTCCACAGGCGAGAGGTGCGAGACATGAAGCTATTGGAGTAGTAGAGACGGTTATATTTAGGAGTTTCGACAGTGAAAAGGTGAGAGCGGAATGCCAGCCTCGTAGGTCGCTTGAACTCATGAAGTCTGGGAACCAGCGAATGCAGCTCCTCGGAGCAATTGTCATGAAAGTATTTGTAGAACAGGCAGAGAGAGGCGACGGCGCGTCTGTGAGAGAGTGACTGTAGACGAGATGCCAGAACAGGGCCAATTATATTGCATATCCGCCTCTATCAAGAACCCCGAGGCAAACAGAAGAGGCTTCAGACCATATATGGCAGCAATACTCCATGCAAAGGCGAATGATTGATTTGTAGATTTGAAGGATTAACTCTGGCGAGAAAAATTTCCTGGAGTGGCACAGGGAGCCAACTTTCTTTGCGGTGGACGAAGCAATTGACTCAATGTATTTGTTCCATCTCAGGTCAGCAGTCAGTCAACATGAGACCAAGCAGCCGCAGAGAGGTGCTCTCGAGAAGTTCAGCGTCAGACATTCTAATGGAAGGCAGAAAGGATATATATATATATATATATATATAAATCATAAATATATATATATATATATATATATATATATATATATATATATATATATATATATATATATATATATATATAAAAGAAGAGAGGTGCCGCAAACGTTTTTTGGTTGTAATGTGGATTTATTTAGAAAAATATTATGCTTTGTTTTACATAATTTTACTACGACACGTTTTTCTGGTCTCGCGACCGTCTTCAGTAAATGTGAAATGTTCTCGATATCGAGAACATTTCTTCATTGATTATGAAAAAAATTAATTATTTTTAATTATATGTAGAAATTCCACTTTTACCTGAAGACGGTCGCGAGACCAGAAACACGTGTCGTAGTAAAATTATGTAAAAACAAAGCATAATATTTTTTTTTCTAAATAAATCCACATTACAACCAAAAAACGTTTGCGGCACCTCTCTTCTTTTTTAATATACATACTTTTCTCTCGTTGGAACCACTACAACATATTTCTTTTATATATATATATATATATATATATATAAGTATGTGTGTAACAAAATAATTTTTTGTTATCACTACCTGGAGTTTCATAGAATCGCATCCACTCATGAGAATATTTGATTGTGAATACAATATATTCCACTAAATTAAAAACACCGTCTTTTAAGGAATATATGTTTAAGCAAAGTAACCCAGTACAACAAGAAACCTACTGATTTTGTTTGGTTTGTTTTACGGCATATCAACCGCATAAGTTGGGCACCTCGGCGTGGTGTAATGGTTAGCAAGCTTGTCTCGTTAGAACAATTACGACTGAGTAGTGAGTTCGATCCTCACAGGGTGCTCCATAATTTTGGCCTTGTGCCACATTTAAGCAGCGCTTGGAAAATTACTATCAACCTCATTGGGTTATCTAATGTACAGCTTAGTAATTTTTTACAAAGTATTTCGGGTATTAAAATCTGTTTTACACCTTCATTGTGTTTTGACCCCAGTTTGAGGGACAACTATTTACCAATAGCTAAGACCCTAACAGGTGCTACCACCCGGGTCTGGGTGGACCTGGGAACACCAGCAATTAAGTTGTGGTTCCACGCTCCTGAAAATCTTCTGATCAGAGGCCTTGCTGTTGAACGCAGCTTATCATCTTACTGTTATGGTCTAGTTCCTTGTACCACGGTGATGGTCCAAGGTAGAACCAATAAAGAAGAACTCGAACACAGGTATGGAATAACACAGATATATTACAAACAGGAATATATACAGAGAAGTAGAAAGTGTTAGTACGAACAATCAGGTTTAGTAGTAATTGTCTGAACGCGACTCTATTTCGGACTGCCTCTGACTCGACTGACTGACTCGCTCTGACTGACTGACAGACTTCTGACGGACTTCACTCCAGACTTCAGACTGGACTCTGACTTCAGACGGAACTCCCGACTTCAGACGGAACGGTATTTAGTCACCCCCCCCCCCAAACGAGGGCATCATGTGGCACAAGGCCGTTTAACGTGGGATCTCCGAGCCCGTGGGCTCCGCCAAAAATATGCTCTTTGAATCCGTATACACGGGTTCAGGGTCGGTTTACCTCCCCGAAAGAGACTCCGCCCTTCGGCGTAGCCTCGTTCGTGTTCCTCCTCGCCCGAAGGCAGAAGTTCAACCGGTAAGCCTGTCGCCCGACTTCAGACGGAACTCCCTGCTTCCTCTTGAGGCGCAGTATTTATACGTATGGAATAGTCCATTATGTTATTATGGGTAAGGTCCCCTAACACTTACCCAGGGCGCGGATGTCGTTTTTCACGAGAAACTTCTGAAAAGTGGGTGCAATTGCATGTCACTCAGAAAAGACGTATTCATCAGCTAAGTGAATAAATTTATTTATTTATTAGTACTATTAAATAAGTTCTTTAGATCAGGTAATTAATGCACTGGTCTGTAAGATAAAGTCATTGAGAATTCTGGCCTCTTTTTAGCGAACTAAATGTATTAACTATTAATGCTGAAAAGATTATATCATGTTTTAAATAAGATTTTGGAGGGTGTACTTACCTTGTCAATCCAAAAGGGCCAGACTCGCTTGTATGTTTTGCAGTGGAGTTTTGAGACAGCTTCCGACTGAAGATGAATCGGGGAGCACTTCGTGTTGCTTTTAGCCATTTTTAGTTCTGGTTCTGGGATCTCATTGGCTGAGTGATGGCTGGTCAGGTGGATAAAAGCATGGTACGCCCATTCAAAGGTGAGAATCGCGTTGGGTGAGAGGAGTTGTTTACCTGAGATTGAGGCACGGTGATAGTCAGTATTTGTGGAAATGATTTGCCTATTGGACTGTGTCACTGTTTTAACCATTGGACTCATATATAGTTTTTTTTTGTGTGTGTGTGTGTGTGTGTGTGTGTGCGTGTGTGTGTGCGTGTGTGTGTGTGTGTGTGTGTACTTCCGACCAATTTTTACAAAGTTTTAAATAAGAATAGGGAACAATTATTGACTGTAGCATATTTCTGAGATCCGCTGCCATATCAATCTGGTCAAATTTACTATCGAGAGAGAAGTAAATGGTAATGTCATCATCATAGATACTAAGTTGAGAGTTGAGGCCATCAGAAAGGTGATTGATAAAAATAAGGAACAAATTAAGGCACTAACTGGGGGGGGGGCATCTATTATATTAGTGTATGCATCGTCAGCACAAAGTATGGAGGAAGAAATCCAATCTTTCTACTTAATACTAGACAACGCTAAGTTACAGTGCAAAACACATGAACTTATAATTATCATGGGATACCTGAATGCCAAAGTAAGCAAGAAAGAGGTAGGGGAAATAACTGGCAAATTTGGACTAAGATCCCGCAACGAACGTGGAAAATGGTTCCAATGGTGCACGGCCAATGATCAATTAATAGCCAACACCTGCTTCCAAGAACATCCAAGACGATTATAGACATGGAGAAGCCTAGGAGGAGAAACTAAAAAACCAAACTGACTACATAACTATTAGCAAAATATTCAGGAATGCAGTTGTTCACTGAAAAACCTATCCAAGTGCCCACTACGGATGTGAACATCTCTTTCTTTTATGTAAACTAAGAACATAAAGATCTACATTCAGTAAATCGGAATAAAGCCTGAAATACTTCAAAAATCTAAATTTATTGGCACTGCAAATATTCTACGAAAGGTGCTATCTATTTTAGGTGCTAGGGATTGCTAGAGAACACCCATAATGCAACTTGTAAAACGAAGTCTTATCTGATAAGAGATCTGGTAATTGAAATCAGCGAATTGAAAAAAAATATCCGAGTATACAAATGCTTTAGGAAATCTGCATTGCCCGGCGCATCCTATTTTCGCACTTGCTTGGTTTTGGTATCTCTGATAAGTTGTTCACATCTTGTTATCTTCATCTGACTGACAACCATACATTCTGCCTTCAAACACTTTATGGTTCGCCTTTATACCTCAAGCACAAGGCGAAGCTGAAAGTAATTTATAATGATGTGATATTATATATGATGAATGTCATCCAGTTGTCGAGTATGGCCATCGCCAGCCAACATTGTAAAAAAAAACAAGACTTCAAATATGAAGCAAAACTTTTGCTTGGAATTGTTTTAAAGTGGCAAAAGACGCTGCACTCTTTAAATGCTTATTTCCAATCCTGTATTGGAATTTTTTCAACAACATCCCTCCCCAAATTTGTACACAAACCTTACAGATGATTGCTGAATATCTTCCGACGTATTTTCCCTCCTTCTTGTATTGAAGTCAGAATGCTGCGATCGCGTGTCTGTATCGTCTTTTGTGTATTATCACCATTCTTAGTTGTGGCCATGTTCATAGTCATGGTCTTAGGAAACTTTATCTTTTATTGTATCCCTTGGAACGCTTAATATATTGGAATCCATATTTGTTGGTCCCAGTCTAGTGAAATAGTCGCTAAAAATGTCTTCTACCCAACTTTATAGACAAATCCTATATATGGATGTTGGGATTTCTTCCTAACTAATAAAACTGGACCACTTCTCTGTATCACCCGCCATATTTTTGTTCTTTCTTCTTTTAAAGTCGAAACGCTGCGATCGCTTGTCTGTATCCCTTTTGTGTGTTAACAGGATTCTTAGTTTGTGGACCTTTTTGTCTCGTTAGTGTTGCTTTGCCTACTTTTGTCTTGCATATATTGTTTGTTTAGTATAGATTTTTGTCTTGTTCTTTTTTACTCTTTTGTTATTGTTTATTACAAACTTTGTCAATTCTTTCCGTTGGACATTTCTGCCAATTACATTTAACCATAGACAATTAATCTACATATTGTATTAAACTGGGATTTCTTCCTAGCAAATGAAACCATTTCTCGGTCTCACCCTGACTTAATTCTTCTTTTTCTTGTCTTGAAGGCAGAACGCTGCGATCACTTGTCTGTACCCCCTTTTGTGACATAACCCCGTTCTTAGTTGTGGCTATGTTCATAGTTGATCTGAATTTTCGTCTTGGAAAAAAATATCTTAAATTGTATTCCTTGGAACGTTTAATATATTGGAATCCATATTTCTTGGTTTTCGATCTCGTGGAATGATCACCAAAAATGTCTTCTACTCAAATTTATAGACAAATTCTATATATAGATGTCGGGATTTCTTCCTAACTAATAAAACTGGACAACTTCTCGGTATCACCCGCCCTATTTTAGTTCTTTCTTTTTTTTTTAAAGTCGGAATACCGCGGTCGCTTGTCTGTATCCCCTTTGTGTGTCGAAATGATTCTTAGTTTGTGAATCTTTTTTGTCTCATTACTGTTGCTTTGCCTACTTTTGACTTGCATATATTGTTTGCTTAGTATAGATTTTTGTCTAGTTCTTTTCTTTCTTTTGTTATTGTTTATTACAAACTTTGTCAATTCTTTCCTTACATTTAATCATGACAAATTAGTCTATACTGATGCATATAAATATCACATTGAGCTACATTTAGAAAATCATTTGCAAATCGTTGCGTAATCGTTAATAATCATTTGCAAATCGTTGCGTAATCGTTAATAAGTTTGCTTTGCTAAATGAAATACGACTGACTAGTTGTTCGATCAGCACTGGGCGTTCTATATTTTCGACCTTATGCAACATCTAAGCTATGCTTAAAAAATCACGAGACACTTCGATGTGGTGTAATTTTTAGAAAGCTTATCTCGCTAGTTCAATTACGACTGAATAATGAGTTTGATTTTCACTGGGTGCTCCGTACATTCGGCCTTGTGTCACAAATAAACTACGCTTAGAGAATCACCACTATATTTCTTGTATTGAAGTCTGCAATCGCTTGTCTGTATCCCTTCAGTGTGTTAACGGGATTCTTAGTTTGTGGACCTTTTTACCTCGTTACTGTTCCTTTGCCTACTTTTGTCTTGCATATATTGTTTGTTTGCTTAGTATAGATTTTTGTCTTGTTCCTTTTTACTCTTTTGTTATTGTTTATTGCAAACTTTGTCAATTCTTTCCGTTGGGCATTTCTGCCAATTGCATTTAAAAACGTTCGATTACGCTGCACTAAGCAATAACATGTACCAAAAATAAGAACCAATTAACATCATCAAATGCTGTCAAGCTGAAAGTGTTACATCACGGCTTTCCTTCTCTTTGTTGGTTACCATAATGAGTGAAAATGGTTCCAATACTCACCGTGTCGTGACTAAGTAATTGGTTAAGAAACAAGAAAACAATAAGTTGCAGATAAATAGTGTATTGAAGAGTAAATACAACAGAAGAGTATTACACAACTTGGGAATGTGTGTCGGTTGACCAGCGTTCAGTCTCTATCATTCCTCCCCCACTAAGGCTTACTTTCCTACTAATTTTATAGTAAGTGGAAGAGTCCACAATGAACTCATTACAGAAAAGACACCAAAACAGACTGCATGCTTGAAGTTCAAACGAGTATTTTAACTCACCGGTTCTGTGCCAGGCGGCCATTTTTCCTATGAAATTATTTCTAATCCTGATGGGTGTTAAGTTATTCTCTTACCCAGAAAAGCTCCACGGAAATGTCTATGAAATGAAATCTAGGCAAAAAATATGGAATGGAGACGCGAAATCGGTTGACTGTTAACACTGACAAACCTTCAGCAACTCCTGCAGCCATACGGAACCAAATATAATGCCCTGTATTCCTTTGGAACTGTTCGGTTCGACCGAGAGAGCGACTACATACTTTGCGTATCACACGGCTTCCATATATCTATGTCCTGAAGAGGTCACACCAGTCTCACTACCAAAGGATTGAATTTTGACCAAACAGGGAGCTACCTATATCTCGCGAGATAAACGGATGCCTGCTATTCTTTTTTTCTCTCTTCTAACACACTAGTCCTAGGTATGACGATAAACTACATCTGGAAGCAAGGGGAAAAGTGTCCCAGCAATGAGGCATATAGGGAAGGCCCCCAAGAAAAAACAAAACATTATGAAAGTATAAAAAATAAATTTTTATAGCAAAAAAATACCAGCAATAGATGTTTATACAAAAATAATTAATAACAATATATATATAGTAGAATTAGCAACAATATATTTTATGGCAAAATGACCGACAATACATTTTAGAGTAGTACTGACAGCAATATATTTCATAGCAAAATGAACAGTACATTTTATAGTAGAATTAGCAACAATATATTTTATAGCAAAATAAACAATACTTTTTATAGTAGAATTAGCAACAATATATTTTATAGCAAAATAAACAATACCTTTTATAGAAGAATTAGCAACAATATATTTTATAGCAAAATAAACAATACCTTTTATAGTAGAATTAGCAACAATATATTTTATAGCAAAATGTAAGGTAAATCTTATACTAGAATTAGCAACGATAATATATGGTCGAGAGTTTCATCATATTTTCCGCAGATCCTGCATTTTGGGTTAGATCCATCCTTGAATATATGACAGTGATAGGATCTGGTTGCGAGGATTTGGTCCAGAACTGCAATGATCAGGCCTTCTATCTCAGCTTTCAACCCGGTTCGCCTCAGCCACTGATGGCGTTTTCTGTTGGTCCACATCAGCTTCTTTCACTCTTTTTAGGTATTTGCCATGCAACGTCCTGTTCTGTAGTTTTTTTTTGTTTTTTTTATAATTTCATTTTGTTAAGTTGTTTTGCTTTCTTGTTTTACTCGTTTGGCGTAGATGTCATTTGTTTCCTTCGTTTGTTTGTAGGGTTTCAGGTACATTAAGCTGTTTCTTGAAGGGTTCAGCTTTTTTGTTGATGGAAATGATTTGGTGTTTTACTATTTGTAGAAGAGGCTTATTGAATTTTGTGAGATATGATTCCAATTCGATTGTTGTAGGGTTTTTTTTTAGTGTTAGTTCAAGTTGGATTAGACCTCGGCCTCCTAAAGCTCTTGTTACATACAGCCATTCAAGATCTAATTTCAGGTGGCGCATCCTCATTCGGGTAAGCATTTTTATGGCCTTGGCGTCAAATCTTTTAATATCATTCAACTTCCATTTAATAATGTTGAAGCTGTATGTTACTATGGGTATTGTTACTAAGGTGTTGATAGCCCCATTAAGTTCACTTTCTTGTATCAAACGCACCCTTCTATAATATTCTTTTCGGATTTTTTTTCTTCGTAATGTTGTATTCTGTCTTCTTTATTAATTCCTAAATATTTGTATGTACCATCTTGGCCTAATCCCTTAATCTTCTTGTTGATATCAAGGTCTAAATCTGTTGTTTTCTTTTAGTTTACCGCCTTTGAAGGTAGCTTTGGGACATTTGCCGATTCCAAACTCCATCTTAACGTCTTTGATGAAGGTTTTGACAATGTTTTTCTTCTGGTTGTCATCCTCCTTAGTAAAAGTTTTAAGATCATTAATATAGAATAGGTGATTCAATTTTATGAGTTGTATCCGTAGCTACTGTTGTTCCATAGGCAGCTGAGTGACGCTAATGAATGGCAGAAGGTTACTGGGGACACTTAATCTTCTTGGAAGATCCCGCTTTTGATGATGATTGGCCTCGATGCTAATAACCTGTTCGTATAGTTTAGGTTTAGTCTAGTCTTCCATATTTTCATGCTTTCTGTTATGAATTTGACCGTCGTGAGCCTAATCTGTATATTTTATGCTCTTCTCTATCCATTAGTTTGGTAGATCGTCGAACGTCTTTCTGTAGTCGATTCATGATATCGATAATTTTCTTTTCCTTGTTTTCACTTCTTCCGTTATCGTCTTCTTGATAATAAGTTGGTTCTATCACCCTAACTTCCTCTTTTACATCCCTTCCGTTCCGCTGGGATGAAATTGTTTTTCTCGAGGAAGTTGTATGTCTTCCTGGTTATGATAAACGTGAGGATCTTGTACATTGTTGGTAAGCAGGTGATAGGTCTATAGTTCTTCAGGTTCCGCGTCTCTTCTGTTTTTGAGAGGAGGTATGTTACTCCCCACGTGAGCCATTTGGGACATTTTTCTGAGTTTATGATTATATCATTGTATGCTTGTGCGAGGCCTTGGTGGGTGCTAGATATCGTTTTATCCAAAAATGGGTTATTTGGTCTATTCCTGGTGATTTTTAGTTTTGGATTTTGCAGATGGGAGTGGTGTTTCAGTAATATTGATATCTGTCCATTTCGGTAAACTATATGTGTGTATCGTTCTTTATGTTGCTTGATCCGTGTAGCTCTTTTATTGTGCATTTTTCAGTTTCCCCACATCTTAAACCAGAACTCCTCTAATTCCTAGATATTAAGTGGGTCAGTTAATTCTATTTTATTTTTTTCAGTGCTCAGTATAGTTTCTTGGCATCTTCTTTGACGATCTTGCTTTGCCAGAAGAATCTGTTTCTTTTCTCATAACACCTAATTCTCTGTGCCTTCGCTTGAATTTGTTGTTTCAGCTTCTCTTTAACTTTTGTCACGTCAGTGTTATTCCTGATTTCAGTGCTTCGTTTTAGTTGTCTCATTTTTCTTTTCTTTCATTTTGGAGCCCATGAAAATTTTCCTCGTAGTTTATTTATATCGGTTTCTATTTTTCTTTCCAGACTGGCATTTTTTCTTTTTCGTTTACGTTGTGTTTTTAGCTTTTCATCTATTGTTTCGTTGCCGAGTCTGCATTCATAAGATTCTGTCAGGTTCATAGGTCTTTCCATTTCGTCCCGTATTTTTCTAATTGCCTGGTTAGCGAGGTTGATGGTTTCTTTCACTTGACGGTCCTTTCTTATTTTTGGAATTATTGGTTTTTCCTCGAAAGGCATTTTCTTTTCATTCTCTCATTCATATCGGATGTTTTTATCATATCTCCGCCTCACATACTAGTCATTATCTTCCTCTATTTGCTTGTGAACATCAGAAGGATTATTACAACTGTTTTCTATGTGTTCCTTCATGTTTCTCCTCTGGGTTGTTGCATTTAGCCCCTCGAATTTAACGTTTAATCTATTTTTGATGTTTTCTCGGATGCTTTCGAGTTCTATGCCATGTATTCTTTTTTCCTGATGATGTCACTCCTGCCATTGGCTAGATTGTTGGCATCGATGTTTAGTCTGGTGTTTTTCTCGCCAGATATTATAGGCTGCTTTGGTCGTTGTTTTCTTTGTCAGATTTATCGTGGCAGTGTAAAATGCTATAATTACTTCAATACACTTTTCCCTCTGATTTAATGTCTTTTTTGTGGGATTTTCTTTTAATGAATATAGAGGGACTCTGTGGGGACTGTCCTCGGTGTAGTTTTCTTCAAGTTCTAGTTGCATAGAGTTTGTTCCAGTTGCAGAATTTTTGATCACAGTCTGGTTCCTCACTTGGGATCGCGGTCCTTGTTGATCCGTGTGACGACCAATGCAGTTTATCAATATTGTGTAAGCATTATGGTTAGTTCGTATTTACCCATACGTGGGTACCAGAGCATATCCAAATGATGGTGGGTCATTACGTTCAGGGGACCAGTTCTCCTCCTACTTTATTATTATTATGTTTTATTTTTATTTTATTATTATTATTATCATTATCATTATTATGCTTTATTTTTTATTTTATTATTATCATTATTATTATGTTTTATTTTTATTTTATTATTATTATTATTATCATTATCATTATTATATTTTATGTTTTATTTTATTATCATTATTATTGTTATGTTTTATTTTTATTTTATTATTAAAGTTATCATTATTATTATTATCATTATCATTATTATGTTTTTTATTCTATTATTATTATGTTTTATTTTATTTTTTTTATTATTATTATTATTATTATTATTATTATTATTATTTCCTTTGATTTCTGGCTTTTACACATTTCTTTCCGGGTCCCGCCCAGAGACCTAAGGTTAGAAATGGCGTCATGACACTTTCCACTGGAAAAAAAAAAAAAAAAAAATTACATAGATAAAGCCCTTCGTAAAGTTTGGACTGTACTTCCCAGAACAATTTTTGTATCTCCTTGAGGCATGGACTTCCAGGAATCCCTTCAATTAGTCTACTGCAATCTTTTCCAACCAGTCCTAGAGCTCCAACTACAACAGGGATTGTTGATGTTCCCATATGCCACATTTTCGAGATTTCTATTTCAAGGTCTTTGTATTTTGACAGCTTTTTGAATATCTTCAAAGATACATTGCTGTCA
This sequence comes from Acanthosepion pharaonis, assembly GCA_903632075.3. Taxonomy (NCBI): domain Eukaryota; kingdom Metazoa; phylum Mollusca; class Cephalopoda; order Sepiida; family Sepiidae; genus Acanthosepion; species Acanthosepion pharaonis. Next base: position 918,740 of record CAHIKZ030000298.1, read on the forward strand.
GCAGGGACTGCCATATCAATAAGGAGGCACCGTTTTTGTTTGTGGTCTTTAATAACAATATCTTCAATGTTGACCTTGATTGTTCTGTCAGTGTGTATTGTGTAGTCCCATAGAATTGTAACAGATCTTATCTCCGTAACCGGATCTGGGTGGTGTTCATACCAGTTTCTTTCAGTTTCCTTCCCGTAGAAGTTACAGATTTTCCAATGCAGATATTGGCTAACTCTGTCATGTCGGGTTTTATATTCAGTAGGTGCCAATATCGTGCAACCTGATACAAGATGATCAATCGTTTCTGGATATTTATCACAGAATCTGCATTTTGGGCTAACACAATATTTTAGTATATGTGCTTGATAATTTCTAGTTAACAAGCACTGCACTTGTACTGTGCAGATTTTTATCATTATTATTATTATTATGTTTTATTTCTTCTTCTTATTATTATTGTTAATGTTTATTTTCCTTTCTTTACTTGAGGCCCATTTCCTGGTACGGAAGCCGGGTACTGTAATCCATCAAGCATCTATAGAGATTAACTTCACTTTCGTAGGTGAATTCCATCGTAGGCTCTAATTAACGCTCAATTAGCGACATTCTTCCAGTCAAATAACTAATTAAATAACTAATGACTCATCAGAGTCCGACCTTTATGACTGTTATTGCCTGGGAGAAGTGGAGACGAAAGAAATGAACAGAATTTACCATTTTTAATTGGGCTGCGCCATCTTGTGAGAGTCGAACAGGTTTACACATATGCGTTTGTTGTATAAACACAATTCTAGTGAAAAAGTAAAAGTAATCTCTTATCAAATCACTCGATTTTCCTACGTCTATGTGCTAGGTCCATTCTACACCTGAGCAATCATGACTCTCCACAACTTCCTATTATTGGTAGCTCTATGTAATGTGAATGTGCGGGGGATGGAATAATGGATAGCAGCTCGGACGGGGAGAGCAGAGTTCGACTCCCAGTCGTGTTCGTTAAATTCACTTACGTTCAGATACCCCTTGCGAAAGGTATGAACGCTTCTTTTATCCTCCGCCATCTATGGGTTAAATAACGGAATTTTTATCTCGAAATAATCTTTGTTATTCGCCAAAGTATGTAAATGCGATAATCCCGCCCCCCTAAATATTATTAAAAAAATAATTATTATTTCATCGTGAATATGCTTCGGTTTTAAATGACCCACAAAGTGTTGATAAGCCATATAAAACAAATCATTCACTCTGTCAACCCCCATCTGTTGCCTGAATTCACCTTTCAACCGTGAGAAAATCGCCCATATACGCGGATTTCTTTGCAGTTTAGCACATTTTTCCTTTCTAATGAATTTTTCCTGTTTCTTAATACTTTGTTTAGGTTTTAGAAGGCATCTTTCGATATTCCAATGCGTCTTCGGATTTCGGTGTCACATCTTCCATCGTTTCTTAAAACATTGGACGAATGTTATATTTAGGCAACAAGAGACGATCTAAGCAAGTTTGTTAAATTCAACCAAGAAGGTCTGTCTGTTTAATTTTTTGATGTATTTTCCCAATTTTCGACTATGATGTCATAATTGCATCAAAACTATGGAAGTTCATATTTGGTTTTATTATTGGTTCAGTACTTCGGATCATCTCAGCCTTTATCAAGAACTGGGTGCTATCAGTTAGAGAAGATTTTGTTGGCTATATCCAAACATTTTGGAACGCTGGAATTTAAATTGATCAAAAGTGACACCACGTGTAAAACGGGAACTCAAACGAGAATATATAAAATATTTGTACGTATTATTATTATAATTATTGCTATTATTATTTCCTTTAATTTCTGTTGTTTTTCCATTTCCTTCCGGGTTCCAACCAAAGACCTAAGTTCAGAAATGGCATTACAATATTTTCCACTCAAAAGGTAAAAAAAAAAGCAATAGAAAAGACAATTTAAATCACACACATTTTACGAAGATAATGCCCTTACATTTGTACATTTTTAAGACTTAAACTTTAAGATCCTTATATTTTGATAAATTTTGAATATCTTCAACGATATCTGTTTATATTTCTGAGATGAGGTATTATGTACACTATTTACAGTATTCGGACTTTGTCCTCATCTTTTCTGCCATATTTATTACAATGTTTCGGCAGTTGCCCGGCCTTCTTCAGCATCTGTCTATATTTCCTGAGGTATTATGGCCTATTTACAGTATTCGGACTATTGTCCTCATCTTTTCTGCCATATTTATTCTGAGATGAGGCCTTCTTCAGCATCTGTCTATATTTCTGAGATGAGGTATTATGTACACTATTTACAGTATTCGGACTATTGTCCTCATCTTTTCTGCCATATTTATTACGATGTTTCGGCAGTTGTACGCTCCGGCCTTCTTCAGCATCTGTCTATATTTCTGAGCTGAGGTATTATGTACTTTATTTACATTATTCGGACTATTGTCCTCATCTTTGCTGCCATATTTATTACAATGTTTCGGCCGTTGTACGGTCGGGCCTTCTTCAGCATCTGTCTATATTTCTGAGGTGAGGTTTTATGTACACTATTTACATTATTCGGATTATTGTCCTCAAATTTGCTGCCATATTTATTACAATATTTCGGCCGTTGTACGCTCCGGCCTTCTTCAGTATCTGTTTATATTTCTGAGATGAAGTATTATGTAAACTATTTACATTATTCGGACTATTGTCCTCATCTTGGTCGCCATATTTATCACAACGTTTCGGCCGTTGTACGCTGCGGCCTTCTTCAGGTAGGTGGAATGTCGAACTGAACTCATTATTTCGCTCGCTGGTGTAGACTGTTCCAGTTCCATGTGTCATGTCTAATGGATGCCAGTTATCAGTTATCTCCTGTTAATTCCCCTTTCCATGTTCTCCACTCCTTTAGGTATTGAACTCAGAACTCTTTGGGTCCTTTAACTGGATCTAATCAATATGAGCACTGGTAAAAATGTTTACTAAAGACATTACGTTTATAAGTCCCAGAAATTCATACATCCTTAAGGACACATGGTACAGCGGATAAAGGCGTTGGTTAGATCCAGTGATATGTGAAAACAGGAAATTATGAATTTATATGTGCGTTTAAAACTCAGTAAATTTAAAAATAAGTTATTATAATATTCGCTTGAAGATGAATCGGAACTAATGCTTTTAATTTAATTATATAAATAAATTTGAAGTTTTTAGCTTCAGTTTTATGAAACATGGTTATTACTGTGTAGCGAAAAAACATATTTTAAATCAGTTAATTTATGATATATATATATATATACATATATATATATATATATATATATATATATATATATATATATATATATATATATTGGTTGGTATAATTTTAATTTTTTTTCCTTCCTGTCCATTCATTCATGTCACCCATGACAGACTTTTTTTTTCACCCATGACAGACTTTTTCTTTTCCTCATAATCTAAATTCCCCGTTAACAGTTCTGACGAGAGGGGACGAAACCGGTCGACTGGTGTGTGTTTTATTTTAAACTTATCATGGCCTACAATACAACATTTAGTTTTTAATGCCTTAATACGCTTTTTGTACCGTTTCAAACCTATTTAAATATATATATATATATATATATATATATATATATATATATATATATATATATATAGTTCTAACCATATTTCAAAATGGAAGCTAAAAGCTTAGAATTTAATTTTGTAATGAAATTAAAGACATTAGTTCCAGTTCATCCTCAAGCAAATTTTGTTTTATATATATATATATATATATATATATATATATATATATATAAATATATATATATATATATAGATATATATATATATATAAAAGAAAGTATTTATTTAAATATTTATTTATCTATAAAAAAGAATGTATAAACATAAAATATCTTAAAAAAATAATTATCGGACTTTGTCCATTTCATACACACACACACACACACACACACACACACACACACACACACACACACACACATATATATATATATATATATATAATTATTTAAAAAATATGATTCCTTCGCTACATAAGAGTTCTCATGTTTCAAAAACAAGAGCCAGAAACCTCAATATAATTATTAATTATATAATTATTAAAATTAAATTGAATTAAATTGTCAAGCCCTGTTTCATCCTCAGGCGAAATTTGAGGAATAAGTACTCTTGAAATTTACGCATCTTTATAAGTATGTTTATTCGTAAAATTAATTACAATGGAAACGGCTGGAACGACCATTTTGATAAGGGCCGTAAGAGTTAACAGTTTGTATGCACATATCAGTCACCTTCGGAAAGAGGTCAAGTATGTGAACATTCGTACCGAGAGACGATATATGAATAATATATGAACTGGTGTGTAGAAAATTAAAATGCAGGGGAAGTGGAAAATAAATAAAGAAAGAAAGAAAGAAAGAAAGAAAGAAAGAAAAAAAGGGAGAGAAAAGAAATCAAGAAGCATACAGAATGAAAAAAATAAATAAAAGATTCACGGAAAAGTAGAATTAAATAAATGAATATGAAGAATAAAAGAAAGAAAACATGAATATGACGACGGAAAGAAAGAAAAATAAACATAAAGAAAAAAACGAAAAATAAAATGAAGAAGGGAAAAAAGAATATTGATGAAAAAGGAAAAGAAAGAGAAAAATAAAAAATAAAGAGAAGGAAAGAAATTGAGAAAAAGAAAAATAAACATGAAGAAGGAAAGAATGAAAAATAAACATGGAAAAGGAGAAAAAGAAAATTAAACATTAAGATGGAGAGAAAGAAAAATGGACCATTCAAAAGGAAAAGAAAAGAAGGAAGAAAGCAGGAAGCTTCGAATAAATTAATTCCCTTATATTTACCATCAAGATTATTCAGAAATTTATATTTTAAAACGCAATATTTGTTGAATTGAACCGCGAAAAAAAAAAAAAAAAAAAAAAACAGTTATTTTCAATAATACTTCAGACAATGCATCTTTTTTTGAACATGAACGGAAAAAACTTATTAATGAAAAGTTAGAAAATTAAAAATAAAATAGATGAATAAATAAAAGATAAATCTGCCATTAAACCCCGAAAATAAACAAAACCATTCTTCCTGACGATTTTTTAATAAGTCTTTGGAAAAAAAAAAGAAGCAAAATATATCTATATTTAACAAACTCTCATGCGATCCACTCGAAGATTCACTTCTCTGTTTAAATATGGCGTCCATTGGGGAAAAGAATTTTAAAAAGAAATATTTCTCTACTAAGAAAAAAAAATGTAAGAAAAATGTCAGAAAATTTATCTAATCCTCAAATCATGAATAAAATATTAGAGTGGGCCGTTTGGTGTTCAATGCTCACTATCACTGATCGAACCTGTTTTTCTTTTTCATTATTTTACCCCAAGCAAGGCAATAAAGCGACTGAGACGCAAGTTGTTACTGAGTATTAGTTTGATTTGGTTTGGATTGGTTTGTTTTAAAGCATATCAAACTCAGGGGATTATTTAATTGCGACAAGATTTTTATTACTGTTAATTTGTTTTTTTTGCAAAACTGTATTGATGTTAATATTTTTTTTTCTATTCTCAAAAAATTATTGTTGCTAATTGTCTGGATGTAGCCACAAGTTGTATGCTAACAGTTTCTTTTCTCGCACTTCTTGTTTGTGGAACTCTTCTGGTTCCTTGGTATTAAGCCAAATTTAAGCTTTAAAAATTTATATGCAATGCCAATCGTTATCTACAGTCCTCCGGCTTACTGAATTTGATCTCATTCATTATTAATGTTTCTGATTTCTAATTATTCAACTCACAGTAACCCTTTATGTCTTAGTGGCTTTATTGCCATGCTTGGAGTGAATTCGATTTAAAAACAAAAACAAAAGACAGGAGTAAATAGTTGTGTGCTCTGCATATATAATGAGTTGATAAATGATGCTATCAGATTATATATATATATATATATATATATAGTGCTATCCGATAAAAGTGACTCACCTGATTTTTTTACTTAAAATTTTTTTCGCCTATTGATTTTGGGGTCAAACTAATTTTTAATCTTACTAATATAAAGACCCCTTCCCGACCACCTAGTAAAAAAGTTTACTCACCCTAAGGTATTCTATTGATAATTATAATTTTGGATATAAATGATATTTAGGGAAAAACTCTATGCAAAAAAATGTGCCTCACTTACTTCCTGCAACTAGTAATCAATAGAAACATAACCGAACAGCTTTAAATAAAGAATAGAGGTATAATTTATTTATAATAGGTAATATAGTTCGAA
>CAHIKZ030000298.1:935000-936072 GCA_903632075.3 Acanthosepion pharaonis
TCATTACTCCTCCTCTTCCTTTAGTTCTCGTTCCTCCTCTTCCTTCGATGTCTCTTTTTTTTCTTTCACCAAATTACAACCCCTCCCCGCTTCTACTCATTACTCCTACTCTTCCTCTAGTTCCTGCTCCTCCTCTTCCTTCGACATCTCTTTTTTTTCTTTCACAAATTACAACCCCTCCCTGCTTTTCTCTTCATTACTCCTCCTCTTCCTTTAGTTCTCGTTCCTCCTCTTCCTTCGATGTTTTTTTTCTTTCACCAAATTACACCCCCCCCGCTTCTCCTCATTACTCCTACTCTTCCTCTAGTTCTCGTTCCTCCTCTTCCTTCGACGTCTCTTTTTTCTTTCACCAAATTACACCCCCTCCCCGCTTCTCCTCATTACCCCTACTCTTCCTCTAGTTCTCGTTCCTCCTCTTCCTTCGACGTCTCTTTTTTTTCTTTCACCAAATTACGACCTCTTCCCGCTTCTCGTTTCTCCTACACTTTCTCTAGTTCCTGCTCCTCCTCTTCCTTAGACATCTCTTTTTTTTCTTTCTCCAAATTACAACCCCTCCCCGCTTCTCCTCATTGCTCCTCCTCTTCCTCTAGTTCCCGCCCCTCCTTCTCCTTCGACGTCTCTTTTTTCTTTCACAAAATTACGAACACTTCCCGCTTCTTGTCATTAATCCTCTTCTTCCTCAACTTCCCGTTCCTTTTCCTCCTTGGATGTCTCTTTTTTCTTTAACCAAATTACGGCCTCCTCCCGCTTTTTCCCATTTCTCCTCCAAATACACTTTTTTTTCCTTCTTTTTATTCGACTTCTACTTTTCTTTTTGTTTTCCTTCTTCGCGGCTGTAGCCTTGTATTGAACTCACAACTCTTTTGGTCTGGTCACTGGATCTAACCAACTTCTTTATCCACTGAGCCGGAGACATCTGGAAGAGGCACGGCGCTTGGAACTAACACAATCCACCTCGGTGGAAGAAATAAAGGGTTCAGTTCGAAATTCCAATCACCGGAAGAATTGTCCGCCGAAATGTTGTGAAGATGAGGATAACAATCTGAATAATTTAAATAATGCAAGTAATCAT
>CAHIKZ030000299.1:0-22500 GCA_903632075.3 Acanthosepion pharaonis
CAATTCGTCCCTTAAAATTTGGAAATGTTATCTACTTTTGGTTGCATGGATAATTCGACAATTTTTATTCCTTAAATTATTGTGGATATGATATGCTCTTTGTTTAATAAGTAGTGCATCGGGATGCGAAATTGTAGAACAGAGTTCGCATCAGCTGTGGTGGTTTGTTATATTAACTTACGCGCAAATATAATTAGGGAAGCTACGAATCAATTTTCTCCCCCAAGATATGGGTGAAATAGTAGAACTATGGAAATATCCTTGTTATTCTAAAACAAAATTGTTAATCAAATATTACTCCAATATTACTCCGCAAAAGGGAATAGTCTTATAAACAAACAATTTATTTCAAATATAAATAATGCACAAGTGGTTAATAAACGGTAAAAGAAACAATCCATCAAATCTTTAATCTACTACATAATGCACACGTTCATGAAATTAAACCATTTAAATAACAGAGCAATTTTTTCCATTTCCATGTGGAAATCAGGTTATTAGTATTAACTGGAATACAAGTGACTGTTTTCACTGCGGACCAAAGAATATCAAATTGAACTATTGGAAATATTCGTCATGATATTTACTCATGGTTTTTTTAAAGTGGGTATCTTCTCTAATATATTTTGAACATTTAAACTGTATTAAAAGGTTTGATCGTATTTATGAAATTTGGGGGAATTTATTTCCCCCAATTTCGTGTGCACTTATTTTATATGTTCGAACATTCAAACAGCAAGCTTTCACTTATATATTCTATCTTACAGAAACATTTTTGCACATGTCCCACGTTTTAGGAAGGCAAGAGAAACGGTCATTTTAAAATGTTGCACATTTACAATAAAAAAAGAAGGGAAACAAATTTTTGTTATGACCTCGAAGACAAACACGATTAAAAATGATGAACAATCCTGTTTATCTGAATTCTCACACCACAGCTAAGAACGAGGTAGGAAAATGTGTAGAACTTCTTGAAATGATTATTTACGCTATTTATATTTCGAATAATGTTCTCATATATTATGAGGACAAAAGTCCGAATATCAATAGCGTAAATAACGATAATTTCCCATCTCAGTAATAGATAGAGCAAATACTAAAAATGAACACCAATACACAAATGTTATATGATAACATATATTATATCTTATACATGCTATCTAATTTAATCCTACCAATCGCTCGTTATGCTTCCAGAGTAATTGCTGGTAGGACTTAACGTAAACAAATTTCAATATATTCAAAAGTATTTCAAAGTAGTCTTACTCTTTAGTGAAATGATGTTTTGTGGATAAGACTGGTTACCTTGCTGTTCAGCTATCATCGAACCTGGTGTATTCCCGCATCTGTGGATATTGTCTTTTCCGATATAATCTCTGGCCTATTCTATTCTATATATAGATCGATTCTCTGTTATCCTGGTTGACCGCATTTACTGGTGACTGCAAATGCAATACAGCTGATACCAATATAAGAACTAAGCAATGAAATAGTTAATCCTCAATTCATTTCACTTAAATAATTAACATTTGTTCTGAATATGGCAGCAATTGTGTATATATTCCTTCAAGTTCATAGACACATTTCGATTACCATTTTTTGTGCTTTTTTGCCTAATTGTATTTGCAGATTTTATAGTTCTCCTAGTGACTTTTTTAATTAACTGCTATTTGTATCGGTTTTATTATCATGTTGCACGATTACACTATTTATATTATTCGAACTACTAGCCTCATCTTTTTTGCCATATTTATCACAACGTTTCGTCCGAGGTACGCTGCGGTTTTCTTCAAGTGGTTGGAATGTGGAACTGAACCCTTTATTTCGCTTGCTGGGATAGACTGTTCTAGTTCCACGTGCTATATCTAATAGGTGTCAGTTATCAGTTATCAGTTAATTCCTCTCTCCAAGTTCTCCAGCGCCTTAACCAGCTATTGAACTCACACTCTTTGTGTCTTGTCACTGGATCAATCTAACGCCTTTATTCACTAGATAAATATAGCAACAAGATGAGGACAATAGTCAGAATAATGTAAATAGTGTATATAATACCTTATCTCAGAAATATTGACAGATGTTGCAAGATTACATTTAGTTTGCTTGACCTACTTTTAAATACATTTTTGTTTTATTGGCTCTCGTATTTTCTTTCTTTAATACGGCCTACATTTGGTTTTGTTTATTTTATTTTCAAATTACTTGCTTTCTTTTGTTACTTCGAGTATTTTTAATTTGATCACCTTAAATGTAAGTTTTTTTTTTTGTCGTATTTTTCATCTTAAGCCGTCAGCTTAAATCATTTACTTTTTTAAATGTTTGTTGGATCATTAGTTTACTTTCTCCAATTTTACTTATCTTGATTAACAATTTCTTTACTGTATTTTTTTTTAATTTCTTTACTTTTTCCTTGTGCTTACAGTCATTTTTATTCGCTTGACAATTTTTAATTTATTTGCCTTATTGCCAAGTAATTTGGCACATCTTAACGTTCATTTGCTTGCCGGATTTTTAAATTACTGCTTTTTTTTTTAATTTGGTACGTTTTTAATTTACTTGCTCTACATATCATTACCGAAAGAAGAACGGACACGGATATAATTACAAGAGTAAAGGGAAAATAACTGCTGTAGTTGGTAATACGCAATACGAAATAGAGAAAAGAATAATGAAATTTAACAGCAGAATGAGCAGGACAAATTTTCATTCCTCGTCCATCAGAAGTCGATCAAGGGAAAATAGTATTCCTGTTTGCAACCGACTAAAAAGGAAATATGAAAAGCAAAATAAAAGAGTATCTATAATATATTGAGATTGGAATACCTTTTACAAACAAATCACATAATGAAGACATTCTTGTTTTAATGAAAATTGTTTCTGCAAATTTTTTAATAATTATTAGAATATATTTTTAGTGATCCGATGAATCTATGTCATTATATTCTCATAATAAGCAAGTAGAGCATAAAATGTAAAGAAAATAGTGTAAAAATTATATAAATATGCATGCGTTAGCAGATAGATTATATTATTCATATGTTTGTGATTGTGTTTTCTGCAATGAATGGAAACCTTGAACTGTCACTCAAAGCCTCTGTAAATGTGTAAAAATTGTAATTATTTACAAGAATACGTCATTTAGATGGGTAACGGGATATGAGGCTAAATAGAGAATTAGATATACTGGAAGTGAAACAAAAATAAATAAACTTCGAATAATTTTCAGGAAAAAGAATTGCCGATTAAAGAAAATGCACATTGTTTCGAAGATGTTGAATTAACTTGTTTTCTTATTTTTTTAAATTCCTTTAAACTTTATCATATCCGACTCCATGAATGAAATAGGTTGATCTAATATATTTAGTAAATAATATTTGAATAATAAATAATCCATTCCGAAATACAAACGAAATTCGTGATATATTTTTATATTTATTTATTGGCTTCATTCACGTTAAATTCAATTAAAATTTATACCATTTTCAAATATTACACTTCTCTACAAATGTTATTGATTCCCCGGGCTTTGTTTAAATATATTTATAGACAAGATACTGTTGATTTAGAAGTGTTTCTGCGAAATTATCCACAGGAAAATAGCAAATTCTAAATGGTCTATCAACCACAACAGCATTATTATTATTATTATTATTATTATTATTATTATTATTGTTGTTGTTATTATTATTGTTGTTATTATTATCTATAATCTTTTAAATGCATGTCATTATTAAGAAAATACTCTATGAAACCTGTATTACGTCAATAATGTGTCACCCTTCAGTGTTCGAGATTATTTTTAATTAGTTTGTCATTTGTATGTTTTCTCTATATATTCTAATCTACAATTTTTGTAATATTATCGCGATCCACTTTTCATGACTGTATCAAACGCCACGGATTTATTCCTATTAGGTTCATTCAGTTTAGCGCACTGGTTTTGCTTTTGAACTGTATCCATTGCTCCTGTTGTAAATCAGTACGCTCTGATTTTTTTAAAAATTTTCCTTCTTTAAACATCCTGATAACGTTTGACGTTTTTTTCCAATTCTCAGGCAACACTTCCCACCAAATCCTAAGTATTCTATTAATTCTGACATACTATACTTCTTATTATACGATTTACTATAATATTGCTTGTTATACCATTTTCAGTTTGAAGAGATTTTCCGTCTCTTTAGAATTTATTATTCCTGTAAGTCTTAGGAATTGACACAGATTAAAATATTACAGGGATATCCTAGCTATTTATTTCATTGTTTGTGTAATTTATGTCTATTATGAATTAACTCGTATTACTTACAAGATTAATTTCCAAATGTTGTGTTCATTTAATCCACAGATGTATCTTATTTATTCCCAACATGAGTATATTTGCAGTTTTGTTTAGATGATATAATGTAGGGATTTTTTTATGGAGATGCTTCTTATGTTTTTCTACTTGCCGCTATTAAAAACAATACTGCTTATATATATATAAGCAGTGTTAATTTTTAATTAACACTGCTTATACACACACACACACACATATATATATATATATAAGATCCTTTCAAATATATATATATATATATATATATATATATATATATATATATAAGATCCTTTCATATATATATATATATATATATATATATATATTATTATTGGGGATTTCGGCTTTAAATCCGGAACCAATAAAGAACAAACGCCAAGAATGAATATATGAAAATAATGTATTAACGTAATAATAGAAACTGGTAAAGCAGATTAGTAGTTCCAGGAATACGGGTTAGTAGCAAAATATAATATATATATATATACCGTCTTTGGTATTGAAGCATCGGTGTATGACTTCTTACTGAGTCTACATGCTCACACACTGTGACTCTTACAACGCTCACTCTTCCGGTTATCTACGGCATTTTACTCTGTCACTCTGGACTAGACTCTTCTGGTCTTGCTCTCCCTTATTTCGTCTCGTTCTTGCAGTAGTACATGTATATACTGGTTGAGTTCCTTTGTATAAAAAGTGGAGACCCCCTCAACTCTATATATATATATATATATATATATATATATATATATATATATATATATATATATATATATATATATATATATATATATATATATATATATATATATATATATATATATATATATATATATATATATATATATATATATATATATATATATATATATATATATATATATATATATATATATATATATATATATGTATATATATATATATATATGTATATATATATATATATATATATATATATATATATATGTATATATATATATATATGTATATATATATATATATATATATATATATATATATATATATATATATATATATATATATATATATATATATGTTAATATATATAGATATAGAGAAAGTAGAACTGTAATATTGAGTGCTTGTTATTGTGTATCGTGCGTTTCTGTTCATATATCTCATCATAACCCCCTTCCTTATTATATGGTTTACGGCCATATAACTTTGAAACATTGATTCTGGTAAGATCACCGAAGTTAAGCAACAATGAGTTGGTCAGTACTGAGAAGGGTGATCTCTTAGGAATATCAACTGATGTGTGCTTGGACATGCAGCTTTGTGTAACGGATTACGCGAAAATACCCTTGGTAAAAATATCTCCGAGCTAAGATTTAATTAGTAGAAAGAGTATCAGGGAAGATTACTATCTCCAAAATATCATAAAATCTGAAAGAAAAAAAATATTTTCTAGCTTTAAATAACCCGCAAAATCAATCAATCAATTTACACTTTTGTATAGTTTTTGTTTTATATTTGAACAGTTACATGCTTATTAACCCTTTTCGTTGCATGATTGCAGAGTTAGTGGAATACTCAATACAATCCATTTTTTTTTTTAACATATAACCTCGGGCATCATCTCTCAGGTGGCGGGTTATATTAATCGTAATTACTTTACCGGCTTGGAAGTCAAGATTGATTGGGTTTTTATTTTCCTTTTTTGATAATTTTCCCGAGTATACATCAATGGAAAAAGCTCAGATAATGAGAAAGTTTGCGTCAATGCTCTTGATCTCAGTCATTTTCCATGTTCTCGTCTAGTATGAATGGCTGATATCTTTTGTTCAACTCTCTTTGTTGAAAGAATGTCTTCGTATTTGTGAAACATATTTTCATTGAGCGCCCAGATAATATCTTCTGCTCTCTCTCTTTTCCTATTATCTTCTGCAGCGATTATTTTTTCAGTTATCGCTATAAACGTTTCACTAATTGGGTAGACACGTTCGATTGGTCATCTCTGGTTTTTCAACAGTAAAATTAATATCAACCAGCCTAGAGATCGAATATCTTATTATATTTCATTATTAGTCATTCGACATCTAGGCATATAGATGGTAAATTCCACGATTACAAATGCAGTCTATTCAAACACAGACACCAAAGGAGTATAATGTTTATATTGATTAATTTATGGATTGTTTGTTTTTGCGGTTTATCAAAGTTATTAAGGTTATTTAAAGTCGAAACATATGTTTGGATTAAAATAACAGTGTAGGGGAGATGTTAACCATTTCCCGATACAGTTTTTTTACTATTTAACCCATACATGGGAGGGGAACAGTTTAATTGATATGTTTCAAAAGTGTATTTGCACGCAAGTGAATATAACGAAACCGACTGGAATTCGAACACCACACTCTTATTTCTCATTGCGATCCTTTATCCATTGTACTACCCTCATATCAAGTTTATCGCACTTAATATTCCCTCGCGGTCAGCCATCTGGCTTTTTACCAGGCTCAACGTTGATTTGCGGGTCGGTTTTGTTCAAGGATCCTTTCTATTCCTAGGAATGATTACCCCTATATAACGTTCAAACAACGGTAAGATCAACAAAGTTAAGCAATGTCGCGTTTTGACAGTAACTATTTGGGGTACAGCTTTGCAATATCTGGTACTATAAGATTAGATATTTTGGTGGTGTAACGGATAATGGCTCGGAATTGTAAATCGAGGAGCCGACTTCTAATTATAGGCGGGCTCATTCCATTCACTTACGTGCGGAAATAGCCTTGGGGAATATATATTTCCGGCTCTTCCCCAAGGCATTTGTTAATTATTAGGAACTGTATAAGTAAATATTATTTCTGAATAATTCTTGTTATCTAAAAATATTTTATGGCTTTAAATATCCTTAAAAACGGTTGATAACCGTAAAAATATAATCAATTAATCTTTCTCGTTAAAAATACATCCGCTTTCGAATATGTAATACATTTCCTCAGATAAATATTATCTTAGGTTTTTCGTTAACAATAATAAGCATTTTATCAAATCGGAATTAGTTGGGATTATGTTCTTCTTGTTATCGCTCTTGATGAATATACTTTTGGTATCGTGATATTTTCTGGGAATATTTTCTTTTTATATATCTGTGAATTGAAGCCTAAATGCCGAGTGTCACTACTTGTGATTTACTCATCATTCGCAAGTATATAATATTTTCTTCAACTTCAACACGCTTTACTCTGAAACGTTATGCACATTCCCCATTCTATAAATCTGATAATAAAGTATTCTTGATGTCATAGGTTCCCACGAAGGCATCTATGCCGACGACACTACAATTTACTCCTGTCTCAAAAAAATCTAGTGTCGCTGACAAAACTCACCAAGCCGTTTTTCTTGAAAAGGGCCTCCAATCGGATGTTGACTGGGGCAGAATTTGGCTGGTTAACTTTAATGCCTCAAAAACAAAATTGCTCTCTACTACTCACCACAGAGAACCATCCCTGCCTTCCATTAGAATAACTGACGGTCATCTTCACGAGAGCAACTCTTTGCAACTGCTCTGTTTCACATTATCTGCTGAACTGAGATGGAACCAATACATTTAGTCAATAGCTTAGTCCACCGCAAGAAAAGTTGTCTCCTTGTGCCGCGCCAGGAAATTTTTCTCACTGGAGTCGATCCTTCAAATCTACAAATCAACCATTCGCTCATGCATGGAGTATTGCTGCCATATAGGGTCTGGTGCCTCTTCTGTTTGTCTCAAGGTCCTTCATATAATCCAGAGACGAATATGCAATGTAATTAACCTTGATCTGGCATCTCGTCTTCAGTCACTCTCTCACAAACGTGTCGTCAACTCCCGCTGTCATTTTTACAAATATTTTCAGGGTAACTATTCCGATGAGCTGCTTTCGCTGGTTCATGAATTTAAGCGTTCAACTAATCTGGCATCTCGCGCTCACCTTTTCACTGCCGAAACTGTTAAATGTAGCCGTCTTTTCTACTCCAATAGCTTCATGACTCGCACTTCTCGCTTGTGAAACTCCCTCCCATTTTATTGTTTCCCTGATAGCTATAATCTCCAACTATTAATATGTAATGTCAATCGACGTCTCCAGATGCCTTAGATCTATCCTCAATACTTCTCTTCATCCTTTCCTCTATCACTGCTCTTTGCTCTCGCTCCAACTCTCTGAAATCCCTTGCGTGCTAGTGGCTTCCCGCCTTGCTTGGATTGAAACGCTTAAGAAAAAAATTCCCTTTACGTAATATCCGACTTTGTTGTCCCTAATTTTATATAATGTACCATATTAGCAAGTTAGTCACGCTATATCAATTTCAACTAAATAGTGAGTTCGATACTTACTGGAGGCTCCACACTTTTGGCTTTGTGCCAAATCTATACTACGATAAGGAATAGACTATAAAGTCCCATATTTTATAGAGAACTGTTTCTTTTTTAGCTGAACACTGTAAGGTAAGTAATTCCATGTATATCCTAATTTTCTCTGGATTAATGTTTTTTCTTTGTGCCAAAAGTATCAATATGTACCCAAATCCGTATTTTTTCCAATATTTTACATAGTTCAAAGAATTAATAAAACGGTAATGATAGTACTACCATTACTTGCATTTCGTATATTTTTTCATATACGTCACAAAAAACATCATTATATGTCTTTTGAATTTTCATTTACCATGATATTAAATACGTTATTTTCCGTATCATTGCAAACGTAAGCAATTTTTTTATGAATACCGCAATTTAATCTTCTGAATCCTCATATAGTGAATGCAAGTGTAAACAGTAATAATAACGTGCAGTCCTTAGGTAGAATATGTTACTGATGAGCGTCAAGCAATTTGATATATACGGCTGATGTGTTTATCCTGATTTTTGTTGGTAATCTACTTTCATTCATTGTTGATTCGAATCAAGTGAAGAAAGCGGATCATTTCTCGAAGAATGCATCGAGAAAAAAGAAAGTTTTTTTTTTTTGTGAAATATATTTTTTTCTGTGTAAGTTAAAATAACACCAGATTCTGAGGAGATAAATACTTTCATAAGTGACTATTTATAATGTATTTTTCTATGACAGGAGATTTTCAAGAACTACCGAATAAACAGCATCATACAGAACACGCAAATATCTAATATGAATTCAGCAATTAATAATAAATTTAGAATAAAAACCTGATATTAAATATAGGTTCATAAGAAACGGTATCATATATTATATTGACAGATTTATTTTTTTAAATATCCATCATTAATTATTGGTTGTTATCAGTAACGACAATGTCTTTTTTCCCTACATTTGGGGCAATGATTTTCAATAGATATAAACTCGATGTGTGATATTTATGCATTGGTTCTGTAGCCTAGGGTGGCAACCGAGCTTGCAGAAGGAAAACTCTGAATTCAAACCAGTCTGGATATTCCGGAGGTATAAATCCGAAGGCAGTTAATAACACAGTACTGTCTGTTAATATATATTTCCTGCAGCCTGCTTTTTCTCCGCAGACTTCACACACATGTGTGACATGTGGGAGTAGGAAAGATGGTATTTATGTGGCTCAGTGCAAACCATTGCAAACTTTCAACTTGCTCAAGACACTTAGATAAGCTAGGTTGGGTCATCATCGATTTTCGATGGACTCGTTTAATTAAATAACATCTATTTGAATTAATGAAAAATAATACACATCAGGGATGGTAAAAGAGTTTATTTACCATCTGCTTTTGAATGTAAAAATCAGATAACAAAAAAGCAGATGTAAGTTTATTTTTTTTTGTTTTCTGTTTTTTTTTTTGTGTTTTTTTTTGTATGTTTGTATAAATAATATTTCTATGTTTGCATTCTCTTTCATTTGAGATCATGAACTTAACCAAATTTTCGATAAAAGTGCTTAAGTTATCACAACAGTTAAATGGAGATATCGCTTTAAATACTTAAAATATCTTTTGCAAGGAAATACTTTATCATTTAACAACGGAAGATAAGAAAGTAGTACTATGATGAAGGCGGAAACATGGAAAATTGACACATTTCTTAGAAATGAGTGCAATGGAAAGCAATAAACATGTATTAGTACTTAAGTCGAAAGCTGCATGCAGTAATGTTGTTAGAATAAGCGATCACTGTGTGGCGACCTACGTCATGGAAACTTAAAGTTAAATCAGGCGAATAATTTTGACGATTGGTTTATTGCGGGGACATTAAAAAAATGTTTGAAAAAATGTTTGGAAAGAAACCTCTTCTGGCTTGAAGGACAATATTTGTTTTTAGAACCCGTAACAAAAGTCCTAAATAAATATGAATTTAAAACCTCATAGCGACACCGAAAGATAACTTTTCAGACTTAAGAAAGGTATTAAGATAACGATATGGTGGAGTAAGGGATAGCGCCTCTAATTGAGGAATCGGAGAACCGAGTTAGAATTCCAATCGAATTCATTACATTCACTTAACGCACTAACACTTGGCATGAATCCTCTTCTTCTCCTCCCAGATATAGATGGCAACTGGTTTACCGCAGAACGAAATTTCAACCTACTGCGGAAAAAAATGATCTCTAAAGATACGTGATCGCCTAATATGCATGGCATACCTGACTGATAAAGATATCAAAGAAACAGAGAAAGCAATATTACTGTGTTATGACATAACTAATAGACTACATGACATTTTAGTATTGTGATCTTCTACCGCCTGCAGAAGTGACTTCAAGTGATGTTCTTCTGAATGATTATGAGAATTTCATGGACAGAGTAATTGTGGAATATGGAAGATTTAAATTAGAAAACATTAGACTATTTATATGTACAATCATAAAGAGACAATCGAATCTCCGGAGACATAGACTGAGGAAAATATCCAACAGAATACTATCGTAGAGGGAGAAACTAGATTATGCTTAATGAATTTTTGCAAATCGATGCCAAAAGAAGGAAAATAAACGTGCTGAAGAGATAAATATATTCTGAGCAATAAACGTCAGAAAATTTTAGAGAGGCATGAACATTCATGTCTGAAAATAACATGACACAAAGGAAGAGGAAGGTCGAGTTCCTGGGATTGTACTTAAAATTATGAAAGCGACTTTCTCTATTCTTCAATATCTGTCTATGTTTCTGAGATGTAGTATTGTAATTATTTACATTATTTACATTGTTCGGAATATTATCCTCAACTTTATTCACGAGATTTCGACCGTTGTATGCGTCGGCATTCTTCAGGCGATTTGAATTTCTAACTGAACCCTTTATTTCATCTACTGGGGTAAATTGTTCGAGTTCCACGTGACATAATTCATCCGGGTGTATCTTTTGTTTCCAGTTAAGTCAAATCTCCATGTTTCTTTTTACCTCAAGGACACAGAGCCCAGTGAATAAAAGCGTTGCTCTGATCTATTGACTTGACCCAAATATTTGTGAGGTCAATACCTGGATATTGCAATGGCGAAAAAGAAACTGTGTAAAAGATATATATTTATATTTTATAATTATCAGATTCTGACGTCTTCAGCATCTGTTTCTCATCTTGCGTGTTAATTTTATTTAATGAGCATATATTCTGCATTCTTACAGTTAAAGTTTAGTCTCTTTTATGGCTTTCATTTCTGTTTTCTCTAGGACATTATACAGTTTTCTTTCTGTATCGGCCATCAATAATTTATCAAATGCGAAACTTATTTTGTTATGGTTATACCAATCAATAAGTAATCCTAGTGCACTTAGCTCTGGTGTACTCTTACGACTGCTTTATTGTGTAGGTTGAATAAACCCGAAATGGATTCTCATCTTTTTTATCTTCACTAATTTATTTTGTTTTACAGTTTCAGTCACTTCGACGTTGTGTAAAGGTTAACAAATTTTTTGTCAGATCAATTCCAACTGAATAGTGTTTTTGATCCTCATTGTGTGCTCCATACTTTCGACCTTGTGCCAGATTTAAGCTACGCTCAGATCATCATAATATACATACGGTAGTGGACGGAGAGTTATGTTCTAGACAACTGCGCCCTGGACAATTGCACATCAAACAATTCCGTCCCTAGACATTTGCCACCCTAGACAAATGCGTCCCTGGATAATTGCGTACCTCTGATAATTTTTTGAGGTTATCATTTTTAAAGAGGTGTTTAATATAGAAATTTGCACTCCAATACCGTTAATTACTCTAAATAAACAGAAAGGTAATTACCAGAAATAAAAAAAAGAGAGAAAATTTTCTTTTTCAAAGCAAGAGAAAATTACGCTAAATGTTTCAGTTCACCGCAGCAGTGCGTAACACAAATATCTAATAGATTCTGGATTTTATAGATTATATTTTTATTTGGAACGCAGATAAGTTTCAAAAATCAAACACTGACCGACATTATTTGTGGACGAGGAAAATTACAGCTCCCACTATAAGAAGGAAAACACCAGTGAAACAAATACATACTGACGATTTTTAGAGCAATCTTCAAAACTGTTAATCTGTCACTGCATTTTAAACAAAACTGTATTTTTTATTTGTTTTAATTCCATTTATTTATTTGTAAAATTTTATAATTACTATGTTTTATTTTTTTCAAAATTTATGGTAATTGCCTTTAAAAGCTTCAAAACTTATCAGAGGCTCGCAGTTATCCAGGGAGGCAATTGTCTAGGGACGCGATTTTCTGGTACGCAATAGTCCGAGACGCAAATGTCGAGTACGTCACTCTTCTTCGAACTGCATCCGGTTTGTTCACTATAGTTATTTCTGATCATTCTAATACTTTTTGTTTGTCCTAATAAATTTCAATCGTTTCCTCGGAATTAACGAAAAGTACTTGAATCATTAGAATTTGAGAGACTGGTTTATTTATTTTTTACAGCTTATCAAGCGATGTGGTTTACGTACAATGGTAACAAATCTTTAATTGAAAAACATATTTTTAAGAGGTAATATTGCATGAACCCGCAAATACAGATTAACAGCACCTTGTATTCCCGAGCGTTAACACATATAGGTATTGACCAGATTCAACTCTGCTTGACTTCGGTAATCGAATGAGAGATAGTGTTTTATACTTTATATGAACATGAGCAAGATTTTATCGTAATAAGAAATAATGTTAGAATATAAAAGACCTGAATTATTTATGATTTTTTCAGTATCAAATTCATCAAATTGCTAGGTCGTGAATAACAATTTTGATAATATCTAAGAAATTTCCTTGGTCTGTATATACTATTACGTATTTTCCATTTATAATCAGGTCTTATTTTCTATTATCAGTTTCGTTCGATACGAACGTCCAGAATATCCTGGAGATATTTAGAATCATTACCTATTATAAGGTTTAGTTTTTGGTAGCATTCTGGGAGCTTTCATTTTTTTTAACAGATACTATTGATTTGTCTTTCTTGTAATTCTGTTTTACCTTATAATTAAATCGATATATAAGAGGAAACACTTGTATCTGCTATTGTTCAAGAATCCTTTCTATTCCTAGGGAATATGAAGGCCATATAACATTGAAACAACGTAAGATCAATAATGTTAAGCAACGTCGAGTTGTGACAGCGACTAGTTGGCAATTTCTTTGGAATAGTAGTTGATAACGGCTCGGAATTATAAATCGGAAGAATTTTATATTTTGCCAGTGAATATTTCATGAAAGTTTTTAGAATAACAATGATCTTTTTTTCTGATAAGGTCCAAATAATTAACAAATAGATGGGGAGAATAGATGGATGCCTATATTTTCAAGGTGTATTGGCGAATTGAAGCACTTTATTTGGAAGTTTAATCCCATTATCATTATCCTTGTCGACTTAGAATAAGTATCATTCATCAATTCTTTTTCAGTGAGTGACGTTTATGAAGCTCTTAATTGGAAATTGACTTCTATAATGATCAATACGTCAAAACTCTTGTCTTCAATTTATGTTCGGCCGTATCAAATACAGTGAAACTATAGATTGTCATCCCTTTTCTCGCGGCTTATAGCAAAATCACGATTGTTTCTGCCTAAACATTCATAGTAATATATTTGGAAAGTTTGTTATGTCTCAAGATAACCAATGTATCTATTATTCACAGTGGAGTTAAATATAACAAAATTTTAATAGGAAAGTATTGCCCTACCCATGATCGATGCATATCTCATACCCTCAGTAAACTGTTCGATTTCCAACAAAAAAAGTGAGGTTTTACTGGGCGCTTTCAGAAATTATTTTTAATTTCTAGATTTTGTTTATCTATTATACTAATCTTTACAAAATAAAATGCTCGAATGTTTTCCAAGGAAAATGGTCACTGTTAAAATGGTTATGATTAATGTGTTGTGTGTCATGAATGTTATTTTTTTTTTATATATAAAGTGAAGATTTCAAGTGACGGCGGATACGCAGTAGCCGCATTTGGTAGAAGAGATACAATGCGTAGTGTTTATGGAAGCATCAATGCGCCATACTTCTTGAAGGGAACAGATCTTGGGAAAAAGCTGTCTAAATAAAACTATATTTTAAAATTCTAATATGTAGAAATCAAACAAGATTCGATTCCATGGAAGGACATAATGTGTCCTAAATTTAAACCCCCAAGCTGAAATAATGAATCGAGTTCGTCTGAAAATGTGCCAAGGAAAAATGCGTAATTCAAACTGTAGTTAAAAAAAAAGAAGAATAATTATTCTTTTGCAAAAACTGCCAAAACGATTTTGACCCAGATTAAAGGAAAGTTAGAATTGAGCCGCTTCGACTTTGATAGTATGACAATAATACATTTTTGGTGCCATCAAATTATTGTAAAAAGAAAATACAACAGAACGAGTTAGTCACATATGAAGCGAGACATTTTTTCTTGGATTTTTCTCATTACATCGTATATACGATTTTTAGTTGAACGCTACTAATATATCTCAGGAACTCAGACAACACAACACTCACAAATATATATATATATATATATATATATATATATATATATGTAGTGTGTGTGTGTGTGTGAGAGAGAGAGGAAGAATGCGGTAGAAGGGTAGAAATAAATGCTGTTGTCAATAGCAATAACTCACATGCAAATCCATATTAAAAGAAAAATATGTAATACGAGTGGGTTTATTCAGGTACGACACAAGAAAAATTAATTAAAAATTTTAATCACATTAGATTGTCAGTCTTTTATAAACAGACGTGCATAAAAGAAGAATATAAATATATATAAATGAATAATATTTATTTATTTAATATATATATATATATAGAGAGAGAGAGAGAGACAGACAGACAGAGAGTGAGATAGATATTCAAAACAAACAATGCTACAACAAACCAAATTATATATAAAACCAACACAGGGTCTGCCAAGTTAGCAAAGTATGTTTTACTCCTCCCCGAAATCATGTTCTTTGCAGCTTTGTCCTCTTGCCAATTCCGATCTCGTGGTCGGAGCTTTCGATATTTCACTCGGCGCGTCAAATCAGACAAGGCCACCCTATCAACAGAACATCTTTCTACTATCAGACACACTGATTGCTGCTGAGTTCATTATGATGAAAAATGTGCAACTGCGGTCTCTTCATAGGTGAAAACTTTCGTGCAATCATGGAAATATCAAGTGAAAAAATCTTGTTCTTGGTTCTCCACTTCCCGATCAATTGCCACATTGCCGATAGGAGACACCGTATAGCTTTTGATATGTTTGTTTATAGAAATTAATGGTTGCTATGCAAGTGTGTACTGAACATATGCAAATCCTTAGCCCCTTTTTTTTTCTTACAATCCGTTTGATGTGTTACCATGTACTGCAGATAAATCAACGGCATTTACGCAGGAAATGTCTTCCAACTACATTCTCGATATATCTAGATTATTTATACCTCATGTTTCACTCTACCCTTAGTTTCTTATATAATTTCTAAACTAGATCCCCATAAGATATTCGCATTTAATGATATTCCTGTAATTGAACTAAAGAAATGTGCTTCTGAACTGACTCCTGTTCTCGATAAATTCTACCACAAATATATCGCTGCTTGTTGCTTAACATCTTGTTTGAAATCCTGTTCTGTAGGTGATATCTTGAAGAAATCTTTGGAAAAATCTGACACTTCGCTACATCGCTATATTAGTAAAATATCACTTTTTGACCTAGTTTTAGAGTCTCTAATCAACACTGAAATCGTTAAGCATCTTAGTTAACCCGACTTCCTTTCGGGCAAACAACATGGCTTCCGTTTATCCAGGTCTACGACTGATATGCTAAAAGCCTATCACAGAATGCCTCTGTCAAGATTTAGATAAGAACAGCGAAACATTGTGTCCTTAGATACATTAAAGTCTTTCGACAAGGTGTGTATGGTGTCTTTCTCTACAAGCTCAAAGTCTACGGTGCCTCTGGGCGAATATTTAGCCTAATCCGATCACTTCTAATAAATTGCGTAATGAAAATCATGTTGAATGGACACGCTTCTTGTTCATTGCATATTAATGCGGGTGCCTTCACACCGGCTCTGTCCTCAGAACAAGGCTATGTCTGATCTTCATCAGCATCCTTTCCGGTAGTATCATTTACCAACTAGATATCTATGCAGATGATACAATTATTTACTCCCGTATTCGTAGCTAGTCCTATAGATCAGTCAAAGTATATTAGAATGCAATAAATGCAATGTAAATTAAACTCCTACAAAAAATATCCTTCAGTAAATCACCACATATATATATATTATCTCTGCTATCAGCATGGTTGATGCTAAATTCAAAGAGAGGAAGTTTTTGGAATTTCTTGAACTCAGTTATATCAGTGACATGAAGTAGAGTGATTATGTTGTATCAATGCTGGGGAAGTTGGTTTGCTGTGTCTTGCCATATAATTAATACTTTTCACATATACATAAATCTACAATTCGTCCTTCTGTTCAATACTAATGCCACATCTGTTCTGGTGCTCCCATTATATACCTCTACATACTTGATCAAATTAAAAGAGAGATCTGCAATGTAATCGATCCTGCCCTGGCATCTCGACATCTGTCATATTCTCACCGGTGTTGCGTGGCTTCTCTGTTTTTTTTTTATAAATATTTTCATTTAAACTATATCAATTTTTCGAGAAGTAGTTCTCATCTTTATTGTCATATTCACAACGTTTCGGCTATTGTACGTTCCGGCCTTTTTCAGGTTATATACATTTGAATCTCTAGCCGAACCATTTAATTATTCCATGGGGGGTGGATTGTTCTGGTTCCACCTGCCATGCTTTTTTCTCGATATCTCACTTTCAATTAATTGCTGTTTGGAACTCATCTCTCCATTATTTGTTCACCTCTGCCGTGACCATGTACTGAAGTTACCATACTTTTGGTCAAGTCACTGGTTTACATCAAATAACGCTTTTTATCCACTGGAACATAGTTACAGTATCTCATCTCAGAAATATAAATATTGTTGTCTTTGGTTCATCGACTACATTTATTTATGCGTACTACAAGATTAGCTTACATTTTTACTTCTCGACTAGCTAGATGTAACCATATATTTTAAACGCACATTTTTTCTCGCACTTGTTACTTGGAGAACTCCCATGAAATCACTTACATTTGCTTACAATCTGAAAATAATATGAATGTAATGTCAATCGCCATCTCATATGCTCATTATTGCCATTTTCTTCATTTTTTTTTTCACTAAAGTTTTCTCATTATCTTTTGATCCCTGGCCCCTACACTACCCTGAATCCTAGTGGCATTATCTCCTTTCATTGGTTGAAATAATTAAAAAAAGTAAATCTAATGAATCGAAATAAAATATAAAAGGAAAAAATAATATGAGACGAATAAAAAAAAATGAAAGGTATACACCTACTTAAACAATAACAGACAACGCACAATTTATAAATGAGGAAGGTTTACTTTGTTTATTTAATGGCATATCAACTCTTTATGGGTCATAAAATGATTCCCTTGTGAGCGGAGGTAATTTAAAAAGATGCATTGCTGATATTATGCATTTTAAATTCCTTTGACAAAATTTCGTTGGAGGATTAATTATTTGTTCACAGCTGATAGCATAACACGTGCTACCACTGCGGCTCAGGTTAGACATTGGAACCACAGCATTAAAGAGTTGGTTCCACACTCCCCAAAACGGAGTCGGAGTTCATGCAGTCGGATGTAGTTTATTGTCATACTCGCAGAGTTTGTAATTATACACCCACAGACACATTATATATATATATATATATATATATATATATATATATATATATATATATATATATATATATATATATATATATAATAGCGTGTGTGTAGTGGTTTTGTGTCAATTAGGTTCTTCCTGGGAATAAACTGCAAAATGTAATAATAAATTTCACTACATATGTTTTCCTCGTTTTTCTTTATTTACAAATCGTTGATAAAGTATAGCACTAGCTAGACGCAGTAAAGTGTCAAACCAATTAGACGGGCCAAAGCCCCATACCTGCTAAAAGTGCAGGTGTTAAAATTTTAGTAGCAGGCGTGGACCCTAGAATGAGGAAAGTCGAAGAACAGCTGCCTTTATTAACAGTTATATACAGACATAATTAGACGCATAGACAGTTGTCTTGTTAATTTACAATTATTCTCACCATTCCTTACAGTAACTTTAAACAGACACATTCAAAGATAGAAATATCAGCTGTTCTACGACTGAAGTGACAAATATTGACAAATCTTTCGATACTATTACCATCACTTATATGCAGTATTTGTTTCTCGTCGAGAACGTAGGTATGATGTGCTAAAGAATATTGTAGATGAACTAGTTTAGTTCTGTTAGTTATGGGGCGTAATATTATTATTATTATTATTATTATTATTATTATTTTTGTGTGTTATATTTCCTGCTTTTTATCCTGTAAAGTTTATTCCAAACTATGGTCATTAGGCTCTAAAAGAGAATTGTATTTTTTTTTTATAGAACTTTTATTAGTATATGGGATATTGCTAGTAGAGGGTTCTTCTGTGCAGGCTTTATGTTGATGTTGCCTGTGATACTGTTAGTAAAATTGTTCATTCCTTTTCTCACGAGCTCTGATTACTATTGGTACAGTCTCTGTTAATCTCGATCTCCATTTCCTTGTATTTGAACAATTTCTCGATAATTTTCATGGAGAGAACAATTTCTCTATACTAATACTAAAACTACTACTACTACTACTTCTTTTTCTTCTTCTTTTTATTATAATAATAATAATAATAATATTCAAGAGAAGAGAACGATTTAAGAAAAGATAAAGGAAAAAAAAACTCTCCTCTGCTGAAAAATATTGGAAATGTTACGTCAAGTATTTTGATAATTATTATTATTATTATTTTGTTCGCGGCTGCTCATATGTAGTATGATACCTCGAATGGGGCATTTAATCTAGGTTTTATTCTGCCAACTGTCAGCGTCAAGGAAGAATATTTGAATTGCAAATGATAGTAGCCCCGTTTGAAAATAGCGGAAACTCAGAAGCGATAATATAGGTGACTTCTGGCGATTGAAAGAAATAGGTTTCACACAACAAATTGAAACATTACTTTAACTCAACGCTGGTCCGATGAAAAATTTAGTTAACGTATTTTCAAGTGTTTTTACTTTCATTAAAAACAAATGTAAATGTTTTTTTCCACAGTGCTCTTTTGTAATGCGCATCGCATGGACATTGAAATTGAACGGTAGACAATTGCATTTATGTTGACTAGTAAATCATATCTCGTTTCCAGCTAGTTTTGGCTTATATTCGTGTATGAAGGAGATAACATCTGGCTATATGTCTAGTCTCTCTGCAAGATTTTGGGCAATATAATGGTGGCCGTCTATTCAATTTTTTGTTCAATGACGCTGGATACTGACCATCACATGCGCTAGAAAATTCTGCAATATGTCGTTGGAAATCTGGTGTTATAATATCTAGACTGACGTCTCATTTCTATCTCGTTCGGGAGCATGTCAAAGCATGTGACAATTTGTAATTACAACTGACCCAGTGGTCATTGAACATTGGATCAAAACCTTTAATCTATCCACTCTTATAACCAGTATGCAGATTTAGTTGTGAATAAAGCATATTCAAAATATCTTTTAATATTTAGGAATTAAAGAGTATTAAGATCTACGAGCCTTTGCTCTGTATGCAAAAGGAGCGGTTAGTGGGTTGGATGGTAATTACCCTTGAATTTTGGCAGTATATTTTGGGATTGAACTTTACTTTTATCTTTAGATAAAGTTTTTAGTAGATGTGGATATATTTGTTCTCGATATTTGCCCCGATGAATGCAAACTTATAAATCGCTTTAGCTGACATTTTGTAGTTATTTTTAACATTTGAGGGTAATATACGTTTGCTACCCACAAGTATTTATCGTTGATATCTTAGTTTTTTTGTAAGAAAGTCTATTTTTAATATATCCGTTTTATCGAAGTAAAATCAATTTTCACCTGCGTGAATATAATCCAAATCTGAATAAAACTGGTCATTTCTCGTTGATATTAAAAGAAATTTAAATAATATTTAAGTGTCACGTGTAGAAAAACAGAACCAGTGAATAAACTTATACCAAAATTTTATTTCAATTTATTCTAACAAATTGTCTACTGACGGATGTTCTAGTGTGCTTTTATACCTCCTAGATCTTAAGGCGAGGTAACAGATGATTTATCAGTACATTCTCCACTACGTATTTTATTCATAAGAGAGAAAATCTCTTAGGTGTCCAGAATATTTACAAATTCACTGTGAACTTCTGGGTATTCAGTTGTTGGAAAATTCGGGTTGGAAGATCTCATATTGTCCGCTCGCCCTTTAGTCCGGGAATGAAAATATCTCGTCCTTCTCGATGGACGAGGCCGCTCTGAGTCTGAATGTAGATGTTCCGAATCTGTTTTTGAATGTACCCGTATCTGGTGAATTGATCGCTAATCAGGATCGTCTGGTGTTGTCAGGGTCTCCGATGCTAATCCCTCTGAAATCTCTGATAGTGGCGCAACGGAAGTTGTGTCATCATCCTGGGGTAATGTGTCGGAAGTCTCCCAATTGGTTTTCAGTGTCGAAGAAATCAGATCTCCTAACTAGGGTGGTTTTAGGATCTGGTACATCTCCAGCAGGAGACAAATCTCTAAGAGAGACGGTAGTTTCCCGAGTGTCGGATGAGTGCGTATTGTGGATTTGCTTTTGATAGTTCCACCTCGACTACCGGGAAGTGAGGTTTGTTATAACGAATGTGGCTTCTCAGTAGAAGCGTACATAGTTGAGATCCGTCTTTGGAAGTGTAGAAATCTTTCGTGTGGGGTGACATTGGTCGCTGTACATAATAGTGATATGATGGCATACAGGGCTACTGGGAGGAGATTTACCCAATTATAAATTGAGCCTTTGTTTGTTGAAGCAGTCATTTGAATTGTCTTCCAAAGTAAGCCGTTATATCTCTCGTATTGACCGTCACCCTGGGGGTTGTATGTGGTTGTCCAACTTACAACCAATCCGCTTTCTTGTAAGAATTACAGAAGCTGCTCGGACATGAATGTAGTTCCTCGGTCTGAGTGTATGTATGCCGGTATTACAAAGACGGAAAATAAGGAACAAAGGCATTGTACAATTGTGCTTGTATATATTATATATTGCCAGGAAAAGCAAAAGTGAAACTTGAATATTTGGTTACGATATTTAGTATGCATCGGTTTCGAGTCTGGTATGGTAACGGACATTTTAAATTCGAGATTGAGTCTTTCAAATGGCTGTGATTGTTTTATTAGAAGCTCAGACGTAAGTCTGTAAAATGTAGGTTTTATCCCACCATACGTTCGGCAGGAATTTTTAACTTTCCTAACGTCCTCCACTGAATAACGTAAATTCCTACTCCTTACCATGTAAACCATCCGTGTTATACCCGGGTGGCACAGTTTCTCGTGTAGTGTCTGGAGATCTGTTTTACTTGCAGTTATACTGCATATTCTTGAAAGGACGTCTGCTGTCAGATTCTCCTTGCTATTTTTTCATTATCATTTTAGTTATAGCTATTGATTTGAACGTGAAGGATACAGATTTTTGGTCTGTATTTAATCTAAACTGACGTCTGATTACATAGTGTCTCCAATTTCTTATCGCTTCAACTATGGCGTAGGCTTCATTTTCAGTCGCCGTATACCGTCGTTCAGACTGAGAGAGAGTCCTTGAAAAGAAGGATACAGAGTGGTCAGCTTGACTTAA
>CAHIKZ030000299.1:30000-57500 GCA_903632075.3 Acanthosepion pharaonis
CTTCTTGACAGTTTCAATGACACGCCTAGTAGAAACAACGGTTTAGTCATTGCACTGGATTTGATTAGGGTGTCTCTCATCTCTTAAACATTTGTCCACAGATTCAAACCAGCATTTTTCGAAATAATCAATTGATAGCAGCCTCTTTCCATGCGTCAAATTTATGAAGATTTTTTTCAGCTGAGATAATTGATTAAGATGTAGACAATAAAAACAATAGAATCTTAGCAATCCTTATGTAAAATATATAGAATATGTATTTACGAACAGATATATTTAAATTTATGCTTATTTATAGATACATTTTTATGTTTGAATTTTTCGTATATATTTATGTCGCACCGGAAAACTCAGCGCCACAGATCCGTCGACGCAGACGTTCAAATCAATGATAAAGGGCACAATTTACTCTGGAAAGATAAAGCAATTGAGTCCTTTTCTTTCATACGGACATTATTTCTAGACGCAATTTTGTTGGTTTATATAACTAACAAGGCACCCAAAATTTTCTGTTACTTGCGAAAATTCCACACCATTCAAATAAAAAGTTAGGAAAGAAACTTCCATCAATATTGGAAGGAAGGATAATAGATACTGGACTTGAGAAAACAGTTTTAATGAAAATATTGTTTTAAGATAAATACGTTATGAATTTCAAACGGAAGCCCTAGTAGCTACTCGTTTAATGAATGCCAATTATTTCCTTGTATAAAAACACCGAACAAAACTAAATTACTTGAATGAGAAATTATTATTATTTACAATATTTACATTCGGACTATTGCTCTATTCTTTGTTATTGCTATCAAAACGTTTCAACCGTGGTGCCCTCCGGCCTTCATCAGGTGTATATCGATTTGCGTAACCTAAAGCAAATTTTGAACAGAACTCTTTATTTAATATACGGGGTAGACTGCTTTCATTCGATTTCGTTAGTCATATTTTGACTAGTTTTTAATTTTAGTACTGCTAAATTATTGCTAAACCGTTTACAGTCTAATTACATTACATTAACGAAACCAGTATTTAACCTACTAGTAGGAAAATTCGTGCGGTATTGTGAGGTTTAAAACTAATCTGACTCTTCCATATAATATCTGTTACCATGTACAACGTACTAAGTTTGTCCCCGTAACCTAAGTTAAGCACTTATTCATTCAGATGTGTTATCTCTCCAATGTATTCTTTGTCAAGTATTTCAACTGAATTCTACTGGCGTTTATGAAACTCAGGAAGAAGATGCATATGTATCATCAGTAGAAAGTTTATGTCTATTATTTTATATCCAACACTATTTTGTTACTCCCATCAATCATAAGTTAATTAAAAAAATCGCATCATTTTAAAGGAAATCCTGCGAAAATTAAAATTCTTAGGTGGAAATGGTGATTAACGAAAGGTATGTTAATTCAAAGTGTAAAGTAAATTTGCTCTGTGTAATGAAAATAAATACTGTTAGCTCTTATACGAATCAGTTTTAACATATTTTAAAATCTATGTTGTATTAATAGGAATCGCCTGGATTGTACCAACGGATTGATGCATATATATATATATATATGTTGATTTTTCTCTTTTTTAAAATTTCAAAATAATACTGTACTGTATAGACCTATTAAATACTGCTACAAAAATTTAGATCTGACACTTCAGCTATATTTGAAAATCTGGCATCAAATTTCGTAGACATAAATGCACTGAAAATCCTCGATTTGGCAAGGTTTCGCCAAATATTGATGAAAAAGTTAAACTATTTCAATATTTAAACCAGGGAATTTATTTTATTCTATCAAAATGAAATAAAATGACGAGATTATAACTAAATTTCAAATTGAAAAACTGCTCCCCCTATTATCAGTGACGAGTTCGTATTGCTTTTTTAAGCAGTAATAGTAGAATACATTAAAAATTGATGTCTTCCTATAATGAATGAACCACAAAACTTTAGTTATGTGCTGGTGACTTGCTTCAAAGGCATAGACATATTAGGAAGTTTTTGTTGCTAACTTGACTACCCGTTCCACGCTTTTAGAATGTGAGGGCAAAACTGGCAAGTCAACTTCGTATCATTTAATAATTATTCTCGAAATTCATTTTCAGAAAATTCTTCTTTGAGTGGTGGTTCTCAAACTCCAGTTAATGACGGATTTATTGACTCTGTCCATAGCTTGAAAATTGATGGTTTTCATTCTTTTTTATATATTCTTGGCTGGATCCCAACTCCTGTAAAATATATATATATAGTTATTTAAAAAAGATGCACTCTGCAATTCTTTAACATTTATACTGAAATTAGATAAAAACCTTAAAATGATTCTATGAGTCGGCGTAACTAATTTTGTCTGTTTTATATGAATAAATATTTACTTACCTAATGGTCAAAATTCTTTTTATAGCTTCTTCCCTCAATTCCAGTTCAAAATATAAAATATTTCCCTGCAGTAAGGATATAGCATTGTATTGTATATTTTTTTAATGTGATCTGTTGGTTTTCATATGGTTGCTTCGTAATAATTTGGATTATATTAAAAATATACATTTGCTGATTGTGGAACATGTTATTTCTTTTAATACCGAACCAGCATATGGTATACACATTCACAATAAAATTAATTAAACTGTGGGGCATGGTTGAAAGATTTTGTGGTTACGTACCACGAGTTAATAAACATGTCAGCCTAAAGCTAATGTAAACCACTTTGCCTTAGTTAATGGACCAATTATTCATGATGCAAATCTAGAGTCAACCTTACCTCTGGAAATACCCACTGTATATCCATAAAGAAGTCTTTGGTCACAACTAAGTGTATCTGGATATTCAATTTTAAAAATAGAATCCAGAGGATTTTCAACAACTGAATATGATATTTTGAGTAAATTATGGTAATCATTTGCACATAATTGTTGTAGGGCTTTTTGTCGTACCATCTACATGTTTAAAAAGATCTCTAAACGGAAGTTTCTTTTGTTGCAAGGAGCACACAATTTTGTGGATATTTCTGTTAAGTTTTCTTCCTAGAAATGCAACAAATCCACCTTCACAGCCTGTATTGGCATTAATGTTGTCAAAGAGGTTAGACTTGATAGTGCTCACACTGCTGAATACATGCAACACGTCACCCACTTGCTCAGCAAGAACAGCTCTAGTTGCAGCAATATTAGGAAAACCCTATGTGTTAGATATTCACTTTTGTATGTCATCCCATTTGTGATAGTCAAGTGACATTCTTGTCCCTTGTTTTTTTTTCAGAGTTTCCTCTCCATTTTCCTCCAAATAGTTCCTTGTACATTAGTGTGTTTTTTCCCTTTCTCTTATCAAATCAAATACAAAGAAGATTTCCCCCCTTTTCATCATGCTTTTGATTGGCATTTTTTCATTTTCTCCGTTCTTCTATCAATTTTACATTTATCTATATAGATATCATTTATATTAATATTTGGGATAAGAACGCCCATATCCCTGAAATACAGGAACAAGGCTGGCTCCAAGATTGGAAGATACATCACCGCTGATCAACTCAATACCATACCGTGGAATTTTGATAAGGCTATAAAGCTCTTTGGGGTGAATTTTCATCTATTGTTATTAAAATATCTGAAAAAGTAAATATATGTATTATCAGAAATTATACAAAAATATTTTTCAAAATAAATTTGAAAATAAAGTTCGAAATATATTATTAAGTTAAAAGTTATATTTACTTAGCTAAAAGTAGAGTTAGTTCCGAGATTAGCTGGTAAACATGATTTTTTTAAAAATAAAACACACTAACTTTGAAAATATAAAGAAATTACAATAATTATAAAATAAATACAATAGATATTTGTGCTAGTTAAAAGCGTGAACAGTAAATAAAAAGAAAACCAATTTAGAAGAGGAGGTAATTACGACCGGTAAATACACAATAAATATCCAGTAAATAAGACGATGTTTGTAATTAGTAGTTTGTATTTTAAAGTATAATTTTAGTATTTTCACTTTTTTATTTTTGTTAATGTCATTTAATTTATTAAGAGCATCGATACTAAACTTCCAAATATCCATTATTAAGCGTATTTTTCTTCCTTTCTTTTCGTTAAGACTAGGTTTTAATTTAACCTACACAAGTTTCCGGTGACACAGATATAATGGTAAAAATCTCAATTTATTTTGTCTTTCAGTTCGATTTCTCAAATAAGTATGTAGTTTTAAAGAAAAAATATTTTTTGTGGTAATTTCTGACGTTATTTTGCAACTTTCCTCGATTTAATTTTCTATATCGGGTGTAAAAAAAAAACTAACCAAATGGTATAATAGCCTCATTTTCCCTTTCACAAAATGTTTAATATATATAAAAAAAATACATAAAAAAAGAAAAAACACAAAACTAACTGAGGTAATATTTCCAGGTATGTATATGATACTTTTAGCCATCTTGACAACATTTATAGTTAGAATCAGTAATTAATTTGAGTTATTCAAATTAAAAGAGAACAGGTTAAAATCGTTCTGAGTCATCTCCACTGTCTTACCAACTGAGCAATGATGAGAAAAAAAAAATAATTCTGGGCTTCACTAATGATACCATTATTCCTATACTGGTTTCCCTCTTCAAGAACTATTAAGTCAATGGTGAATAAGTTTAAAACAAGGTTACAGTCGAGAGAGAACCTTGATCATGAGGTCACAACAGGAAAGAGGTCATCTTTTCATCTTAGATCTAAAGAGAGCAATTGTAAAGATCCAACACAAAGCATAAGAAGTTAGAATTTTGACACTTGAGAATGGAGTTTAGACAACATAGTCAAAAGAGCAGTGACTTGAAAATTGAAATCGTACGTGAAAACTGTTAGGCAACTTGTTACACCAGGATAGAAAGTTAGAAGGTTAGAGAGTGTGAAGAATATTTTTAATATGTTAGAAAATGATCCTTGAATATTATATATATATATATATATATATATATATATATATATATATATAAAGTGTGTCTGTCAGTGTGTGTTTATGAGAAATTAATTTCAATCATTCAAAAGTTTCAATTCATTAGATCTGTTTAATTAATGTTAAACATATGATTTTCGTTTATGATTGGTTTCATCACGATTGCTCTGTTAAGCTTGGAAAGTAATTATGCATATATTTCTGCTCAAAGTAGAGTCGAACAGTTTATAAAAACCTCGGAGAATTCCAGTCATTTTAAGTTTCAAATCTTAATCTGACAAATGAATAATTTTGCTGTTCCATGATTTGAACAATTTTTAGTTCCACCCTTCATATATATATATATATATATATATATATATATATATATATATATATATATATATATATATATATATAGATGAATTATATGACCAAGTAGAAAAAAGATTATTGGAACGCGTTTCGTCCTTCGAGACTTCATCAAATTTGTTGTGTTGGCAGGAGTACACATGCGCGCGACAGTCTTACTTTTCGCCAATAATGTTCTTGATATATAAAATATATATTCACATCTCATATATATATATATATATATATATATATATATATATATATATATATATATATATATATATATATATATATAATTCTATCATGTGTGTTGATTCGAATCGTCTCCTACGTACACTTTTACTGAAAATTACATTGTGTTGCAAATTGAAGCACAAACCTCGTATATGTATGGCTATCTATTTTGTCTACCGCTGTCTTCTTTTCGACTCTAATTACAAGAACATGCAATGATCTTTTTTTAGAAATAGTTTTGGCTTTTATTATGTTCAGTAATTATTCTATACATTTTCCTTCCATCAACTGCACAAATTCCTTTAGAAATGTACGGTGCCACATCACTGATTGATTGTGAGCAGTTCCATTCACAATTAAGATCGACAAGGGACGCTTTCTTACAAAACATGATTAATGTGGCGCACCAACCCATGGGCATTTGGACCCAAGTTGTCAAACGATTTGCTTCAAGTTTCATTACTGAAACTAATTTTAGTACCGTCACGATGAAGATCAACATGCTGTTGCCAATAGAGCAAGGCATACTTCTGCAGAAAATTACTCGTTTCTACCAAGTATGTATTTTTCAAATTTATTGCAATTCTAGAACTGACTCAATCCAAACTCGAGAGCCACATAATGTAGAGTGTAACTGTTAAATATTCTTATTGAATGGGTGAGGTGTTACGAAAAAAAAAGAGAAAGTATAAGGGAAGTTTATGGGGATTTATCAGAAAGGTAACGATTTACACCTGATTTAAAGTGATTATATATGTTGAGAACAGTACCTCCGCAGGTGTATTTATCACAGAGTCTTAATTACTTAGAAAAAAGAAAGCAAATATTTGTTCATACTTTGGAAAAAACAAAATAAATGATGATAATTTCTTTGTAGTTGATACTCTTTGTGTTATCTTTACGAAAACCTGTTCTATCACCGATTTACACAAGATTTTGAGTCAGGTTATGCGCTGTTTAACCCTGTCTCATTTAAATTCAATAAGTCATGTCGCTGTCAGAAGTTCAAAGCCTGGTTTTGCATTTATGCCACTTAGTTATTTCAACTGTTTCTTTCTCATAATATGTATGCGTGTAATTTTAGTTTTAATTTTCCATAGAACTTTGAAATTTCTTACATGTTCAGCCAATGCTATTCTCAACACCCTTCTTTAAAACGACATTTCTTCTTGTTTCATGTCTCTTCTTCATTTGTGGAGAGGTTGTCTGTGATCCACTGTCTTATTGCAGCACTGGCATTACGTATCAGTTCAGTAATTTTCTTTGTTTCTAACGACATTTTCATGTTAATACTTCCATAGCATTTGGAATGCATCTTTCGCTATCTCCGTGCACATTTACATTTCAATGTCACACTTTTATGTTCATTTCAATCAGTTTCTTGTTATTTAACGTTTTTTAATATAACTAATTTGTAATTTGCATGTTGGTAGATTCATTTTTATGACAACCTTATATTCTGTTTTCTTGCAATTGATATGTAATGTTTTCTTCTCGCTTTCTTTCACTATATTCTCTAAGAGTTAATGTAGTTCAATTTCTGTGCCTGTTATTAACACTGTTTTATCTGTATATCTTATATTGTTTAGATTGTGGCCGCGAATAATTAATTTTTGTAGGATATTCCAGAAAGGCTTCGCTCTATAGGTTTAATAATCATACTTGTCTTAAAATTCTTTCTATTTTTGTATATTTACTACATTCATTCTCTATGCGTATGCAGGCTGTTTGCTGCTTGTATCATTTCTGAATTCTTCTAATAAACTTCTGAAATATGTCACGTTTACTTATCACTTTAAACAGAACTGTTCATAAACATTTTGTTTCTCTCCAGTGAAAGTCCAATTTAAATGCACTGAAACGAATTTGCATCTTTGTAGTGAGTAAATTGTTTTTCTATATGAATATATATATATATATATATATATGTGTGTGTGTGTGTCTGTGTGTGTGTGTGTGTAAAACAATGTGGATTATCGTGTATTATGTCCCGAGGATAACGATAAACTTCATGCAGTAACAGGGCCTCTGATCGGAAGATTGACGTTTTTTCGGAGTATTAATCACCTCTTATTTGCTGTTATTTCCAGATTCACACTGACCCGGTGTGGTATCACCTTTTGAGGGCAAAAATTGATGTAATGACGAAATACTATGAATACAAAAAATACCTTTTCATAGTAAAAATACCAATTTCTTTGTATATTAGAAATACCAGCGATTCATGTTTATATAAAACAAATTATCAAAAATACATACAGGGGAAGTTGTATAAATTATCTTTTAAATTACTCAAAAATAACAAATAACACTGATATATCATTTTAATAAATATATTTATCGAAATGACAGAAAAATATCTTGCAATACTAAAGTGTAAAATTATTCAATAATATCGTCATTAGCTTCAACCATATTTTGTAGACGACCTCGGAATCTCCTGCATCTCTTTTGAAACTGTCTCCTTGTTTAAGTTGGTTAATGTTGCCATAATCCTTGCCTTCAGATGACTTTTTTGTGTTACAAGATGTTTTATTGGCCTCCCGCTTAACGGCGCAGCATGCATAATAAACAAAAGTTTTCGCTACTCGGGAGAGTTATGTGATAAGATGTAATGGATGATGTGGTTGCATTAATTGTCTGACAGCCATGAATGTTTTCTCCTGCTTGTCTGACATGGTGCAGAATCCCGTTACTAGATATAGGGTTTTCGATAGGCGATCATCTTGTCCCATGGATGCACTAGCTCATTAAGACACTTGATGTACGCCTCTCTGTTAAATCTGAGCCCATCACAAGCAAATTCGGGAGTCCTTTTCTTATCAGAACGATCAGTCTGTTTTCCGAGTTTCGTACATGCGTAATCTCCATTGAGACTCATTCAACTCTTTAAAAATCCATTTCACTTCCATCAGATCGACACCCCAAAACTCTGAAATGTTCTTATTCTAGATTTCGGTGTGAATGCCAAACAGTAGAGCATGTCGTTTTCCAATTTCTGGCGGAGAGAATTGCGTCATAGTGCTCGTTTTCGTACAAACGATGCCAAATGAATCTACTAGACTCTGCAGTCTACAAAATTAAAAACACGCAAACCGTATGCGTGAAATGTAAAAAACATAACGACAATTTACCCATCGCATACTGTATTGTAAAATTACTAACAATATATTTAATCTTTTGTTGAAGGCATACGAATGCGTTCAAAATAGACCATAGAGGTTGATATGCCACTAAACAATTCATCCAAGCATTCTTGTGTAGAAAATACATATTGTGATAGGTACCGATAATTTATTCTTCAAAGAGTTATTTTTGGCGGGAGATGGTTCTTCAACATTTATCAAACTCATATAAATGTTACAGTGTAACGTTTATTTTTACTGACCTGCGCTTTTATAAGTTAAAAAAATTAATCTACCGTTAGGGTAATTCCAGCAGGCAATTTTACTTTGTACTTTAAGTAGACTTGCTTTCGCTAATGCGAAATTAACTCCATGCCGTGCGTCAACTTTAAAAGGGATAAGACGTAATGCTGCTAAATTTTAATTATAGGGAAACAAAAATAATACTTATTACAATAATTTTTAAATAATTTTACTAATTTTTATGAGTATTGGTTAAAAGGCGAAACATGCAGCATTTGGTAAGATGCTTCTTTGTAAACTGAAAGTGTTTTTCAACATTTATATAAGTTTGAACATGAAGGAGTATTTTTTTCTTTAATTTAAATGATGCGTCAGAAATCCGTAAAGACTGTTGCTCATGTACTTCCCGCCCAAATGAAAGGCTTCAGTGTCCAAATTGTAAACGTCGCCTATTTTAGTAAGTTTTTTTAAGATTTTCTTTATGATTTCACTCCTCCTGTTTTCCATTTCTTGTTCGTAAAGAATATGAACTTCACGTGCGGACAAAAATCGATTTAATAATAAAAATAAGCCCGAGGCTCGTTACTGACTGTAGAAAGTGCATCTCAAGTAATATAAAGCATAATGAACTTGGCTTGAAAATATTTATTGAAATGCTTTTATAATATCAAGAAAAAGAAAAAGAAAAAATATATATTCCGAAAGTAAAAATCCATTGTTAATAATAATGGAAAGGACAACGAATATCTCAAGATGATGAAGACACGTATATATTTTTTATGAATACAGATGATATTTGACTTACAAAAGATGTCTGCATCCAGCACCGCAGGACGTTTTAAATGACTTTTTTTTTCTTTTATAGTAACACTGCAAAACTCTATATAGAGTCTCTCTGCATTGAACCTGTAATTTTCCAAATCGTTTATGCTAAGCTCTACGAAATGTACGAGGTGATGCATTTGTAGAACAGCTCTTTATGCAAGTGTATATAAGTTTCTTTTTTTTTAAATATATTTACATGCATCTTTGTGTTGGTAAATATCTGCTTTTATGAGTGTTGACGAGGCTTTTGAATTGCGTTTTATGCTTGCTTTTATTAACATCTGCTTCTGTCTGGCCCGGTAGCACTATTCCTTTTTCTTTCATAAGAATAGAAATAATTATACCGGTGAATATGGTATTTAGTTCGCTAATAATTTATGTTCCAGGGCTCCTTTCTTCTAAGTTAGTTATTTTCATTTTTATAATAATTTGCTAATTATATTAACAAGTGGTATTATGTTTAAGACGTAATCCGCAAATACAGTTATTTATTTCAACTGATATGTATTTATTGACTAACTACATCAATCGAAATAATAATAATGGATTATATCGATAACCCAGATAAGAACTATATAAGCAGTAAAAGGAAACGATCAGAACTGAGGAAGAATATTTAATGCAAATGTACGTATAATATTTTAACGCTATATATTCGAATCCTGGAACGTAGAATTACTATTTCCTTATTGCCGCTTACATTATCGTTATTCCACCATTTAATTTATTTATCTTATTCACCGGGAAATGAAATATTTCTGTTGGCCAAGAAGTATATTTATAAAACAATGCACTTTGTATTATTTTTCCTAATATTTATGCTGTCATTAATATTAAGGAACTATCGTTGGCCCATGTGTAGATTGAAAGCATAAAACTCACAATAAAAGTATAAAAATATAATTGGTAAAACGTAAAGTTTCAAAATATAACTGAACATCATCAAATGTTTTCTTACCAAAATCCATCAGGTACCTTGATAAGTCTATCATTCGTCCTTGCATTGAATCAGGCCTGGACATTTTGCTATATATAGAGAGATTCTTGACAAAATACAAAGAAACCTCTGTAATGTTATCGACCATAACTCACCTCTTGTCTAATGTAGCTTTACTATTGACATAACGAAGCTTTCCTTAGTTTATCCTGAAAATATTTCAATAGCATTTTTTCAAATGAGCTGTCCAATTTTGTCCATCTACCTAATGAATTTAAACTTAGTACTAGACTGGCAACTCGGTTTCATTATTGTATTGTTGCAATAGAGAAAATGTAAGTTTAATTCTTAACGTTTAATCAATCGCACTTCACGCCTGTGGAACTCTCCTCGGTTTCTTCCATTCCAGACAAACTGTGAACTTGAAAAATAGGAATGCAATAACAATCACCATCTTGTCATTCTGAATCCTATAATTCAATTGTACTTTTTCCTCAATAATCATTTCTTATTCATCATGCTTGATATTAAATGATTTTAAAACAAAAATCACACATTTTGACGGATATTTCTGAACCGAATTTCAGGTTTGTTATTTCAATTTTAATTTATTAATAACATGTAATCCATAATTATAGAAATTTTGTATTTTATTTTAATAAAAACCCTTTTAGCAATGTTTAAATATGGGGTTTTCTTGTTCTTACAATGCCTTTTAGATAATGATGACATAATTTTTCAATAAATATTATTCGATTGCTCTATAAGGAAGGTGAAGCTATGTTTCAAATACATTTAGCATAGGATATAAGAAAATTGAACCTAAATTATACCGTGCTAAGTTTAGATACGCCCAACGTCGGAAGTTCTTATAAAACCAAAGCATTAACATAAAAACACGAGCCATATACTTAAGTAGTCTCGTTAGATAGAGACGTTCATACGCATGCCACGCATACTGCCAAACTCCTTCGGGGCTATCTAAACTTTAGGCTGTAAACAACCGCTTTCCCAGATCGATGGTAAGAAAATAGCTTCGATTACATGAATCCTGTAACATTTAGTGATCACCATTCTTCTTTAAAACTCGAAGACATAAAGAATCACAACAAATTTATGAGATAACTTGAAATGACATTACTTTCAATAACAGCAAAAACTAAAATGGATATCACATATACGTAGCAGAAGTAATAAAGATATAATCAAGATGGTTATTTCCTACACTACTTTAAGAAGAAAGGCAGGAAATCCACATCAGTACTAAAATAGTCTTGACCGCTACAGGGTTGAAACACCCATTGTATTTAACTAAGTGTTTTAAGAGAAATATTCTATAAATTTCAAACTACAGTTGCCTAAATGTTCGTTCAATGAAAATGAAATATTTGTTTATAAAGAAGCGGCTAATATTATCAATATCATTACTATAGACGTGAAAATTACCTCAAATATTAAGAAGCCATATGATTTGGTGTAGTTCTCTAAACTAAAGCCAAGTATATCATGGACTCGATATATATGAAAAAAACATGATTTAAGGTAATTTGTAAATGCAATCATAAAGCAACAGCTAAACACCGGGAACAAATATTGAGGGAATATAAGTTAGATAATCTACATCTGTTAGGACATAGTGAAAACAAAATCAAACACTGACATATGCATGCAACGGTTTTATGAGAATGGTAGGAAGAACAAGGACAAAGTAGAAATAGAGGACGTAGAGAAAAATTGTAAATGGCCGAATTCTAATTAGAATAACTAAAAACAGAAGCATGATCGAAATGTACATAACATGAAATTTGGCATATAAAAGTTTATTTGAATTATAAATACGTAGGATAAGATACTGGAAAAAAAGAATGCTATGCTTGTGGTAATAACATAAACACATCTCATCTTCCCTCTCGCTTATACCTATCCATTATAATTAATATAACGCCGAAAATAAGTGTAATAAATCGACATAAATGTCTATTTTTTTGTTGTTCCTATATTGCAGTTCTTGTTATGGTTTAGATGCTTACAAAGGAATTTGAATATCACGGTTATTCAAATATATATATATATACACACACACACACACACACATATATATATATATATATATATATATATATATATATATATATATATATATATATATTCCCAATAAAGGAACAAAATTATTATTTCGGGTAAAATATGCTATTACAGCGAAAATAGATATCTATTTCCGGGGTCTCTGTCCGCGTTTCTTTTATTGATTTTATATGCGATATATTTTGAATTACCGTACATTTTCTGGCTTGTAGTTATCATTGTAAACCTGTTTTTATTAATGTCCACCAAATGCAAGGCCATATATTCATTCAAGTTAAAGTATTGCTGAATTATGTTGCATTTGGTAAGAAGAGCAACATATGACATTATATCTTTTAGCTAACGGCAAATCCTAGATTTGAATAGGTTAAGATTAGAGTGATTTTGTGTTTCTTTCTACAAAACTTCATTTCTGGAGAAGAAGATACCGAGAGGATCTTCCTATTTGCTCATGAAATGGGTAAGTAATTTAGTAATCTCATTAGTTTGAACTTGTTGATATTGAATGATACTAGTCAGGCTATGCAGGCATTGGCGCACTTAGTCCATGTCAAAGGAGTGACCTGTTTCCAGATTCTGATCATGCCGATTTCTTGAGGTAATCTTATAAACTGTTGTGTTATCTAAATGGATATTTAGTAAATATCTGAGTATGTTCATAGGAGAATATTAATATAAAGCAGGAAGTGTGTAAGCCGGAGAGGAGAACATTGGCGTTGATCACATGGTATAATTCAGAGAGCTATTCATTAAAAAGAATATTCATAAAAAAAACCTGTTAGAAAGGATATCCTTGAGAGTATATGTGGCGACACAAACTTCCACGCATTGACAAAAATATTCGCTCTAAGGCGATCGTACTCATGGTGAATGTGTTTTCTAGTGACACATTTATACTTAAAGTATTCACAGTTATTACATCAGCAGTGGAGGTTGCAAAGGGAAATCTATACAACTTATCGCTCAGGTTGTTTTTCCTGTTGAGATATTTAATGGGTTTCTTTTTGATAATAACTTCGAAGATTTTAAGATGACTGTTTGGTCAATAATGCGAGGAGGTGAGCGCTGAAAGATATGCTTAAAAACAGATCACGCTTTGACAAATTTCATATACTTGAAACGCATCTCTACTTAAGGCAGCGGTTTGTGAAGTTTCTTGAGTATAGCTAGGCGAATCAGGAATTAGGAATTTAGAGCGTCCGAGTATGAAAGCTAATTCATTAAAGGCTCTTCTATTAGTTGTTTTCTGTATTGTCTTATCTCATTTGTTACTTAGTGTTCGGTTTGTTTAAATTTTCGAAAAACATGCATAGTTTCAACATGCAAAGTAAAGGAATAATAGAAGAAAATTCTTTTTATGTGCATCTTCACTTCCGTTTTTAATCTATATATTCGTAAAGTATCTTAAATTTTATATAAGTCTTTGTTTTTTAAAATTCACGCACCGAAACATGTATACATATTTGTAGCGAGCAAGTTGTTTTTGTCCGTATTT
Source organism: Acanthosepion pharaonis (assembly GCA_903632075.3). NCBI lineage: Eukaryota > Metazoa > Mollusca > Cephalopoda > Sepiida > Sepiidae > Acanthosepion > Acanthosepion pharaonis. The sequence continues at coordinate 44,202 of CAHIKZ030000299.1, forward strand.
AAAAAATATTATATATATATATATATATATATATATATATATAAAGAAAATTTAATTGTTCTTAAAAGAAATATAGTATATTAAAAATTAAAATTGAAAATATTTCAAATCGTAGTTAATTGAAGCGTATTCTAACCTAAACACCCAAAAAAATCTTTAAATATACAAATAGAAAAAAATGCCGTGAGAATTTTTACCGTTAACAATAAAATTTAAAAAAATCCAGACGACATGCATTTAACGGATGTTAGATTTCATTGAAAAATACATCCCTACCCCCTAACCCCTACCCCCTACCAAAGCGTAAATAATAACAGATACATCAAAATACAGACATAATGAACACGCAGACACCCCTTGTCTAGTGGAAGTGGATTTATCTGTAACCTTGGAAACGTGAATTATGATTTTAGCTGTGTCTTTAAAACCCAGTAATTTTAAAAGTTACTTCAAAATTCGCTTGAGGATGAAATGGAACTAATGTCTTTAATAACAAAATTAAATTCGCAGCTTTTAACTTCCATTTATGAAACATGGTTAGAACTGTGTAGCAAAAAAAACATATTTTAAATCAATTAATATATATATATATATATACATATATATATATATATATCGAAATAAAAGTATAAAATTGAATATTACAAGACATATTAAAACAATATTAAATAATAAAAAAAGAAAAAACTCAACAACAAAGGGGTGGGGAAGCAACCGGTTTTACTCCCGCTCGTCAGGCTTCCACGGGAGATTCCAAATTAAAACAGAGAAATGTACAATAAGAATAGGTGGGAAAAAAAAATTATATATATATATAACTCTTCACTTTTGACTCATAACTTCCACATTCACTTGACCATTGTCTTGTAACTATCTCCGACTGAATCGTTGAAACTGATGAATTCATTTTTGCATAACATTGTTCACCCTGTAATCTTATAAAACGATTATTTCAATAACATAACGCGGTAATATTTTCACCACAATCTATCACAGGAATTTAAATGTCTATCATTCGTTCATGCATTGAATAATGTTCTGACATTTGGTCTATTGCTTCTGCTGTGTATTTAGAGATTCTTGATAATATAAAAGGAAGCATCTGCAATGTTATTGTTCTTCACCTGTGTTGTGTATGATACACCTAATTTACATAAGCGGACTACCGACCATATAAATATGGGTTGGTACCGGAAGACGGGGAAGATAGTAGAGATTAAGAAATTGAATCCAGAGACTCTGCCCGACTGCGATTTAGTCAACCCATTATGCAGGAACAGTCTTCCCAAGAATATACCAAACTAACTGTAAATATTGTGTACCTATTCTTTGTTTCAATACATTTTGTTAACGTACATTTTGTGTTGTATTATTCCATGCTTATTTAAGCTTCAACAACCTGTCATCTCGGATTCAGTCATATTTAACCGCCCTAACGTAGACCCCATGTACCTTTTCTATGAATACGTTGATGGTAAATTGTGCTGATGATCTCACCACTATGATACATCGATGTAGTAAATATAAGCCCTGTACTAAATTGGCGGGGTGGTCTCATCATTTTGTACTTGAAATTGTTAAACGTACCGGACGTTCTCTAATCAATTTATTCTCTCTCAATTTTCATTTAGGGAAATTTCTTCCGGCTTCTTGCTTTCGAGTCAACTTTGATCTTCAAAATTAAAATTCGAACTCACTCGATATCTTCTTAATTTCTGTTACTTATATTGTACTCGCTACTCAATATTTTTTTTTTTATTCTCCAGCACTCAGTAACACCATTGAATCTTAGTGCGTTTATTGAGTGCCTTGGGGTTAAATGGTTAAAAAATAAAATCACGTGGAAACTTTGGGCTTATATAGATATAACTGGTTGCTGAATACACGCAAAATGATCCAATTCAAAGTGTGCAGTACGTCGAAAAGGATATATAAAAAGCTAAAAGAACCGTGAAAATGTAATAGGAAAATATTTACAAATGCAATGAACAGATGTGGAAACTTCGTGTCACTAAAGCTTCGACAAGAACAACTAATTGCCTCTGGCAGCAGTGAAAGGAAAGAGAAATAATTGTAATACATATAATAAACATGAAAAATCATAGAAAGATTATTGTACCTACGGTCCTAGATTTCCTTCAGCTAAATGAGGAGAATGATGTTCATCAAATGCATTTAAAAATCGAGCAAATGGTAATGAATGTCTTAAGAATGTTGGCTTATATCAAAAGAGAATTCTTCTCGTTGCACTTCAAGCAGTGTCTTCAGGCAAATATTGATATGAAAAACACTGCTACTAGAAATAATAACGATAATGATAAAAATAGGAGCAACGAAGATGTAAAGAGTATGATAAAAGAATAAAATGGAAGAAGCGGGAAAAAGAACACACACACACGCATACACTCAAAAACACTAACCCATATGTATGTATGTATATCTATCTATCTATCTATCTATCTATCTATCTATCTATCTATCTATATATATATATATATATATATATTACTGGCTACTCGTTTCCGAGCAGAGCCGGCTGCTAGATTGGATAACCAATTATTGTTGCAGACGTCTGTTCAATTAACATCATATTTTTCAAAGGGTCGTTGAGCCCAGCCATTTTTTATACTGCAAATATGGCGACTGTAACACACGCACGCGGACAAAAACACACGCACACATGCGCACAAAAAAAGCACACACACACAAAAGCATATTAACATGCACACACACACACACACACACACAAATCCTTGTAATTGGATATAGCAATTACCGAAAGCGCTTTGGACAATAATAATTCTGGAAAATCTTTGTAATCTCTAAATCTAAGAAGACGCAAAACATAAGGATGTAAAAAATTAATGACATTAATTAAATCTTCCTTGACGAAATTTTTTGGAAGCTGTTTAAACCTGATAGGCTGCTGCAGAAATACGCATTAATATATATATATATATATATATATATATATATATATATATATATATATATATATATATATATATATATTATATATATAGACATATATATGTGTCTGTGTTTAAGAAGAAAAATTAATTGGTCGCCATTTTTAGAACAATTATGTTGAAATCTATGTGATTGAATGACAAAAATGAAACACCCTAAGTAACGCGTTCAGTTCTGTAAAAGGATATTGTCTCCTTAAAGTAATTTGTTATTTTGAGGATTTTTTTCCTATATATAAATCTTTAAAATAATTAGTAATAAAATATATATAATTATCTCCCTAAAGTAATTTGTTCTTGTTATATATATATATATATATATATATATATATATATATATATATATATATATATATATATATATATATAAACGGAAACGTCGTTATAATTACTTAGGAAAGCTCAATATTAAGATTCATGTTTAATATCTATGTAGCTCGACAAGTCTTGACTTGCTGTTACATATTTTTCCCAACATATTTTTAGCCACTGTGGGTTTTCAATATTTTACAAACGTTTTCTTTTAAGATAAGGTGTAAAAGTGAAATTCGCCTAGATATGCCGTGGTACATTCTGCAATCACTTTAATTTTTATATACTGAAATATTACAGGATTTATCATGGAGGCCGTGTAGGTTTTATTATCCCTGAGTTGTGTCTCTTTTTTCGGGCAGAGTGAGATTCAGTTGGGTCTCCTTCGGAGGACAGAGGCAAAACTGAGAAAAATCATACTTTGAGGTGCCTAGCCCTGGACTATAACAGTCCGAGGATGCAAACTTACATGGCACTAGAGAGAGGGGTCAGTGCTAGCCAATTACTCCACACGAACGAACGGTATGATTGGAGATTATTTGACTTTGGCCTGAATGTACGCTTTCCCATGAAAGACATTAAAATCTACCGGGTATCAAATGTCGTCTATAGTGGGGAGACCGTGTAAATAATGTTTGTAGCCCTTAAAAAGAGCATTACTGAACTCTTTTAAACAACCAAAATGTGTTACATATATTTTTACGTTGTTATTCAAATACCTAACATTGTTCTGATATATATATATATATATATATATATATATGTTGTAAAATTAGACATCGTTCTAATATATATATATATATATATATATATTTATTTAAAAGACATTTTTTTTATGTTTAACGTTGTTATTTATAGATACAAATATTTAAGCAAAATGCTCTGTTTATGATAAACAGTATTAAATAACATTTACCGGCCTGAATGTCCGAGAAATGTTATTTTTAAATGTTATTTAATACTGTTTATCATAAACAGAGCATTTGCTTAAATACTTGTATCTATAAATAACAACGTTAAAACATAAAAATGTCTTTAATATTGTCGGACCTTGTCCATTTCTTAATATATATATATATATATATATATATATATATATATATATATATATGTAGAAAAGTTTCAAATTAAAAATAATAATATTTTATTTTATGAAAGTATTTATATATATATATTTGATATTTCAAATTGTCCTCAATTTTTCATCAGAAATAACTGTTACAAATAAATTAAAATTACTGTTTGTTAGCAAGTAGCGTCCTTCGCGAGACGCGGACGTCACGTGATATGGAACGTCACTGTTCGGATATTCCTAACTTAAATCTAACTGTCATAAATATTTTCAATATAGTTTAATTTTTTTTTTTACTATATCTAAAAAATATTGCTTAACTATTGAAATAGTTATCTATATATATATATATATATATATATATATATATATATATATATGTCATATTATGATATGTAGAGGAACATTCATTTCTGAGATACCACAAAAATAGGGACAATATATTACTTTTCCAGGCCGTCAATGCTAATCTAGAACGATGCAAAATAAAGAGTTCGAATTTGCCTTTGCCTCTCTGTGAGTTTGTAATATTTCCAGTTCATGCGTCGGGCAGTCTTTTTGCTGTAACATCTGACTAGTGTGAGTTTAAATAACACTGACAGGAAGTAGCTAAGGGAACATCCTTTATTCGATCAAAGCAAACTTGAGGGAGTGAGACTCTATTTCCACATACAACATTTCAGGGTCGAGAACATAAATATTGAGGGAATGAAGGAAGTTTTTGAACCTGGCAAAGAAACCATTAAAAACATACATTTTGATGTGTGGCCGTTTGGACAGATTTTGAGAGGTGTGTCACGCAAAGAACATTTCAAGAACAATACCGATCGATATCCACACGGCGGTATCTTGGTGATAAAAAAGACATGCATAGAGAAACAAGCTCAAAACTTTTACCTTTCCCAAAATGTGACTTTTTACATTCTACTCTTATGTTTTCTGGTCAAGATGATAATAAAGATTTCAGTTTTCTTGTACATCGTATTTTCTTTAGTTACTTTGGCCGAGTTTACTGTCGTAGAGATCCGCTCCTCTCTGTTCGAAATAAAGAAAATGTATTCCACAATTCTTGGTTTAACATAAAACAATTTTCATTTCATTCTGAAGATGGGGTATGTTAGATTGGCTATACACATATTTCTTGTAGAAACATCTACTAAAAAACTTTAAGCAAGAAATAGTCTCGTATTAAATTGATTTTTTGATATTCTGTCTCCTAGAATAGAAATAATTTCGAGTAAAAACAATTGAAATGAAAGAAAAAGATAATAGATCTATCTATAAGGATGTGCTTGTGTTTTTATGCGTGTGTGTATGTTTGTTTGTTTGTGAACAAGTGTCTGTGATAGACACGCAAGTTTGAGAGTCCAAAATCAATAGAAGACCAACGAAGCGAACGCGCCTCAGCGGTAGTATTTTTGATATACATTAGACTACATCTGAAAGCAAACAGGAAAGGAAAAGGGAGAGAGTGGGGAGGGAGAGGGAGAGGGGGAGATAGAGGGAGAGTGGGAGATAGAGGAAGAGGGGGAGATAGAGGGAGAGGGGAGAGAGAGGGAGAGGGGGGAGAGAGGATATTCTTGCTTTTTATAGACTTGAAGCGCACACTTTCACGTCCTATTGGTGATAAAATTTTGAAAGTAATCTCTGAATTTCGAAATTGTTCTAAACAGTAAGGTGTCTCATATTCTCCTTGTCGTACGTTTGATGAGACTTGGAATGGTTCCGAATTGGGGCCCTCGTCAGATGTGTATGATTTTGTAAACCGATACAGTTCCTCTATGGAATCAAGACGTTCTCTGACGTTACATCCTGGAAAACGGTTTTCTAATGCATGAGTAGACGAGGTCTCTACTGAGGTTGCCATATCCTGCTGTATGTCGACATAGCCTGTATACAATTTTCTATTGCAGATGTACGAAGTCCCCTGGAGTTGTTGGATGACATATCTATGATGGTTACACCTCTTACACGAATGAAAAACAAACTGCGTTTTGAGAAGTTGATTTCTTAAAACAAATGAAGCCTAGTTAATGCAATTTAAACCACAATGAATCACATTGTTATAGCTGTATATTTGTGGATCTTGGGCACATAATTTTTGATTGCATTGTGCATTAATAATCCGATGAAACCATATTTACGGGATGAAAATCCGATTCCAGAGGTCCTTCAAAAAATGGAGAATCTTTTTGCTGAATTTGTAAAAACAAGAAGCTATTTTTCAAAGTTCAAACTCAGAGTTACGTCATTCTTGATTATACATTACCTTTTTAACAGTTATTTTTAATTTTTACATCAGTAAATCCACAATACTTTATGTATGCAAGGACTATAATGATGATTTATATATGACGATTTATGTTCTGTTACCGCGTACATCCTCACTTTCGTGTTATAGAGTTTGACATACGACTCAAAGTGTTTTTGAAACCAAAATATTTATTCTGTATATGTTTTGATTTTATGATGTGTTTTTTCTCTTTTCCTCACATTTTAAAATTTTTTATGCAGTTTGGCTTCAATAAATTTGTTTCCAATTTTCCGGAGATATTGGTTTCTCAGAGCAGTAATTAGTTTTTATTTTATTTTCATTGTTAATTGCATATTATTCTCCATTTTATTCTTCTTCTACTCTTTGCTTCTGCCTTGTATCACATTTTCATCGCAGTATTATCGTTCAACAGGAGTATTTGTTTCGTCTAGCTATGCATGGAATTACCTCAAGTGTTACGGCTAATTATAATATGACGACGTTAGTTATTATTTTTTGCTCAGGATTTATGGGCATTAATTTAGAATCTTGTTTATCACAGATTCCTAAACTTAGACTTTCATTTTTTAAGAGTTTAGATGTTATAGTTAGGAGGATGCCATGTTTTATGTGAATGGAAGCGAGCTAATTTCTTGGCTGCTGTTTTTCTTTCAAATACAAGTAATCTATGGTTATATTCATGTTCAGAGTTGTATATTTTAACGTCTGTGACAAATATGTTAAAACAAGATTCAAAGATGCTGAAGCCAATAATGTTTGTTTTTTTTCTTCTAATTTTTTGACTATGCCCTGCGGTCCGATGTTTCACATAATGGTAAAACTGTGTTTAGGATGGAATATATTAATATTTTTATGAAAAGGATATTCACGCTGTACAATGACCAAGAGCCACTCATGGTAGAGTGCTACAGAGTAAGAAGCACGTCTTATGGTGATATGTTATAAAAATAACAGTTTACACTAGAGTAAAATAGGATAACATTATAGTGACACAGGAGTCCTCCTTCTTAGAGTGTGTTACACCAATGAGCAACTTGATTAGATCTCAGCAATGGAATACGATGGAAATTACGGTAGTTTGCTGCAATATGCGTGGTATGGCGGGTCATATCCGTGAAAGATAGAATTGGTGAATCTAAGGAATGTAATTCGTCTAAACACTTTCGGTGGAAATAGCTATCGACTGTCGTGAGGCTTGAGACGAAAAGTCATTGAGAAAAATGGATTGTAGGATTCAAATTATTTCGTCATCCCCAAGGACGAAAGGAGGATATTGAAGACAATCGCGACGGGAAAGTGAAAACTGGGCAGCTTCAGTCCGTATGTCTCAGCTATACTCCGTTTTGGGGATAGATCTGGCTTGGCTAAAGGTAGAAGAAAACATCAGGAGTCAGGTATATAAGAGAGCTGACCATTGTTCTTGAAATAACAAATTTAAAAAAGTTTCTTCATTTCTGTTTGAAGCTTCTATTTCGAATGGTGTTGTTTTCTTCGTAAATATTCGTGATGTAAAATTAAATCTCCATTAATGTAGAGTTTAACTTTTTTTAATACACAAAATATATTTTTTCCTGTGTAGAACTTTTACTTATTCCGAAGCAGCACTTCTTCGTTAGGGCAATAAATCTGATATTACTCAGATTCTAGAGCCATGAATATTTATATCGGCTCCCATCAATCTTTCTGACTGGTCTAAGGTATTGTTTACCACTATATATAAAGATTTGCGCATTGCAATTCCCACTCCAAGCTGTCTTTTCTCTTTTTAGCCAGTCCGATAAAAAAATCTATCCCAATTTTGCTAAGCAAACAAGCAATCAAACAAGGAGACATTAACAAATCAAACCAATTCCTGTATGCAAAGGAATCAGTTTTTTTGTTATTTTTTTTTTACATTTTTGCTTTGATCTAATATGAAATGCACCCTGAAATCGTTTGATGCATACTGAAAATTGATTTATCCTATTTTCCATTTGAAGTTGTTATTTTTTTTTTAATTTTGATTTTGTATTCGATATTTTTTAGTTATTATTGATAGACTCTACAATTCTTTACCAGTAGCAAATTTATCGCGCGCGTACTGGTGTCATCAAGAGACTAGTTCAATGCCAAGCTGCGTGACGAAAGATGTGGTATTCCCTTAGATATTTTAGGGATTCTCCTTAGTTAAAATTTTATATCAGACTTTCCTTATAGATGAATAACAACAAGGATGACTGATGGAATCTACTTACTCATTTGATTTTAAATCAGAGTCTACCTTCAAGATAAAATGACTATCCTATGCCTGAATGTTTTCATCTCACCAACATATCCAGATACATTACGTTAAAACTTAACAGTCATACAATTCCTAGTACATAAAGGTTTGAAATATTTAAGTTCCAATGATGGTCAGAATTTAATCAGAATAACTATTAGGCATGTTATTCTGACAGAGATGAATTTTGTTTGCCTACATTTCGGATATAAGTACAAAACTGTACAAATTCCACTTCTCGGGAATTTTGAAACATCGATACGCTACCCACTCCCAGTTTCGATAAACAGGCCATGATCTCACGCGGAGGGAAGCTAAGGCAACGAGAAGCAGGCGTTTCCCTTGAATTTCTTCCTCTTGGTGCCTCTTAGAATAGATGTTGTCACATCTGTCCCTCTATTTATATAAAACGAATACGAAAAATGAACGCACTTTCATTGATGCCATCTATTGAGTAGCGTTGCGGGCCAGTAACGGCAGAACGCAACATACGACAAATCATCATCATCATCATCATCATCATAATCATAATCAACAACAACAAAAACAACAACATAACCAGCTGCTGTCTTAGTATCGCTCACATTTTACGTCCATATCTAAACGCTGTAATCTGGATAATTTTTCATTTATTCGCGGCTTGTCGTGGGCTGGTAGACTTGGTGGGGTCCGTCACTGTTCAAACCGCAGCCAAATGATCTTCTTTGATTTCATGAGGGCACACACCCTACATGTCTGTCAAGGAACACTCTCTTCTGTCCTTCCACCCAGTGATGATAAAATACTATCAGCTAAAACTGTTTGCAAATAGCATTTAAATAAATGAATAAAACCACAGAATTATTCACTACTACACAAAAACAGAAGACCTCCTTTTCAGAGATAATTTCACTCTTTTTTTCTATTCAATGTTCCTATTCTCTGAAGTAAAAATTCCAGTATGGAAAAATTTTATATAGAATCCGGTTTCCCTGTATGTTCAAAGTTTGCCTTACAACAAAATAACTATTTCTATAACACGCATAATATGTTTTATTTTTTCGTTTATTCTGTCGATCTTATCATCACCAATTATATGCACTCTCTTTCTCTACTTTATTCAATTCCGACTTGTCCCACTCACTCACCGATACAACTGAAGCTCCTTTCCCTTCAACAAAAGGCCTTTATGTATAATTGATTGTTCGCTTATTACCCCCGTACGTTCATTTGCATTAGATTAGATTACAAAAGCGGAGTTCATTACAGTTTTTTCACCTGAGAATGTAAACTCAGGGGAAATTACTAAATTGCGCATTCAACATTGGCAAACCTTTTTCCAAAAGGAAATTAAAAAAAGATAAGGCTCAGCAGAATAACCAAAGCCTGCCAAATTGTTTGACCAATACCATGCGACTAAACTTTATGCGCCTCTCTTCCAGTAAATTTGCAAATCAGAAATCTCGATAGATTTTCTACCTTGCAGGCGTCGACATGACCAATTATTTCTCCGCTGAGAACGAATTTTCGAACCAGCATGAGAAACAGGAATTGAATTTTAGAAAAATAACAATATGTTCTCTACTGAAATAGTAACCACAGTTTCATGAGTTTCAGATGGAAAAGAATAAATGTGTGTCTTTGTTTTAATTTTATTGAGTTAAAAGTAATATCAAAAGATAAAGAAATCTCTTCTTTTTTTTTAAGAACACGGGTGAGACAATTGGTAAGGTAGATTTTGTGATGAATAACAAACAAAAACAATAGAGATTTTCACTTGAAGTCATATGGATCGGTCGCGTACCAAAACTGAGCCGTATCACGTTGAAACAGTGGTTCACATACGTCCATCAAAGTTAAAATATATCGAGACTGGCCAGTACCGTGATGGGTGGCCGCTAGGAAATAACATGTTCTGTAAGCTTGAGTGTGAAAGTAATGGATAATTGATCGGAATTGTTAATCGGAGAGCAGAGTTCGAATAACAGTTTCGTTCGTTTTATTAAGTTACACGCAAATACTCTTGGCAATAGTATGAATCAACCCCTCCGCCTCAGTTATGTGTTAATCAGTAGTGATTGTATCACTTAATCACCATCAAAATATTCCTGTAATCTAAAAGTATTTTCTCCTCAGAGATAATCTTCAAAGGGTTGATAAGAAAAAATAATCAATAAAAAAAATAGCAGCGAATCCTTTACTATTGTGACCAAGTAAACGGTTAAGGAAATAGCAAAACAAGTTTTGCAGTTATATCATATATTAAACAGTAAGTAAAACAGAAGAGTATTACACAACTAGTGAGTGTCTGTCGGCTGACCCAGAATACAATCTCTTCGACTGTTATATTTATTAACAGCACCCCCCCACAAGGAGTGTATGTGGCATAAGGGCGATTTTAACGTGGGTTTCTCCGCGCCCGTGGGTTCGGCCAAATATATTCCCTTTGAACCCGCCTAGACGGGTTCAGAGACTGTTTACCTCCCCGGACAAAACAATGCCGTGCGGCAAAGCATCGTCCGAGTTCCTTTCTGTGGAGGCAGAGAGATTGACAGTTGAACAATCTATTCGACTGTTATATTTAGAAGCCCCATCCCACGAGGGAGTATGTGTCGCAAGGCCGGTTTATTGTGGGTATTCCAAGCATGTAGGCCGCGTCAAAAATATCCTCTTTGAAACTGCCTAAACGGGTTCAGGGACTGTCTACAGACGAACGACGAAACTTTACCCTGCTGCAAAGCCACGTCTGGGTTCCTCTCTGCCGAGGCAGAGAGTTGGACTGTTGAACAATCTATTCGACTGTTCCACCAAGGTCTTCTCTCCTACTAACTTTATAGTAGGCGAAGTCCAACATAGAATAATTAGATGGAGGACACAACAACACTTAGATAGTAGTATGTGTTCTTAAATGCCATATCAATTCAAGATATTGATGATAATGGCTCTCCACGGTTTTAATCTTCTTCTCGTTGCTGTGTCTCTTCAAAACGTTGGCGATAACAGCTCTCCACAACTATCAATTCCTTTAACTCTAAGTACCTTATTGTTTACCTGATATAACTCCTTGTAACTATTCTTTATTTATTTATTTACATAAGCACACCTTTGCCCTTTTCTTAAACCCGTTTTCCAATTCCCTCTTACTTCTCTTATAATGTCTGTGGCTAAAATGTCCTGACCCCAGTTGTCACTGTTATTTGATCTATCGAGGAAAGAAATGCATCCATACCTTTCAGATAGGCCATAGTTTAAATGCAAGAAAAACAAACAGACACAATTTGAAGTCGACAGACCAATTCAATTTTCTGCGACATGTAAAGTTACGGCACCCAGGCTTTTTCGTATTGACACTATCCTTCCGTTAAACAAGTGTTTATATATTAAATATTTCATATCTCTCACGTCGTTTATCCTATACAGAATTCTAGTTCACTAGGGAACAATATGACCTAACGCTATCCATTAAAGTTAAAATTTCAACATATATATATATATATATATATATATATATATATATATATATATATATATATATATAACATTTAATGAATTTAAAAATAAGAATCAAGAAAAGCATGTTGACTCTCATTTCAATCTTTTACAACATAAAATTTAATTAAAATTATTTTTTCTTTTTTATCTTCAACTGCCTAATTAAATCCTAATAGATTTTATTTGCAATGTCTCACAGACAAAACCTGAGAAACAACAACCATTGTGAAATTATTCTGCATTTTAACGGTAAAAATTATTTTTTTACACTTTGTAAATTTCCTACACACAATGTGCGAAATCAGAGTTTATGTAATTACCATATTCCACGTTTATTTCAACTGTCATATTCATTATGCTTTTTTTTTTTTAATTCAAGCTAGTACCATATTTCAAATTGCTAATTTTACTTTATCGATAAGTAGTATTTTAAACTTTCTTGTCTTCAAAAATCCGAAAATGGAAACATTGAGTTTGAGATTAATAAAGATTTTCAAGAACCAACTTCCTTAAAATTAAGTAAATATGATATATTTTTTAAAAATTCTAAAAAGAAGACTTCCTCATTATTTTCATTTTCATTGTGATGATGGGAGGAATTGTTATTATTTATTTTTTATATCAACTTTACCAAACGTTCGTACCGTAATTGTCACCACGAACTTCAAGAATTCAAATAAGTAGCTAACTTTAGGCAGTAACTTGTGCATGCTCAACCGTTAGATACTTGACACTTCACTTTAGTTGCAAACGAAACTGCGAAGCTACAGGTTGTATTTTGTCTGTTATAATATCCTAACAAGTAGAAACTTGTAAAACATTATTTGATTAATTTAGCTTTAGCGCGGAAAAAGTTTATCATACTGAACGATTGCAAGCGAGATTGGAGATGGGATAAAATTATTTTATTACAACAAGTGTTAGGGATCACTCTGAAAAT
>CAHIKZ030000299.1:60000-157500 GCA_903632075.3 Acanthosepion pharaonis
ATATATATATATATATATATGTGTGTGTGTGTGTAAAATTCTCTGAATTAACCTGTAGAAAAAATTGTATAAAAAAAAAAGTGAACAGGAAAACTGTGCGGTTTAGCCGACGCGTTTTGTCCAATGTGGACTTTTTCAAGGTAAAATAAAACGAATTAAATTTATTAAAACAGATATCTATAAGCAAAACCAAATGTGGTTAGTAACTAGAAAAATTTAGAAACTATGTTGTATATTTATTTTGTTCAACTGAAATATTACGTCAATTAACTTTTTTATGTTTAAAGAGAATATTTCCAATGTAGAAATATTGTTTGCATAGTTGTGTTAAGGTTTCAACTATTTTATTTGCTTCCTTTATATATTTGTTTTGTGGGCTGACTTGGGAGAGTAGTATTGGGGAAAATATATTTTTTATAGATAATTTGTTTAAATAAACTCTTATATATATATATATATATATATATATATATATATATATATATATATATTTTGAAACTTGACTAATGCATGGAATAATAATGCAACACAAAAAACACAAAATGTACTTAGAACACAATGTATTAAAACAAGAAAGTGTACACAATATTTACATATAGTCTTTTGTATATTCCTGGTAAGACCGTTCCTGGAGAATGTGTTGACTGAGTCGCAGTCGGGCAGAGTCTCTGGTTGAATCTCTTGATTCCTCCCTCTCTTCCCGGTACCAACCATATTTATATGGTCGGTACTCCAATATGCAAATTAGGTGGATCTACTATAATATATATATATATATATATATATATATATATATATATATATATATATATATATACAGCTCTAGTTGTAGTTTCGTATTATACTACAAGCTAGATTGTAAATCTATAATATAGAGTAATGTACATATGTATTCTTATCTGATCACAGTTCTCATACGTATTCCAGGCATCAGGTCCAACATGTTTAGAATCATCTAAAATTTCAGATATCTACAAACGATTTCTCAGATCAATGATAATAAAATAGCTTCTAGAGATTGTAATTCGTTAGTCTTAAACAAGATTTCTTCCATCATATCTCTAAGAACGGCGATAAAAATCGCAAATATAGATACTTACAAGGTCACAAAACTCATCACATATGGTCAGCAGCAGTAATACCTAAAAGTCTAACGCATGTAACCTACAGAGGAAATAATGTCTAAATAAAGATGTCGGCTGTCAACGGTATTTAATACAAAGGTTTAAAAATTATATCTAATAAATGATAGAAAGGGCTATTTACATGAAAATATATATATATAAAGAGAGATAATTTAAATCATCCAATCCTGCAATACTTCGGTCAAGTAACACCGGAAAAAATTCTAACAATCAAACAACTGTTCTATACACTTACATGGCAATTAATTCGCCATCACAATTGTTGAAACTTGACTAATGCATGGAATAATAATGCAACACAAAATGTACTGAAACAAGAAAGTGTACACAATATTTACATATAGTCTTTTGCATATTCCTGGTAAGACCGTTCCTGGAGAATGTGTTGACTGAGTCGCAGTCGGGCAGAGTCTCTGGTTGAATCTCTTGATTCCTTCCTCTCTTCCCGGTACCAACCATATTTATATGGTCGGTACTCCACTATGCAAATTAGGTGGATCCTACCACAACAACAATTAACATAAATGTTTTAATTAATGTAATTCCACATTAAGGATATTTTCTATCAACCTAAATATTAATTTTTTTAAAGAACCTTTAGGTAAATATGTGATATTATGTCAGAATATCATAAATTGCCTATAGAGTTTATTCTTTCCTTAAGCTGATAATTAAAACATTACCAAAACTATTTTTGTTGGCTATTAGGTCATTGTCTACTTTCCATCGTTATTATGCAATGAATGTTGTTTTAAGTCGAATAACATTATTTAAGATAATTATTATTCCACAGATTTTATTAGGCTACTAATCGTAATTCTCATATTTACATTTTATAATATTTATTTCATTATTAAATTGCCACTAACACGTGTCAAAATGCCAAACTGTCTTCATCTGGGTTGAATCAAATTTACGACTGTCCACTTGGGGGCCAAAGAAGCATGACCTAACAACGACTTTATTCTTTTTAGTTCTTGTGAATTTTTATTCAATAACGTCGGGACGCCAAATATGATTGCACATTTTCGAGCTGTCAGAGAAAAAGAGAAACTTCTGGATAAAGTGATTTAGGAATTAGCCTCCTAGGAGACCACTCAATAATATGTTGGGGGAAAAATCGTAGAAATGCGATTTCTCGCGAAAGAGTCAGTTCAAGATGGCGGCCAGTTTTTGCTTCCAATCATTGATAAAAAGCTTATGCCAAAAACTAGGCGTTAATAGGACGATTGGCAACGAGTCAAAATATAATTTCCACCGGTTTTTAGTCATCTTATTTGTCTGTCTTTGCCAAGTAGTTTTTAAGCCTTGTGAGTTACGAATAAAATCATGTGACAGACAATGTTTGTTATCACTACAGTTGACTGGTAATTATTCGGAGTATTTTTAGACTGTTATAGGAATCCTTTACAGATTTCGAATCAGGAATGTCCGTATTTGACACAGCATGTAAGATATTTTAATAATAATAGTCAACCTAAAAATTACAGGAACATACATGAATTCATGATATGATATAAATCAAAATAATCTATTTGAGGCAGTCAGATAAAATAAAATTTACTCTTGTTTTTGCAATGCATTGGTGAATCTACAATTTAGAATAATAAAAAACTCAAAAAAAAAATAATTTCACCTCAAGAAAGGCGATATGGCAGTGTTTGCTGAGAGTGAAATAGAATGAAAAGTATTTAATGACGTGAAAGGACAATAAAAGAACTGGTTAATTTTCCTAGCAGCAGATCTAGGTATTAATTTAATATAATCACCCCACCTTCATATCAGTGATAATCTTGAGACCACTGTCACAGTGAGTTGCTCTCAGTCATGCAAGACAAAAATAGTTCTTTATGATGAATAAATATATAAGTTTCTTTAGGGAGGCTGTATAATTCGCATGCCATTTCTTGCCCCAGTTAATGGTTTGGAGGTCGGTTTCGAGAGAGGCTGCCAGTTGTATTTTTCCGGAACTATCGAACTTCTTATGAAGACCGGAGTGAATACTTTTGTAATCATCATAAATAGTAATTTAGAGAATTTCGTTGATGAAGATAAGAACCAAATTAATTCCCAGAAGAAAAAAAAAGCATATTCTTAAATAATAATAATAATAATAAGAAGAAGAAGAATAACAGCAAAAACATTTGAATTTTTTTTAACAGCATGCCCAAAAAATTTACGCCGAGGGATTGCCGTATAATTGAGAACGTTTACTTAATTTAAATTTGAACGTATAACAATATTTCTAGTTAAAATTATATATATATATATATATATATATATATATATACATGTTCCTAAGCAAAATTGTATATTTGCCCTGATAACGGCCACCAAAGAATAGGATAGGCTACGGGAAAGTATGTTCGGTCTTGTCATTTCTTTTGTTCATAATTCACATTTCCTTATATTGATTCAATATTATTAGAACTAAGCGATTATGTTTTATATTCCACAGAAAATTAAATTGTGACTTCTCTTCGTAAGGCATGTTTATTTTCCAACTGCTTTACCTGGTATCTACGATGTACCTACTTTATTTCCACTTTCTATATCATTTATTTTACATTCCCATCTAAAAAGTTTTTCTCGCCTGAGTACATCCTTCAAATCTATAAATCAACAATTCGCCCTTGCATGGATTACAGCTGCCATATATGGTCTGGTGCCCCGCTGTTCGCCTTAACGACCTTGACAAGACGGATAAGCAATGTGGTTGGTCCTGATCTGGCATCTCGTTTACAGTCGCTCTCTAACAGACGTGCCGTCGCTTCCTTCTGTCTTTTCTACAAATACTTTCACGGTAACTGCTCCGACAATCTACTTTCGCTAGTACCCAGACTGTATGAGTTTAAGCATGCTACTAGGCTGGCATCACGTTCACACCATTTCACTGTCGAAACGGTTTTATGTGGCCGTCTCTTCTACTCCAATAGCTTCATGTTTCGCACCTCCCGTCTGTGGAATTCACTTCCTATTACTTGTTTCCCTGATAGCCCTAATATCCAACTGTTCAAATGTAATGTCAATCGACGTTACAGGCGCACTGACCTATTCCTTGTCCTCTTCATCCTTTCCCCATCACTCGCTCCCACTCTGTAACCCCTTGCGTACTAGTGGCATCCCGCCTTGCTTGAGATGCCTAAAGAAAAAAAAATAGTCATTATGAATTATATTCCATTTTATAGAGATTTACTAAGCATAGCTTATATATATGAGATGGCTGATAGGAAGGCGTTACAATTATGGATACAAGTCACTATTCACTCGTTAATTATCACGCGAAACAAGCTCACTAAACATTAACCCGTATTTTGCCGTTCGATATTTAAATGAACAGGCAATTTTTAATATGTGTTATAGAAATCTATTGGCTGGCCCATTAAAACCTGTATGTGCCACAATATCATCTCTCCATATAGACTCGGTTTCCTTCTTTTACACATTTAATTGTTAAATTAATTTTGTTTTTCTAGTCGAGTTAACATTTCAGCTTATGCTATATTTACATTTTTTTATATTTGTTCTTACGTTACATATTTGTAATAATATTTAACAAAGTAATTTTTTCAAATCATTTTGTATGTTGATATATCTAATTATTTCTACCCTCTCATATTTAAAATTGTGACACTATTTAGGGTTGTGCGAAAAAAAAAGAGGCGAGAATTAAATTACGTGATAAGAAGCTATCACGAAAAGACACAGAGCGGTGTTATTTTTTCTCACAAAGAAAAGTGGTAAAAATTTTATTTTCATCAGCGAAGAAAGTAAGATACTGGATTTAATTTATGACGACGCACCGAATAAAAGACAGTCATGGCGATAATGAAAATTTCAAATTGGTCGTGTGGCCTACGGGACAGAGTGCTAAGAGATAATATTAATTAAGCACGCACTGACCGAAAAACAAAATGTCCGTTAGACCACCCATGTTACAAAGAAAGAAAGACTGACCCATTAGCTATCTGCGGAGATGTCGTTTGGAAAAGGCACATGTTTCATGTCAAGAACTGACCATGATAAAAAAAAAATACTATTTTATCGGAACAGTTAATTAGCGACAAAATGCAAATATGTCCAGTTAAACTACCCACTTGATACTAGCGAAAGTCTCGATTGATGAACTCCAGATGGGATTCGATTAAGATAAGAGTCTAAGGATTTGTTGTTGGGAAGAAGAAAAGAAAGAAAAGAAAAGAAAAGAAAAAGAAGTTTTTTTTTCTTTGAGCGGTAATTAGCAAACACCTACGCCGCTGAGCGTTCATTGGCTGAAGGGTGGCGTGAGCGGTAGGCGAAGGTAAACCATGAAGAAGGAGTGGAGGCCTGTTGACGCACCTGAAGGGAATGGTATGAGATGCCACTGTGAGAGAGAGGGGAAACCCGCCGACGCCCCTGAAGGGATTGGTATGAGATACCCATATGAAGAAAGAAGAATGGGGGAGGACGATTCCCTACCCTAGAATTTAAAGACTTCCAAAAATGGAAATTAATAAATCTTCCTGACCGAAAACAAAGAAAACCATTAATTCGGATTTCAAATTATCAAGGAACCTCAGACCCCGACAGGCCCACCCCGGTTTTGGTCGGCGTCCATATAAGCAGAGTCGCAACGAGTAAGTTGGCAGTCCGCAGTTAGCAGTTCGCAGTTCGCAGCTGAGCAGTTGGGGTTAGACAGACAGGCAAGCAGTTGCAGTGAGCTGAGAGCACGCAGACAGCCTCGCAGAAAGCTGACTTGAGATTCCACACAATCGCGACCTCCACTTCTAACCAAGAACAATTTATTTTTGAAGAACGACTTAGACTCACACCATCAAAACAAGTTTTATGAATATCGCCTGAAGATACACCAAGAACCAGTTTCTTAAAGAACAAACAACTTAAGATGTTAGGACTCGCCTAACAAACATAGAGTGTCGCGAATCCATATTAGCGGTTTGGGAAAAAGACGCAGTCCTGTATTCAGCAACCAGATATAAAATATTGTTATTCTTTTTTAACACATTTGAACTTTTCAAGTTATTACTTTATTTTCTTTTACATATACTTGTGCGGTATTACCCTTGTTCGGACTCGACTTGCATTACGGCCCGGCGACTGATTGATTTCGTTTACCTAAGATCAAATCACAACGTGGGTAGGTTAGACTAGAAATCAAAGCAGTTACTTCGGTAACCAGACGTTGAAGGCGAGCTAGGAACGACAAGGCTGATGCCGAATCTAACCAGATTCCCATCCGAATCAGCCAAAGGTTAGAACGTCTCATTGGTCGTCACAGGACAGGATAGGACGGCGACGGCGAGGAGACAGACGGAGTGACGTCACAATTGGCGCCGCGACCAGGACAGCACGGCGGGCGCGGCCAGGCAGACGTCACATTTGGCGCAGCGATACCGGGTGACGTCACAAAAGTACTAATGTTCCATCTGTAAATTGCATCTTTCATGTATTCCTTAAGTTTCCATCAGATATTATACAGATATATACCCATTATAGTTCTTCCATGGCACATTTATATTTATCAAATTGTTCTGTCTACGATATAATATTAACTAAAGAATATTTTTTATTTTGGGGGCATTTTCAAACTAACTTTTTGATGTTTTTAATTTACAGTTGCATAGCTTAGAGCTCTTCTTGTCTGTCGCGATTTTATTTTAAGTTTAGTGTCTTTCAGAAATTGAGAATATTTATAAGTTAAATAATTTATATAGGAATTAAAGTAACAGAATCGATTCTTTTATAAGATATATGAAGATTTTTCGGTGAAAAAAAAATAGACTTATTTTTAAATATGTATATATTTTTCTGAAAAATTTAGAAAATGCCCGACAAAATAACAAACAAAGCAATGTTGGTAAAACGTCCGGTACACACGCGCTCGACACACACACACACACACAAACACACACACACACACACACACACACACACACACACACACACATACATATATATATATATATATATATATATATATATATATATATATGAGCTCGAACTTGGTGTTGAAAGCGGAGCAAACTGGAGAAACAGCCACTACCGAGGTATAATTAACTTTGAAAATAATCGTCTCGACCATCTGAGAGAATTAAGAATTAACACTAAATCTCGGGCTAATACATCAACGCATATGACGAGCAAACATTTAGTATGCCCTTCGTGTGGATTTTTTTTAAATTCTCGTGCAGGATTGTTATCTCATAGGAAACATAAATAAAAACACTTCACAGAAAGACACTTATACGTCCACAGCGATGGGAGAGTCCATCTTCATATTACACACACACACACACACACACACACAACTGATGGGCAGTGTGCAAAATTATGACATGTGACGTAGAGAAATCAAAACCCCCTACATGTCCACAAGCAAAAAGCTACTACGTTTAAAGTTACAAACAGAACGCCATAAACAATGGCGCAAAACTTTTCAGTAAGAACTAAATTATGTCTATCACTTGTATCCCCCGTACTACTATAAATCATGCACAGACATTATGACAATTTCACACAGACTATTCGTATATATAATTTCGTTGTCGTAGTGATCTCTTGTCCAGAACCAACAAGACGTTTTTGAAGAACCGATTGCAGAGATCTGGTGCACATAATGTTTCAAAATATCAAAAAACGACTCTCCGAAGTTTTTAAATTCAGAATTTTCCTTACCTCAACTCTTATTCCATTCAAGGCTATAGAACCCCCTCTCTTGCTATTTACCCATAGATACCCTGCTATTTATAAATAATTGTAAGATGGAGTAAAGGAATAGAGACGCGGATCGATAGCCGTTTTCGTATTCCATGCGTGTTCGTTACATTCAATTAATTACAAATACTATTGGGAAATGTATGAATCTATTTATACAATACCTATGTGAATTTTACCGTAAAATATTTCTTTATTTTAGAAATATTGATATTAACTTATTTTCTAGGATTTGACTGTATTAATAAATGTATAGTTATTAATACCCAATCTATATAGGTCAGGGGAAATTCTAACACCAGTAGAGATATATGTAGTCAGCATAAATTTTAGCAAAATTAGAGATATAATACATTGGAAGGACATTTAATAGTAAGAATATAACTTTCCAAATTATACAGAAACATAAATAAGAACATATTAAGACATTTTGCATTTAAGTGAAATACTGCTATCATTAAGAATGTCAAAAAAACAGATGAAATGAGTGTGGTATATTGCTCGATATCTGAATTTATCCGTGGGAAATGATTTGAAGAAACATTTTTTTAGGATTGTAAACGAGGAAAAATATGAAAGAACATTTGTTTAAGTCCTGAAAGCAACCACGCATAATATTTTATTTTAATACTACATGGAGAAAATTGAAATTTGATCGAAAGGTTGCAAGAAAACGGATTTCGCAATTGAACAATTTCAGTGATGAATCTAGAATGATATTTGAGCGTACTGTGGCTAGGATAGCGAATAAATCTTAAACGAACACGGACAACACGGTATGTGGAGTAACGTTTTCAGCTCCAATTATATGTAATAAAATAATAGCTTATTTCATTTTTGGTAATGAATTTAATTATATTTACTAGGAATTATTTTTTGCAATTGCTTTCGTAGCTTCCTGATTATAAGAAAGACGATTTAAGATTTTGTTATGGTTTCTTTTACGGTATATCAAACTCAATGGGTTATTTAATACCGACAAATTTTTTTTTGCTGGTAATATCTTCTTCCCAAAATTGTATTGCTGGTAATATTTTTGATCAGAGGCCTTGCTGTTTGACGTAGTTTGTCGTCTTACCCAAGAGGTTGATGTAGTTTATCATCGTACTCAGGACGCACTATTTAAGGTGACGAAATTATGTTAATATAAGTATATTATATAATTTAATATAAAAATATAAAAAAAGCTATAATATACAAGGCAATTCTCTTCATATTCTGCTAAACTCTCTTGCAAATATTTTGTAATTGAACGTTGAAGCCTATCGCAACCAAATATTTTATCATCAATATTTTCATAGACATATTAATTAAAAGTTAAAAATTATTCGATAATAGATATATAAAACTATCTCCATTAATATATATATATATATATATATATATATATATATATATATATTACGATAAACGTGCAATCAATTTACAAATTCATGAATTATTCACACAAAAACCAATGCAAAGGTTAATGATTTAATTGGCGAGAAATTCATCATCGCAAACAATTCAAATAATATACAAAAACCTCCGAATCCGTTATGAATGAATTGATCCTTGTTTCTATAAATTTCTGCCGTATTAGTTCTTATTTTTACTACAAGCTTTCGTCTGCTCCTACAGACATCTTCAGGTATAGAATAGATGTTGTTCTTGTTTTTTCTCTTAGTAATAAGAGGACAACGAAAATATATGTATTGTTGTATCCGAAAATGCTATTGAAAATGAGTTATTGTTTTTGGAGCGCACAGTAGCAACGCTGAGTTTGATTTTAAATTTTTAAAGGTTGTGCGTTCATATAAAATATGGTGATGAACGAATTTTTTACTGATAAATTTTCTGTCAAAGTGGCATGAACTATATTGTTCAATAATTACAGTAAACCTGAAGAACTATAAGTACAGTTGGTTTTAAGAGTAGACGTAAAATAAAGCTTAATTAATGGTTTTGAAAAAAATTACTTTTTATTATTTAACATCGAAAATTTTCGCACTTTTTTTTAAAACAATTCAATTATTAAAATGACAATTAATTTTTTAATAAATTGCAATATTTATTTGCGTATATTTTACTTAAGTTTTGTATGTAAGAATCTCGTTTCCAGTTCATCTTGCGTTAGCGTGAACTATAATCATATCACACGGTCAATCGTTTTTAAAAAGCTGAAATTTGGCTCCAGAATAAAATATCAGCACATGGTCAGTTGTATGCTGTATACATTAGAGGAGACATTATTAATAAGTCTTCGCTGTTAAATAGATAAATAGAAAACTTCATTAATACATATTGTTTTCCATGAAGTCCTATAGAATTAAATTAAATAAATTAAAACTTTCGTAAATGTATTATTCGAAAGAAATAAGCTTATTCAATATTTATCGAACGGCTTGCGACTTTTAACGAAATATTGAGCTAGTAAAGCTCGACAAATATATTAGCAATGATTTCAGCAATATTACATAGTGACAACTACAACACGTTAACGCGTGTTGCAAAAAGTTATCTTATAAAAATTTCTAGAAATGGTCAATATATGAATTTCGTCTAGTAAATCTATATCATTTTAAATGTCACATCACTTCAGGATATACGCAAAATTAACTATCCTCAAATAGCTTATACAAAACAGTATTTTTCTTGACTTATTTGAAACTATACGGGGGCTGGATTCTTTCAAACTTTTCCATGGTTTACAATATACATATGCCTTTCTCCTAGACTGAATATTCACTGAATAATCGAGCACTCATTCTAGATCTTAAAGCAGTAGTCGAGTTCATTAAGAGTTCATTCATGGAACGAGTATGCGAAAAATATCAACGCAATTATAATTTAACATAGGATTTATGGAATCAATACCTTTGTTATAGTGGCCTTGTCACGACTGACAGCAATAAATCGGGGGTCATTTAAACGTGGCCACCTCAACAGCACAAAGTTTAAGACAGTTAAAACCGGTCATTCAAATATGTTTCAGTGGTTTCCACATCGTGAAATATTCGAAAAAGCTAGAGTAACGTACGACATGCGATTTCAAATCGCTGTGACAAATTTAATCTACGCTTCATTTTAAACTTTCCCATGCTTTACAATATTCATATGTCTTTCTCCTAGACTGAATATTCACTGAATAATCGAGCACTCATTCTAGATCTTAAAGCAGTAGTCGAGATGGAATCATGCTTTTCCATGAGCATTTCTGTGAACACATACTGTAGAAATGAGACTATTATTTTCTAGAATTTCATCATTGATTTTCGTTACGAGAAATTCAGCAGCCTTTCAGTTTTTATTGTATATCAATGGTGTGTTAAAGATGATTTTACAAATTCTTATAACACATATTTGCAATATTATCACACAACTGAAATACTGCATTTATCACCGCTTCGTTTTTACTGGGATTTCTCTTGTTGAATAATAAATAAAGTGTTATATTTTCGAAAAGTAGAATTAAATATCACTTTTGTCATCATTTTTTCTATTATTTTGATAATCCATGCCAGAAAATGGAGGCAATTTCTATATGATTTAAGAATAAGGCTAAACAAAAATACTAAATCTATATAAACAAAAGAAATAAGGATTTCCATTTTGAATTACTTCCTTTTCTTAACACGTGCTTTATGAAGGAAAATTGTCCTTTTGACTAGATATAGTTACTGATTTATCCATTTAATCTGCTGAAAGTGACACATTGGATCGATAATCTGTTTTTTAGGAACTGAGTTATTCCCGAATATCCAGGAGCAAATTTAATTAATTTTCAACCCATTCTTGTCCTTCCTGATTTTAGCCAAGCAGAATTCTCTAGAATGATATAGATATCGTTTATTTTTATTTATTGATTTAAAAAGATTATAAAAATGAAACCAAAATACTGCTAATAGAACTCATAATGCTTTATACATAAAACACAACGTTAAAGAATATTTTCTATTTTTGTATTCTTTTCCCCCAAAGAAGGTCATAAGAGAATACGTGAAAAGAGTCACTATCAAGGAGAGAGAACAATTAAATAACAAGAATTAAGGAAACAAAATTTAATGATTGACATCGCATTTATATGTTTAAGATCAGAGTTGACTGTGAAGCTAAAAACCGGAAATGATTACAGAAGCGATAAAAGAAATCTATTAGCATAGAAATTATTGTTAAATCTAGTTAATTCAAATGTGAAATGATGAGGCCTTTCCACCAATCGCGTACTATGCTTACATTCGAAAAGTATATACGCCTTACTGGAGAGTTCATCAGAACAATTACCATGTACGTATTTATAGAAAAGGTACATGGAATCTACGTTACGGCGGTGGGAATGTGAATGGGAAGTAGCAGAAGAAGGCAAAATATAATGACTCATTAATGGCATGATGAAAAAGATGGAATCCGCAATGTTCAATAGAATTCTATTTTATAGTATTTATATAAGATGTCTACTCTTTTAGATTTCATTTATTTTTTTATTGATCCTGCAAATTAAAATGCCATTTTTTATATGTATGAAATTAAATAAATTTTATATTTATTAAACATAAATAAAAATTTAAAAATTTAAATGTTATTTAATACTGTTTATCTTAAACAGAGCATTTGCTTAAATACTTGTATCTATAAAATAACAACGTTAAACATAAATAAAAATGTCTTTAATAAATAAATTGTCGGACCTCGTCCATTTCTTAACATATGACGTCATTTGTTTACATTCGATACGCCAGAGCAGTTATGAATGTACGAGATTCATGGAAGATTGTAGTTTATAACAGTAAATTCGACCTTGTCTACCATAAGGTTCATGGTGGCCGAGTGGTTAAGGCATGTCAGCGTATATGACAGTTCCGTATAGGATGCAGGTTCGAATCCTGTCTATGAACGAATATTTTCTATGAAAATTTCTCGGACATTCAGGCCGGTAAATGTTATTTAATACTGTTTATCTTAAACAGAGCATTTGCTTAAATTCTTGTATCTATAAAATAACAACGTTAAACATAAATAAAAATGTCTTTAATAAATAAATTGTCGGACCTCGTCCATTTCTTAACATATATATATATATATATATATATACTCTTTCAGAAGTTTCGAGATTTTCTCAGACGTGTTTTTTTTTACAGAAAACCTCTCATTATCAGTCTCTATCTATCTATCTATCTATCTCATAATATATATACTGCGTGCCAAATTATTAAGGGGATAACTTTTTTTATATTTCAAAAACCGACCAATCAATTCACAGAAACTTTTCAAACAATGTTGGCCACACACACTTGCGCAATCTGTGAATTTTTCGACCAGATCTGCGCAATGTAAACAAACTGGCGCCATAGTTGCTATCAGCACAGTGATTTGACTGTGCCAAATTATTAGAAAAGTGTAAGAATTTAGTAAAAAGATGGGCCATAAAAGAGGTTTAAATAATGCAAAAGCAAAATTATCACCTCAGAACTCTCCAAAGATAAATCTACCCTGGAAATTTCTAAAATGATAAAGAGGTGTCATCAATCAGCGAAAAAGTTCATCGCCGACCCTACACAAGTAGGCAAAAGGGCAGATAAAGGCAAGCCAAGTGTTATTTCACGTCGTCTCACTTAAACGAGGTTGTCTTTCAATCATTCCTCTTCAGTTACTACTATCTTTCGCCGCACCTATGAAGCATGCAGCATCCTATGGGAATCTCTGCCATAGAAGATTCATTTGACATTAATCGATTAAACAGCGTTGCTATTAGCTGAAAATTTGATTTTATTCATGAAATATTTTTTTCCGTATTTAGACATCTAAAGGCCAATAAATGTTATAACTCTTTCTAGTACAGGTGTCAACTTTCTTCTAAATTTTTTGGTTTTGGCAGAGTGGGTATTTCCGATTAAGCTTATGGCGTTAGCTTTATCATCTTGTGCTATCAATTTCCTCGGAAAGTTCAAGTGAGATGGTTTTAGTTATATGATAAAAGATATGTCTGCTATTTTGAAGCGCCAATTGATATGATTTGATAAAGTATCTACGTCCTTCGGTTTACTAATGTATAACGGATCGGAGTGAGGAATCGGAGAGCCGAGTTCGAATCCCATTTGTAGCCGTTACATTTACTTACCTGCTAATAACATTGAGAAAGCTATGAATCCTCTTTTTCTCCCCACCCCAGCTATGATCCCATAGCCTTGTGTGGCAACCAGTCTAGAAGGAAGAAACCTGCCTGGAGAAAGTTGGGTTCCGTCAGGCAATCTTGCCCCAAAATCACTACTTCTGCTGCGGTTTCAGTACATGCCCTTACGAATCTGATGAGTCACGTCATTCGTTGATGCGATCAACCTCCTTCAAATATACAGAGGTTCTAAGACGTTTAAACTCATTGAAGTGAGAACACATTTATTTGGAGATCATACATTTTTCAATGATTTGGACGATTCTTACCGACGACGATTCTTTATAAGTTTTGCACGTTATTCGCAACATCTTTCTCTAGAACTAAATCCCAGTCGCAACGAGCACATCATAATCTGTGAGGATTTTTTCAGGATTGTTTGCTCAAATGTGGCTTTATGTTCCTAAGCAGTTAAGAAACATTTTCTTTTTTTAAGGATTTTCTCGCTTCCATATATGTTTATTGCAGATTTCGCTATTCCATTGTCACTTTGTATTTACGCCACACCATTTGTCATGTTTGCTAAAACAAAATTATAAAACATGAATTTCTACATATTTTGATTTTGAAATCTCCATTATTTACGATCGTATTTTGATCTACACCTCTTGCTGACAAGAACATATTCCACCTTCGTAAAACTGCTATTAAGGCATTGTTTTCATTTGAAAATCAAATATACCGTTTTGTTGGCAACGAGAAAATAACAGAGAAATATGCATTTATTGACTTGGGCAATCGGTAAATATGTGTGAAGAGGTCTCAATTTGAATTTATATTTAACAATCATTATACCCAAAGCAAGGAGATAAATTCGCAAAAGAGTAAACGGTTCTGCAGAAAGAAATAATTATAGAAAAATCATTATTAATTAGAGAGAACAATATAAGAACGCGCATTTAAGGAAACAGAAAATAACGACTGGCACTGCTTTTACATTTTTGACAATAAACGGTGACTGGAATGTAAGAAACCAGGGGATATTTTCACAACTGAAAAATTTGATGGAAGAAACTGTAGGCTTAGAACTTTTTATTAACTTTAGTAATTGAAACTCATATATTATGAGACCTAATCGCCAATTTAGTAATGCGCTTGAACTCGTAAAATCAGATTACAGAAAAGGAAAGCGGATAAGAACAATTACCAGGAAAATATTTACAAAAACGCCACAAAATGGTAGTTATTCTTGTCTCCTTGTCTCCAATCGCTCTCAAAACACACACACGTATATATATATATATATATATATATATATATATATATATATATATATATATATATATATGCCTTCTATATATATATATATATATATATATATATATATATATATATATATATATATATTCTATTTATACGTTATTTAATAGATTGCATTTACCGGCCTGAATTTTCGAGAAATGTAGTATAAAATTATATTAAAAAATTGTCGGACCCAATAAATTTCATAATACGCTGTCAAAGTTTACGTTAAGGTACGTTTCGTGAGCAGATATGATCATTCGGGAAAGATTCGAAGATTTGCTGTTTAAAAGCTGCCGTTTGTAATTGCTAGCCAAACGCTTTTTGTGTAGCTGAGCGCTATATCTCGCCAGATCAATAACGGTCCCATAAAGAACACAATTTCGATTCCTTTCGGAGAACGCATATTTTCTACAAAATTTCTCTAAATTCTAGACCTATAAATGTAAACAATGCTCTTTATTATTTTTTTTTTAAATATCATTTACTTAAATGCATGCGTGTGTTCTTGTAGGTGTGTGTTCACATGTAGTATCTTTATATATACAGAAAAAGTAATTAAATATAATTTTTCATAACAATTCTTGTTTTCATTTCCCCGACTTCGAAGATCCTTGGAAGTATCCATTTCTGAAACGGTCTGTTATTTGAATAAATTTATTTCCAATTTTTTTGCACTTTTTAAATTCAATTGTATACATCTGCACGTTCATGAGTTTTACGTTTTATACATGCGCACGTTCATGAGTTTTACGTTTTATACATGCGCACGTTCATGTGTTTTACGTTTTATACATGCGCACGTTCATGAGTTTTACGTTTTATACATGCGCACGTTCATGTGTTTTACGTTTTATACATGCGCACGTTCATGATTTTTACATTTTATACATGCGCACGTTCAGGAATTTTTACTTTTGTTTACGTATTCGTTCGTAAAAGTCTTTTTTCTAACTTTAATTTTTTCTTCCAATTATAATGTTCATATCAATTTTTGCTGTCAATTCGCCGACTTCGAAGATTTTTGGAAGTATCCATTTCTCAATTGATCTGTTATTTGAATAAATTTATTTTCAATTTTTTGGCCTCTTTTTAAAATCCATTATATACATGCACACGTTCATGTGTTTTACGTTTTATACATGCGCACGTTCAGGAATTTTTACTTTTATTTACGTCTTCGTTCGTAAATGTCTTTTTTCTAACTTTTCTTGCAATTATGATGTTTTACGAGTAGACTTAAGTAACACACACACACACATATATATGTGGGTCTGTGTTTGTGTACGTGTGTGTGTGCATAATCGTGACGGGATTCACAGGTAACCACATTTCATTATATATACTTTAGAACACACTCTTTTATTGCTATTAGCTAAAATTAATTAGTTTATATAAAATTCCACTGAAATATTTAAAGATAATCATGGAATAACAAACGCATTTTTAATAATATTTATTTGTAAATAATTTATATATAATCAATTTAAATGTCCCTAATTATATTTTCGATCGAGAGTGGAAATCGATACAGTCTGCCGGATATTTCACTTAAATTCAGAAAATGCAATATGAAAATTAACAGTTTGTAAATGCTTGAATTAATATACGTAAAAAAATAAAAAAAAATCTTGAAGCTAAAACGCAGGTAGTCATGTTAAATTTAAAACAGACACAAAATATTTGTAATGTTATATATTTGCAACAGAACTGAAAACATCCATAAATATATTCCACGAGCAAGATATCTTGAGAAATATCATTCATTCTAAATTATACAAAGCATTTAAATTTTTATTTTAATTTATTTCTTGACAAATATGTTATTATGTAAATTCCATGAGCTAACGACGTTTTTCCCGCAGCATTATTTCCACTGCGTAAATTTAATAAAATTTTCTGTGTTATTTAGCGTAGCGATTTTAGGAATCCATACAGTAAATCTTCTATGGGAAGGAAATGTAGAAAAAAGCTACCAGGAGTCTTGTGGCAACGGCAGCTAACTGCTGGCCTGCAAAAACAGAGGTTATCAAAAACAAAGTCTCTTTTTCTATTTGCCTAATCATCAATCATATACTAACCTGTTTAACTAGAGCTGTTCTTGAAAGGATTTCTATTTTGGTTTCTGAAATATAGGCACTCACACTCTGCTGTTAACGAAAATCATATGCTCCTTCAAACAAACTGTCATTTTCTATTTCCTATTTAGTGAATAAATATTTAATATACATACATCCTGCTGGGAATGTTGCTATTGTTCAGTATCATTTACTTGTAAATATAAAGGTAATATCAAACATCACACGAGTTCATAAATGATTTGACTTTCCGTTAGAATTCATTTATTCCCGCCTATATATAATTATATAGACAATATATGCGGTTTCCCTCATTACAAAGCAGTATGAATTTAATATGTCAGAAAGGTTTGTAGCAGAACAAAGCAATTTATTGCAATTAAATAGAAAAATATTCAGCAACTTCTATTTCATAAATATGGAATGTTATTTTATATCTAATTATTAGATTAAATGGAAGTAATTTAGTAAACGTCTATAATAATAATAACTAGCAGTAGAGCCCGGCGTTGCCCGGGGATATAACAGTAAGAGATAGATCAAGTATCCACTATCATAAAGACTGAAAAATAAAATTGACAAAGATTATTGTTTAAGGTTGACGGACACGCATGTCTTAATTAGTTTTTTTTTTTTTTTTTTAGGAATTGGTCAAACCCAAACTCAAACAAAAACATTGTTTTCAATCGTTATGAGTCTCTACCGATTGAATAGAATTTTATTATAAACAATTGTCTTGTAAATGGAATTTTAAAAGCATTCTGAATATTAAAAATAAAGAAAAAAGTGTGCAAGAGAATAAGAAACACTATCTGCCAAAAAAAAAAATGTGAAGCTTTGTTTTATCGGCTGAAAAATATAGGAAATCCGCTCCCATATTTAAAGGAACACACACACACACAAACAACCCGATGTGAGTTGTCCCCCTTCCATTTTCACGATGTCTCTTAATCGTGTTTTCAAATTGATTTTGTGCAAAAACAATTATATTTTTACCATTTTGGGCGCTGGTAGAACCACCACAAGGTAATTTTATGTAGTCCTGTGAAGTTATGTTGAAATCGGTTGAAAAATGTAGGAAATCCGATCCAATATATAAACGTTACAGAACACACACACACACACACACACACACACACACACACAATCTGCGTTTTATGATAAGTAAGATAATAATAATAATAATAATAATAATAATAATAATGATAGTATTAACACAACCCGGAACCGGTTACAGAGATAGGATCATAAAACAATTTAGGGACTTTTCAATACACAAGGACGGAATAACCAAAGCTAATCGAAATAACATCGTTAATAATACATCCTAAATGACATGACTGTCATACAGTCTGGCGTATATCATTGAATATCACCAAAAACTATCAAAATACAAGGAAGTTAAATCGAAGTATGAAAAAATATGGAACATGTGGACCTAAACAATGTAGGAGCCATCGGATTGATTGGAAAATATTCCAATAATCTCATTGAAAGAATCCCTAGTAGTCCAAGACTTAAAGAAATACCAAAAACAATTGTACCCACAAGTACAGACAACTCACGAAGATCTTTTTCTCTATATGTGCGAGTATTTGTTTTATTTTTTAACTTTTTTAAAATGCTCAATGGAAAATATGATTGAATTTCTGAACTTAGGTCCTTGGTCGTGACCCGGAAAGAAATGAGTATACACCAGATAATAAAGAAAACTACAACAACAACTACAATAACAACAGCAATAATAATAATAATAATAATAATAATAATAATAATAATAATGTTTTCACTGGAAGAAAATATTTTGTCTTCAATAAATATGTAAGGAAATTTATAGAGATTCGTGAGGTGTATAAAATTTTTCTCATCGCCTATAAAAATAAAAAAAAAACATTTTTACCGAACGCCGTATTCATATAGATATAACAATGTACTTTTGCCCATTAGCCACACTTGACAGGCATATATATCTTAAAATACCGAATTCGATTCGAAGTTAAAATTGTATGCATATTTAGAGTGTACAAATAACTACTACATTGTCAAACCAGCGAAAACTACCAAATATATTGGGGCTATTTTTAATAAATGACGTGAAATTGCGGATATATTCGAAGGTAGCAAATTTTCAGTAAATAATATGTAATAAATCTGAGAGTTAAAACAAATGATAAAATTCCTCGAATAAAATCAAATATATAATTATCATTGTGAGATTTCCTCGTTCTCTATTCTTCTTCGTGGGTTTATCTTGATCTTTCTTTGTCAGTTTATCTATCCCACCCTCTTTGAATATATATATATATATATATATATATAGATATATATATATATATATATATATATATATATATATATCAAATTGTAATTAGAAGGAAAATAAAATGAAAATTATAATGTTCACAGCGTTAATTCAAAGGAAGTCTCAATAAGTGCAGTAGAGCTATAATTACTTATTAGAATTTTTTCATATATTCAAAAAAAAAAAATTATTCACTCCAAAGATGAAACTTCGTTTCGGTGAAATTAATTGCAGCTCGACGGGGTAGAATCATTTTGGTTGTCACCAGTCGCGGTGGAACTAAATGCACCGAAACGAAGTTGCATCTTTGTAATGAGTAACTTTTTTGTCTATGTGAAAACAGCCGTTAGAATAATGCAATAGACAACGCACAATGCATTACTGGGAGGCATATTTGATAGTACACCAAAAAAGAACGCACATGGCCTGACCATTGCGTTTAACAAGAAACGGAGTTTCCCCTCTTCTCTAACACTGATATTACACCTTAAATATATAATCTCTTTATACAGCACACGCACACATACATTCATGCATATATATATATATATATATATATATATATATATATATATATATATATATATATATATATATTGATAAAAATATGGTAATCCGTATGGAATTTTAAAAGTATAATGATCCAGGGCGAGCTCTGTATTAAAAGACAGCGCAAAATTATTATTCATTAAAAATGTCAAACTGTAATATTTCCTTAGATAATATTTTCATAGAGAAATATTTATCGCAATCTGATAGTTATTGTTGTTATATGTATATATCTGTACGGTGGGCTATGATAAATGTTTAACCACCCTTGATTAGAGCAATTGTGGCTTGTCTGTCCTCTTTTTCAGTATATACCGTGTTACTATCAAGCTATTGTCATCTATGAAAAATAGTTGTCTTACATCTTACAATGAAAGTTCGTGGAAGTAAGGAAATTAGTGAATTTCAACAAGGGCAAATAACAGGACTGCCAAGCATCGTTTTTGAGCAAAGTAAACGTTCAGGAAGACCAAGCATCGTGTCTGAGCAAAGTAAACGTGCACTGAATAGGGAAGACATCGAAAAGTGTCACCAGAGCGTCAAAGATGTTGCCAACAGCATAGACATTTCGCCATATGCTGTGGGAATGACCCTGAAAGCGATAGTCTCTTAATGAATATTTGCAAGAAAGAAGCCCTTGATTTCAGAGGTTAAATCGAACAGGTGTATGGTCTGGGCGAGAGAATTCGAGAGGAAAGATTATGAATTTTGACATTTAGTAATTTGGTCAGATGAAAGTATATTATGTCATTATTAGAATTCGAGAAAGGTTAACGCTTGGAGAAATAAGAATGATACATCGAACACTGAATGTCTGAAGGTTACCGTGAAAGATGAAGGGATTGGCGTAATATTGGGTGGCTCTGTCTCGTTTGGAGTAATATCTGAGCTTATTCTTGCTGAAGAGTGCTTGTATGGTCCAAAATACTGTCAAATATTAGAGAAACGACTAATCACACTATTTGAATCCAATCAGATTGACAAGAATGTTTACCCTTTTCAAGAAGATGGAGCGCTATATCATACGAGCGGAGTATCAAAGGCCTGAAAGGAAGAGCAAGGAAT
Organism: Acanthosepion pharaonis; assembly: GCA_903632075.3. NCBI lineage: Eukaryota > Metazoa > Mollusca > Cephalopoda > Sepiida > Sepiidae > Acanthosepion > Acanthosepion pharaonis. The sequence continues at coordinate 81,244 of CAHIKZ030000299.1, forward strand.
CAAGTCACTGCCATGGGTAGCCAAAAATCGTGACATGAATTCAGTAGAGCACGTTTGGGAGCATCTTGACCGAAGACATCAAAAGCATGCACCCAAAATCACGTCAGTGGCAACACTTAAAGAAACATTGCTAAAGAAAATGATAATAAAGTTACTGATCACAGGGCTAACTATTCAACCTTAAGCCCTGTGATCAGTAACTTTATTATTATTATTATTATTATTATTATTATTATTATTAAGATCGATCGACAGCTGGTTACTAACTCTTTAGCATGTCTTTAAACTTAAGGCACGCCTCCCCAACACCCATTTTCCACCGTCAAACTAACTATACATGAGGATCTTAAGTATTCTATTGTCTCTAATATTTGTAGCATGACCAGTCCATCGATGTTGTAACTGAATCAGGAATGTTCCAGTTTCAACAATATAATCCAAAATTAGCTCATATATGGAATAGCATATTTCGGTAATCGGAAATATCGCTCGCTTTTTTTTAACCCCAGTGTAGAGTGAGGACAAAAATCTTCGTCTGCCGAAAGAGACGATTCCCCATATGAGGTAATTTGGGATTCTATAGATTATTAATTATCTTGATGTGTATTAATAGGCACATTGGGCTCTTTTTGCACAAGAGTTTTAATATTTATGTTAGCAGGATCCACTTGGATTATGTACCAACCTATTTGATACCGTTAACATATATATATATATATATATATATATATATATATATATATGAGAGAGAGAGAGAAAGAAAGAGAGAAGTACATAGATTTTGGTAGTGTCTGCGAAAAAAATGTATGATGTTGACGCAAATGTGTTTAATGTTATCACCACACAATAGTGAGTCGATAAAAGCAATATGATTCTCTTTAAAATATTACACATTTTTATGAGTAATTTTTTGCCGCCTTGGGATTGTGCGACAGTAAATTGTTAGTGGTGGAGAGTATTAGAATCTCACTGCTGCGATATATATATATATATATATATATATATATATGCACTCACACGTGTGTGTATTTCGTGAGTGAGTGTGTGTGCCCGGGTGTATGCGTGTGCTTGTTTAAAAGATCACGCTGTACGTAGGCGATATTTATTGGTAAATTTGTTTTTTGTAACCTGAATATACAAGAATATACATGGGAGGGATAGAGTCCTGAGATGCACATGAAAGATTAATAACGTTTTTATAACAGACAGCTGGGATATTAACCTGATTCTTACTTTCATAACTTTAGCTTTTCCGAGCACAAGTTGACATTTCTCTGATCATTGGAAATAATGAAATCACTAGCGTGAGGCCGATCAGCGAAGACGACTTAAAAAGCTGTATACCACGACAGGGTCTCTCTCTCTCTCTCTCTCTCTCTCTCTCTCTCTCACACACACACACACACACACACACACATATATATATATATATATATATATATATATATATGAGAGAGGAAAAGAGAGAGAGAGAATTAATCACAGGTTTTGGAACTCAGCAACATATCACTTAACTTTCAGAATCTTAACATTTATCTGGGTGGCGTTGGATCAGTCATGCCGAATTCGATGTTTCGTTAATGCATTGCAGTAATACTTTCAATCTTCAGGACTGTTGGCTTCTCTGCTCTCATTACCCCCGCCACATACGCACACACGCACACGTATATATATATATATATATATTTCTGGCTGTGCCTTTTGTGACACTTCAGTCTCCATAATGACCTGGATACAAGTCCACATATTTTATTACAGCCAGGATCCCTGGACCTATAAACATGTATATTTGCTGGCAATTTTCACACTTGTATTTTTGTCTCTTTTGTCTATCATTCGTCTCTTATCTGGTCTAATTTTCAAATTTCTCATCCAAATGGAACCAATATTTCCTGCTATTTTTATCAACGTCAACTAGTTCAGTGTTTGTAGGAAGCGGATCGACAGCTGGTTACTAATTCTTTAGCATGTCTTTAAACTTAAGGCACGCCTCCCCAACACCCATTCTCCACCGTCAAATTAACTATACATGAGGATCTTAAGTATTCTGTTGTCTCTAATATTTGTAGCATGACCAGTCCATCGATGTTGTAACTGAATCAGGAATGTTCCAGTTTCACTAATGATGCATTTTGCGAGAAGATCTGCATTGGACACGCTATCGTCAAATGTACAGCCACAGATCGCGCAAGGACAACTTATGCGGAATACATCCAACGTATTCATATCGGGCCTATATGGGGTCCACGATTCTCAGCCGTAAAATAGTGTGGTCACAATAGTCGATCATAACAGTTTCAATGAATATATTTATAGGGAAGACACTTAGGCGCTACGTTACGTTGGTAGCATACATACATACACACACACACACACACACACACACACACACATATATATATATATATATATATATATATATATATATATATGGAGAGAGCGATAGAAAGAGAGAGCGGAAGAGAGAGCGAGAGATCTAGAGAAAATGAGAGATATTTCGTAGGACTTAATATAACGGCATTAACCTAATCAGGCACAGTGGAGACAGCTGTTTTTTAGAATTAAGTTTTCTCATAGCAAATCAGGCAAGTAAAAATTATCACTCCTTCATTCTTCTTCTTTGTGTGCCATTTTCCCCTTAGGACGTTGGCGATCATGGCTCTCTACATTTCTTTTTAACTCCTAATAATCTTGAGCAATATTCCTTTTATCGCTCCTATGCCCTGTTACGTCATCCATCTATCCAAGCCCATCAGGTATGTTATGCGTCTTTTCATTCTGTTCCTTTTGCGCTCTACCTGTCCCGTGAGTATCAGATTTTCCAAGCCCTCCTTCTTCATTTTCTGACCCAGAGCCCTCAATTGTCTCTTCAGGATGTTAAGTATTATTTTCCGTTTTGTTTCCATTCTTTCCAAAACTTCATCGGTGGTCACATTTTCACTTCGTGGTATCAACAGCATCTTTCTGTAGAACCATATTTCTGTTGATTAAAGTCTCCCCATAATCTTTCAGGAGAATTCTGGCATAATTTTCAGTTGAAATACCATCTTGAACCCACTGTTTTGTGGTGTTACTTATCCGCTGACTCAACTGCATTGAGGATATGGCGAAACCGGATGAGATATTTGTAGATGTAAGGCAAACTAATGTCTCCTTCAATTCACATATAATATTCAATCACTAATTCTATTGAAGATTCTCTCATCGGACAGTAGCAGCAAATACGTTTAAATCGTTCATGTTGTGTATATCTCAGTACGGTATTTTAGTAGATCGATTTCTCCAGATTTGCTTGTGAAAAATGAAGATGTAGACAGACAAATTAATGGAAATCTAAGATCATATATGAGTTTGAGGACATGGTTGTCTTACTATACAGAATATTGTGCATATGTTGCCTAACTTAAAAAAAATATACAGTGCTGTTCGATAAAAGTGACTCACCTGATTTTTTTAAATAAAAATATTTTTGTCTATTGTTTTTGGGGTTAAAATAATTTTAAATCTTACTAATATAAAGACCCCTTCCCGACCATCTAAGAAAAAAGTTTATTCACACTAAGGTATTCTATTGATAATTATAAATTTGGATATAAATGAGATTCAGGAAAAAACTCTGTGCAAAAGAAGTGACTCATTCTAATGGTTAAACTGGTAAATTTAAGGAGTGTTTGCAAAATATTGAAAACTATTTTACAATACACTCAGAACAATATTCTAGAGAATTCTAGAAGAGCTTAAATTAAATCTAGAGTATTCCAGAATATTCCAGAAAGCCTCATACAGTATAAAAACAGCTTGAAACAGCCACTCAATTCACTAATCAGATGAAAGTGTACAAATCCGCATCAGAACAACTTAAGGCATCTAATTATTGCCCTGCAAAACAGGCAAGTCTACGAGAGAAATTGTAGGAATTGTTATAAACTCACAATTAACGAATGCTTAGGGCACATACTCATGCCATACTGATGCCACTCCTGCTCCAAGGAAGGAAACAAGGGGACGAAAGAAAAGGATTGATGATAGACCTGGTATGGTAATCAAGAGAGAAGTTGCGAAGTATAGGACTATAACCAGCCAGGAAATAGCAGCCAGTCTAAGCAAAGAGCAACGTGTTAGTCTTCCCTCTTCAGGAGTCCGTCAGAAGAAGGTTATAAATCTTGTTAGAACACGGCTACAATTCTTGTACATGAAGGTTTAAGCCGCTAATAAGCAAAGTCAACAAAGCCAAGAAACTTGAATGCGCTCACTATTATAAAAATATCACCGTAGAACAATGGAAGAATGTTCGCTTCTTCGATGAAACGAAAGTTGAGCTAAATTCAAAGGATAAGATGAGTCACTTTTATCGAACAGCACTGTATGATATACTTGAGTTTCCATTGAATTTTACACATGAGGTGTTATTACATTCATATTTCGAAGATAACGAAAATACTGTTTAAATATTAAAATGGGCTACCATATATCGAAACATAATATTTACTTAATATTAAATATCTCCTTTACTTTCATAGTTTATTCCCATTTGTCATATCTCAGAAAATGGCAATCATTTTCTTAATCAGAAACGACACTTGTATAATGGCAATGAAAGGCAATTTAGATATGTATACATTAAATAGCTTTACTCTTATGATTAATGGTAAATCTTTTTTTTTATAAGTAATTTTTTCTATTCAACGACATGATAGGTAATAACGTTTTCTAGCCACGCGCACACACGCACATGCAGGCAAACACACAGAAACACACACATATATATATATATTTCGAAATATATATATATATATATATATATATATATATAATAGTAATGTAGTTACATTCTTGAATGCAATCTTCATGTCATATATATATATATATATATATATATATATATATATATATATTATAAAAAATAGGACAAAATATTCAAAAAGCATTTGATCCATGCTTGAATGCAATCTTCACGTCATTTTCTTGTGTTTTCGCTCGACTATTTATATATGCTGTTCCTTGGTGCATTATGAGTAGTAAAGTATATTGCATTATCCTAATGATTGTTGGGTAGACGCCAAAGTATTTATTAGGTACAAATAATTGTCCCTCCGCAAACTGTTATTTAATTCTTTTACAGTGTTATGCTTTAATATTGTACTCCTTATTTATTATTGTTTACGTACTTATATATTATTGATTATTAATATTACATTTACTTGTTTGTATGTGTGCATTTTTTGTTTGTTCATTTGTTTATTCTTTTATTTAATTTGTTTATTTATTCATTTAGATATTTTGTCCAACTTTTGTCTCGTTTTTTGGTCATCGTAATTTTTTGGTTTAAATTATTTTTTGTCTAAAGTATGATACATTATCTTCGATGTATATATATTTTCGATTTCCATGGTGTTATTTTACACTGTTTGAGTTTTCGATATCTAAATAATGTTGCAAATATTTGTTTACATGTCTAAATTTGAGATAAGTTCTGATATTTTGCTTAGTCATATATGTCGATCTGTGAAGGTGATTATATCTGTTACCTCTCGAAACAAACTGTACAGATTTTTTTATCATTGCTGTAGGCAGATTATGCCTTCCAGATTTTCCATTTGATTTTTGGTATAATTGTTTTGTATCTAATTTGCAATATATAGTGTTTTGCTTTTCGCTTATTTACTATTTGTTAAGTTTATTTTGTATGCGTAGTTTTTTTTCTGATTACAGTGACATTAAATTACTCCTATGTATATATTTTTTGTTATATGCTAATTTCACAGACGCTTAGTATATTATATTGTTTTGCAATAAATAAAAATTTAAGGTATGTTTGTTTGTTTTTCTACTGTTACACGTGAATCTGATTTGTTCATGTGGTGCGTTAGTTATTTTCTGTTTTCTTTTTTTTAATATTTGTATAATGTTCTAGATGCTACTGTCGTTGGCTTTTACTGTGTTTCTGATGAGTACCTGGCGGATAGCGCTTGAAGAAGGGATGCGTCGTACCCACGACTGTTGCAACCAATAGCATTTAGGGGACCCCGTTATGGCCCCTGCCATATTTTACGCACTGTTTTACGGTAATCCGTCATATTTAAAAATTATTTTTAAACTGACGTTACGCAGCAACTAATAAAATACATCGATGGCCGGTGCAGTGCATACGACGCAGGAACCACGGACGAGGTTGGTGCACCAAAAGCTAGTTTCAGCAGTGATATTAGCTATTTGTAATTTTTACTTTTTGTTATCATATTAAGTTTTACTGTCAGTCATCAATTATAATAATCGACAGGACCAGAGCATACGCCCTCAAAACTCTGAACCATGTAGTGGTCACATGCTTACTGGGAGGTGGGGGCAGAATTTATAATTTCAGTAGCGATTATTTTTTATAATTGTAATTTTACTTCAGAAAATCAACTGTAAATTTCCTTCTAAATCAACGAAGAGGGTAACATGTCTCATCAAAATTATTTGTTATTCCAAGCTCCTTCACTAAGCGGGGGGTGGGCTCTGATTTTTACTTTTATTAATACTAGCCGGAATTCCGTGGCTATTAAATAAAATAATATTTCTAGTCCCTTGATTTTGACATTTCTTCAACAATGAAAACAAGTAAATGATCTCTTAAAATATAAATAGAAATTTCAAGAATTCAACAAATGATTGTTTTTTCTCAAAAACTGAAATACTGTTTTTAAAAAAAAATAAAATAAAAATAACAAATCCCCTTCTTACTGTGTTGGAATCGTTTAAATTAATTTGGATATTTCCCTAATTTTTGATAATTCCATAGAGCGCAGCCTTTCCCAAACCCAAATCTTCTTCGAGTTTTTGTGCCATAACACAATCTGGAAAGCATTAAAATCGACGTGAGGGGGACTGATCTCAAAGTTTTGGTTGGGTGGGGAGCCTACCACCAGCCCTGGATGTGTTTGGTGATGAGTTGGATATATATATATATTTTTATATGTTTGTTTTTACATTTTAGTTGGACGGTGAATGGATCATGTGATGTTTCTTTAACTCTTGTTCTTTTTAATGCGTGATATGCATGTGAGTGTTGTAAAAAAAAAACACTATGTTTCTTGTCTGTTTTGTACTCTTTTATTGCTGCGTCAAAGATGGTTTCTTTTTGAAGAATCATCAAAAATATGTCGTTAATCGATTTTGGAAACTGCAGGATTATTGTCGACAGCAGGTTGGAAGTTGCGTTTATGTAAATTTGTTTGTCGTTCGCTTTTCAACATGGCTCATATATTTTTTCTGTTGAGTGTGACATCTTTGAAATCAAATTCTTTTGGGATTTTTATATTGATGTCGAATCCCAGGTGTTTGATGTATTCTGTAGTTATGTTTCTGCTATTTTCTTTTTTTATTTGATACGGTTTCTTAGCATTATGTGAAAGTCGTCCCTGAAGATTCCGATATATATATTTTCGATTTTTTACTTAGTTCACGTAGGTAGATGGATATCTATATGAACGAAATATCGGCAGCATCAAAAGTTACTATTGTAACGTCAGAAGTTCCTAATTTCTTTATCTACGTTTAATTGTTGTTTAATCCTATTAATTTCCAAAATTGCTTAAAAATTTTTACTTCGTCTCTGCTTATTTGTATGTGTTATTAAGCTAAGTAGATGGTCATCTCGCATGATTTCTGTTATAGCAGGTTAGAAGTATGTTATATCTAGTTTTATAATCTCATAATTATATTAATTTTTTCTGTTTGGGGAATGAATCTATAGTTGTTTTTGTATTTTTCCATTGGTTTACTACTAAGTTATTCTGAGTTAATTCTTTCTTGTATCATTTGAGTTATTTTACCTTGTTCAATTTTATTTGGAATCATGAGTCTGAATGTTGATTTTTAAAGGTTTTCTTTCTGGTATTTTAAGGTAATGAGTGCTTGTGATCTAAACAGGACATATAGGAGTACCAAAGGATTTAATACCATCAAACGTAGAAATTCTCATGGTAAACATTTGCAAAAATGTCGGTAATTTGCATCCAATTTACATTCCGAGAATATCATTATTGCACGATGTGTAAAAGCCTTGATAAGGTTAATCTTTCGAGATTAGTAAGTAAAGAAATCCCAACTAACATATAACCCGAAAGAGTGGGATTTCTATATACGCTAATGAGGAAAAATCTGGAAGTTTTCTCGGATAAAACATGTAAGGAATGCAAGATGTTTTTTCTCCTTCTATAGAATATTTAAGAAGGGCTTGAGATTGCAGATAAAATTCGATTCGCCGCGCTATGTATCATCGACATAACGTATGGTTTGGTAATGTTATCAAACATTTGTTTGATAAGGTCCCCAAATATTAACCATAGGAGGTTCCAAAACATTAGTCATAAAAGTTTACAGGACTTCCCATTTACACTCTCTCGATAAGAGTCTGTCTATATTTCTGAGATGAGGTATTATGAACATTATTTACATTATTCTGACTATTGTCCGAATAATGTAAATAATGCTCTCTCAATCAGTTGATAAATAACATTCTTGAAACTGAACGAGACAGACTTAGCAGCGATCTCCATCAGCTCAACAAAAATATTCTCAAGAAAAGAGGTTTTAAGAGGCCTCGATAATTATCATAAATATCTATAGTTTCATGTACGTGTATATTGCTGAATATACTAGAATTATTGTATGACGAAAGATTTTCGGTTTTATTAGTAATATGTAATTTATATATATATATATATATATATATATATATATATATATAGAGAGAGAGAGAGATGTATATAGATGTATATAATTATGACGAAAATTGAAAGGAGTCTGTGGTGCGGATGGTTAATATTTTCTAATGGTTTCTTGAGAAACATATGTTTAATAAGTTTTCAACCATATTGTTATGTACGTAAAGTCGAGGATATCTTTGTGAATTTTGCATCACAGAGCGAGGCGAATAGACGTTCTTCAATATTTGAACAATCTCATCCCTCTTTAAAATTTACGATGGAAGAAGAATATGATATTATTATGGCTTTTTTTACAAAATTTTAGTCCAGGAAATGTTCCCATCTTTCCTTAGCAGCGCATGTAGAAAACCCTCAAAACTGATGCCGACCTCAAGCCAACCACCGACATTTTTCTTGGAAATGGCTATCCTGAAAGTGTTCTTCTAATTAATATTAAACTTAAAGTTTCTATGTTTAATGATAATAAAACATTTGTTCCTCCTAAGTGTCCTGTTTCTATCAAACTATCATGGATTTGAAATTGTCGTCAAACTTTTTAACTGGTAAGTTATCATCGTGTATAATGCGCTTTTTTAATTCTACTGTATTACGCTTCATCTTCTCTACCAGAAGAGTGGCTTCTCTATCAGGAATGTTGTTATGTTTACCTTCCAAGAATTCTTAGTTAATTATCGCTGTAAATGTCAGGACGATGCTATGTAGGGAAAATCATTCAGAGGCAAGAGGTGAGGTTTGCTCAATAAGTTTATTAATTTTCTTGTGTTGAAAAGGTTATAAATAAGATTTGTTTATTCAAATATCTTCTTTCTACTACTCTGTTGGCTAAATTGAATGTTGCATAAATTTCCCAAATTAAAAAAAAAATATTATGGTGCAGTTTGATTGCATTTGTTGTTCTTATTAATTCTTAGCAAAAGAAGCACACATTTTTGGATAATTTTGAATGGCTATAACCTGGTATTTTGGGAGAGGTCCATCATTTATTCAACGCCATTGACAAAAGCAACTGAAATTGCAGTGATTCTATTTAATATTGACAAAAATTAGGTCCCTGATAGTGACCAAGATTAACGTGAGAATAATTTTCACTACAAGCATGTATACAAACACACACACACACACACACACACACACATATATATATATATATATATATATATATATATATATATATATATATATATATATATATGTGTGAAAAGTGTATATAAATATAAATAAATATATATATGTATAATTATTTTATATATATATACGCATGGTACTTATTAGAAAGCGCTCAATATCAGAGATAGAGCTAGCATATTTGGTTGGATAACCATATATATATATATATATATATATATATATATATATATATATTTGGTTGGATAGATGTGAGTTTGTGACCCTGGGTTTCACGCTTTAGCGATCGTCAGACAAACTGATTACTGTTTTCAAAAATTTGGGTTTATGTAGATTGCGTGTATTGGTGTTATTGTAGAAGTGGTGGGGGAAATTTCGTCGTTTTGTCCTTCATCGTACTAACGCAAACATCGATGTATGCAGACACATATACATATACATACTTGGTCGTCCGTCGGGACTCATACATATATATAAACATATGTAGACAGTTTCGGCTATGACACATGTATGTATACGGGTGGTGTTATGTCTATACATACGCATTTGTATGTTGAAATGTTGAAATTTAAACATTGGAAGTGTGGCGGAAATGTCTCGTTATTGTCACGTGAATGTATCCATGTCATATGAAATTTTTTTTTTTTTTTTCCGTTGAAAAATATTTGAAAATATTTTCTCATGTATGTATATATGTGTGGTGGGGTTTGTGTAAAATTATGATAGGTAAAAATTATTATTAAATTATTTATATTTATTTTAAATTTTTTGAAAAAATGGAGGTTTATTTGTTATATTTAAAGCTGGTTATTTGTTTCTTTCTAATAAGTACCGCGCATATAATATATAAATAATTATACATATATATATATTTATTTATATTTATATTCACTTTTTCACATATATATATATATATATATATATATATATATATATATATATATATATATATATATATATATATATATATATATATATATATATATATATATATATGTATATATATATATATATATATATATATATATATATATATATATATATATATATGTATATATATATGTATATATATATATATATATATGTATATATATGTATATATATATATATATATATATGTATATATGTGTATATAATTATTATTTATAAAACATTATAACATAAGTATGTTATAAAATCACTACAAAAATAGCCATTTTGTTTCAACACACTCGGTGTCTTATCAAGTGATGATGTTGAAGATAAAATAAATGGTTTTAAAAGTTTCAGATTAATTAACGATCCTACACTAGGGGGAAACATTGTTACAAAAGCTAGAATAACCAATCAAAAACCAAGTATAGAAAGATTCAAAAGCTTGACAACGAAATCATGTTATAATAGCTATTCAGATCTTTAAAATACGTGTAATATTAAAACTAATTTATACTAACCAATAATTATAACATTATATGATAAAATTTAATATTAAAATTAAAAACTGGCAATTTTAAAATCCAAATTTAATCACTATTAAGTTTAAAATCTACAAAATTATTTAGAAAAGAAAAAATATATATATGTTTATTCAATTTATTTCTTCGTTGAAATTACGTTCGACAAGACGCTGCTATATATCCGGTCATTTGACAATACATGTATATATATTTTTTATTCTAAATTGTTTGAATGTGGTCTTAAATTCACGCGCAAAACAAAAAAAAAAAAACACATTCAGATTATAATACATAAACACCCAGACATATTTAGATATATATACACACACACAAAAAAAAAAAAAATGGTAAAGAAAAGAAAAGGCGACGACACAGAAACATCACTACATCCCTTTATGAAAAAAGGAAACGGGGAAACCAACACCTATACACACACACAATTAAATGTGAATACACTCTACATACACATAGACACCGATAAATACACGTACACACATCCACAGACAATGACCTAACAATCAGATACCACAACCAATAAATATTTAAGACTTAAAGTATCATTAAATAAATGCTAACCTCTTATTAAATTATAACTTAAGGAGCAAATATACAAAGATAAAAATGGTTAAAAATAATATTATTTAATATATTAAAACGAAAATTCCAAAATCACAAATATCAATAAAAATATATTTTAATCATATAAATTGATAATAGTTTCATTATATATTAGGCAAAGAAAAACAGGATAAAGAAACCCACAGAAATAAGTGTACATTCATACGCATATACATACATATACATACATGTGTCAGCAAACACAAATTAGCACACATAAGCATACACTCATACATACATATACATACAGAAATATATACATATAAATATATAAACATAAACATATACGCACATATACATATCTATGATAACAAGTACACATGCACACACATATAAATATAAACATAAATACACACATATATACACACATTTTTATGCACACATACTCACATATATAAAAAATATGCCCAATATACTTTCATGTACCAATACATATATGAACATATATATACACACATAGACTAACTATTGTGGCAATAATGACATACCAAAGTTTCCATACCCACACATACACACAAACAAACTCATAGATAATAGGTGCCAACACACACATATACATCCACAAACATACATAAATATATATACACACATACATATATAGCTACAAATAAACATATATATAAATATATCTATCTACAATAACAACAAATATATACTTGCATACATATAAATACAACAACACTCAACCAAATACATATATAAACATATACATACATAAATATACATTCAAATACCAACACACACCAATATACATATACCCTAACATACAAATATATGAACACATTCATACAAACAGAAATATACTTAAATATAAATATACATACACAATAAAATAGGACACATACAGATATATACATATATACACACACAGATATATATATATATATATATATATATATATATATATATATATACATACACACATACACACACACATACATAATTATATCTGCTCTACTTTGTATTGAGCACTCTTTTAAGAATAGTAATTGTTGGTTATTGGAATTCATTCCGTATATACCAATATACTTGGGTATATATATATATATATATATATATATATATATATATATATATGTGTGTGTGTGTGTATATATATATATATATATATATATATATATATTAATGCATGATTCATTAAATAATATAGACAAGTTTTGTCTATTTATTTTAAGTAAAGTTCCTTTCATATTATCAATGATAACGTGATTAAGCTTTAGCAGAAAAAATGAAAGGGAATTACTTAAAATAGACAAAACTTGTCTATATTATTTAATGAAACATGCATTAATAAAAATTGCTCCTAAATATACAGTGTGTATATATATATATATATATATATATATATATATATATATATATATATATATATATATATATTTAAACCATACACACAGAGACACATATATTAAATTTTGTCGGATTTAATCCATTTCATGAAGTCAAATTGACTTTGTTTCCGTTAGAGTACAAGATAGAGCAGATATGGATGTTTCGGGAAGCAGCAGAAGTCCTACGTGGCCAAATCGGTTGAGTACGTCATATATAATGACGGTTCCCCATAGAGGAATGCATATTCGAATCCTGCCGGCGGACGCATGTTCTGACAAGATTTCTAGAATATTTAATACAGTGAATGTAAATACTGTTTAATTAATTAAACATACCATTTACTCGAATATGAGTATCCATATAACATAACGTTTAATGAAAACAAACTTTACACACACACACACACACACACACACACACACATATATATATATATATATATATATATATATATATATATATATATATATATATATATATTAATTTTTGTTTCGTAAAGCTGACAGAAAACAACGTGTATAGAAGACACATTGTGTAACTTTCCTTCAGGTAAATGTTATTATTGCTTGCTCTAATACGAAACGTAACATCAGAAAATAGTATCATCTTTTAAAAATCCTAAGATTACTCTGTTAAATTTCACCATAGAATAAAGTTAACGATAACTCAAAGCGTCGTCTTAACTAAATATCCATTCATCTCATCATATTGATTGATTTCTTTTTAAAAAACATGTTTATATTGTAACGTACAGAAATACTTTTTCAATATGTTTTTTAGTTTCTAATAAAAAGCATAACGGATGTAATTCCAACGCAATATCCTTTGGCATTTTTAACTCCGACGAAAAACTGCAGGAAATTTCGGCCCACTGTAGTGAAAGTCCGTCGTATGTCTTCTTCTGTCAAAAATCAGGAAATATTTATATGAGTCCGATGCTAAAATGCTCAGGATATTAAGATGGCTGAGAAAGAAGGCTTTAAATCACATAAAATGTTAAGAATCATTTAACATTTATTGTCATGGCAAGTATTGTTCAGTTGAGAAATATTACTTCCATGTTAATATAATATTTAATGATATTCAATGAATGTATGTTTTATACTTTTAATGAGTAGATTTCTTCTTTCTTATCTTCAATGCCCCCTTTATGGTGCATACGTTCACGGCTTCCAACAATTTCCATCCGTTCCGAGCCTTTAGTAAAGTTATTTTAACCATTGACACATGTGAGCTAAAAATACTGCTATTTCCTCGGAGCCTCTAGCTTTTTATATCTATTTTGATTATCAAAATCTGCAAAGCCATGTTACGAGATTTTTTTTGATTTTTTTATCTGCCTTGTTTTATATGGACATGCTCAATCATGGCTCTTCATAAATACCTTTCATTTTTAGCTCTGACCAAGGATAGTTCTTGTTTTATCTGATTTAATCTCTCTTCTGTCAACTATTTCAGAATTCTTGTTAGGTGTGGCATTCACTGCTTTCTTGGCTTATGTACACGTCACGTTGAAACATTGGTTCCCGTACGATCACTGAAGTTAAGCAAAGTCGAGATTGGTCTGTACCTAGACGTGTCACTCCTGGGGGGATACTGAGTGTTGTAAGTTTAGATATGCATTGGCGTAATAGATAATTGCTGGATTTGTTATTGGTGAGTCGATTTACGATTCCTATCGGGTTCATTATATTCATTTACACGCAAATAACCATGTGAATGATTCAAATTCTTCACCCAAAAATATTGGTTTATTATTAAGACATATATCACTAAAACATTATTATCGCCAAAATAATGATCTTATAATCTAAAAATATTACCTGGCTTTAAATATCCGACGGAGGGTCGATAAGTTGGAGAAAACGAATCCATTAAATTAAATCGTATAAAATAGAAATATTTTC
This sequence comes from Acanthosepion pharaonis, assembly GCA_903632075.3. Taxonomy (NCBI): domain Eukaryota; kingdom Metazoa; phylum Mollusca; class Cephalopoda; order Sepiida; family Sepiidae; genus Acanthosepion; species Acanthosepion pharaonis. The sequence goes on from CAHIKZ030000299.1 coordinate 96,376, forward strand.
TAGCATTAAGTAACAGGTGGAGAGGTCGATAATTTGTAGAAAAGGAATCAGTTAAATTAAATCTTATAAACAATGTTTTCTGGCTTTAAATAACCGGTGTAAGGTTGATAATTTGCGAACGAATCAATTAAGTTAAATCCTTCAAAATAGAAATATTTTATGGCTTTAAATAATTGGTGGAATGTCGATAAGTTGTAGAAAAGGAATCAAGAAAATTAAATCGTGCGAACGAGCAATATAATCTGGCTTAAAATAACCTGGAAAATGTTGATAAGACGTAAATCACAAAGTCAGTCGGTTATTCACTTATTTTTTATATATTGCATTCAATGTGACTTGTGGCCGTTACATATCCCAAGTACTATGTTCTCACTATTTGTTCTAGAAATGCCAATTGTCTGTCTATTTTCGCTTTTTAAGGAAAGTATATCTTATCTAAGTAATAATGTGCTTTCGATAACAACTATGGCTGAAGAAGATGTACTTTCATAAAAAAGGGATAATGGGACGTTCCTCCTTGTGATATTCTTCGAGTAACGAGTACTGGATCAAACAGTGGTTTCCCCTACAAAGGAGGACGTATGTTCAATCACTGCTGGAGACAAAACTTTCTATAATAAGATTTCTCGAATGCGTAGGCTGATGGATTTAATACACTCTAATTAATAAATAACAATGGGTCATCTGAAAATTAAATATAGGTAGCAATATAATATATATATATATATATATATATATATATATATATATATATATATATATATTATAAATTAATTGATTTAAAATATGTTTTTTTTCGCTACACAGTTCTAACCATGTTTCAAAAATGGAAGCTAAAAGCTACGAATTTAATTTTGTGATTAAATTAAAGACATTAGTTCCATTTCATCCTCAAGCGAATTTTGGAGTAACTTTTTAAAATTACTGGGTTTTAAATGCACAGCTAAAACAAAATTCAGGTTCCCAAGGTTACAGATAAATCTATTTTGCTAGACAGGGGTGGCTGGGTTTTCAATATGTCTATAATTTAATGTATCAGTTATTGCTACATTTGGGTCGTGGGAAGGGATGTATTTTTTCAATGAAATCTAACTTCCGTTAAGGCCTGTCGTCTAGATTTTTTAAAATTATATTCTTTACGGCTAAAATTCTTACGGCTTTTTTTTTTTCGTATATTTAAATTATATTATTATTTTTTTTAATTTTATATTTAAATATTTCTAAAGTAAAATTTTTTATTACTCCGATTTAGTAGACTTTATTTATTTATTTAATTACAAATTAAAAGAAGTTTAGGTTAGAATTCATTTTAATTAACTACAGTTTTAATAACAACTTTAAAATATTTTCATTATTAGTTTTTATAGCCTATATTTCAATTAATAGAGGTAAAATGTTACTTACCATCAGTAAAATTATTTTTCTACATCAAGTAAGTCAACACTTACAGGCGACATTATGTCAGGCATGACGATTGCATCTAGCATAAAGCAGACTGCCGCCTCTCGGTAATAACTTCTATGTTCACTTTTATATTTACACACCCTCTATCTCTGATTTTGAACACTTTATCCCATAAATATATCACATCTTAGGTCTATATTTTTTCATATATATATATATATATATATATATATATATATATATATATATATATATATATATATGTATGTGTGTGTGTGTGTGTGTAACTAAATACGTAAAAATTATGACTATTAATTCTGAGTAAAAATAGTAAAGAACAAAAGATTTAAAATCATTTGTTCAGCATTTATGAAGGAAACTTTCGTCTATATTGCATTTTATTTCTATCACCGTCGATCGATTGACACGGCGTTGATCCATGTATTGTTGATTTCTTTGCTACAAGATGGGCGCAGAGTTGCTGCTTGCCTAACCGATTTTCTCACTTACGCACTGTCAAGTGGCCCACGGGTTGAAACGTAGCAATTAACTTCGTCAATCTAAGGTCGTTGCTTTCTGTCAATATGGCACCCAGCGCATCATATTCATTAAAGTAATGTCATCGAATCTTCCGAGGCGCTGCACACTGAAACGGATGTAAAAGCACGTGATTCATCTCATCTGAGGTAGCCAAGCTGAAAATACGATCAAGCCAATGTAACAACGGCCAAAGGTGTCAAAACAAGGCAACGGACAAATTCTAACAGAAAAATACAGTGTGACGAAACATACGCTCACGCCCAAACACACATACATACATACATAAATAAATATATATATATATATATATATATATATATATATATATATATATACACACAGATATATATATATATATATATATATATATATATATATATATATATATATATATATATATATATATATATATATATATATATAAGTATGCATGTATGTATGTATGTAGAGACATACACACACAGGCACACACTCACAGTGTAAAAAGGAATGCGTCTGTATGCATTGATCTTAATACCCACAGGATAAAACGATGTACAAATACGAAATGAAAACAATATATTCAATGCTAAGGCAGTGCGATCTAAAAACTTATTAAATAGATTAATGACATTGCAACATTTAAGCCCTCACATTTTCTCTCGCGGAACGCCAAACATGGAAGTGATAGGTATTTTTTCTACTCTATCTCTCCCTCTCTCAATCACTCATTCCCTCATTTTCTCTCACCATATATATATATATATATATATATTAAACACGTTGTAGACAACATAGTCCTGATGATTTTCTTTTGTATTTTCTCATATTTCCGAATGAGATTTTTTATTTCAAAATTATATTGAAACATATATTTTCCAAAAGACATCTGAGTAGTTTCGAACGTCAGTGTTCATCATCAGGGTCATTTGCTTTTTGTTTTTTTTTTTTACTTTAGCCAATTGCCTTGCAGCGGAATCATATTGCTACATTTATACGAACCAAATAAACGATACGAAATAATTTTAACTTCAATGCAACGTGTTTAAAAGACAGGATGGTGCCTAAAAACACACACACACACACACACACACACATATATATATATATATATATATATATATATATATATATATATATACACCGTATGTATCAGCAAAACTGTCTACATAGCATAACACCATGAAATAATTGTCTATCCCACAAAATCTTTATATCAACAAAAACCACTCAACTTAATGTCTTTATTATTTACAGGTTCTCAGATAAGACATTTAGCTATCTTGACACCATTCGTCGTATAAAAAAAATGAAATACTCTTTGAATTATTTCACTTGAAGGAGTACAGATTTAAATCGTTTTATGTCAACCTCAATATGTCTTCCCAACTGAGCAAAGTTGAGAGCATAATGCTCTTCAGGCCTCCAGTAATTTTAAGCACTTTCATATTCCCGCTTCCATCTTCAAACCCCATTCAAGTATCGTCAAATGAACGGTTTAAATAAGAAGGAGCAATAGAAAAGTAAACTGGATTTGGATGTCACAACATCAAGTGGAATCATCTTTAAAACATAGAGCTAAATATATTGTCTGATCAAAGTAAAGCACAAATATGTTATAAAAACCATGGAGAATACCAGTTACATATCTTTAATCATTTGTAAGATACAACTGTTCATAGATTAATCTAACAATTGGACAATGTAGCTGTTACACGATATGGACAAGTATGCTGTTACACACCGTATATATTCTGTGTGAGTGTGAGAGTTTAAATGACAGATAGATAGATAGATAGATAGATAGAGAGAGAGAGAGAGAGAGAAATTGTAAACCAAGCAAATTTTCCTTTAGAGAATTTTCAATTTATTTTGTTTATTTTTTGCATAAGCATTTATTATGGGGCCGTAGCGACCAGCAGATTTGTCTCCTCAAAATTTTTTACCAATTGTACGAATTCTCGCGGGATTTAATTTAACAAAAACCAATACAGAAGGAAACGGACGAAATAAATTCTATCAAATGACGTAAGAATATAACTTTCATACACCCCCCCCGATGAAGGAATTCTTTAAAGGTGTAGGATGATGCTAAATTTTGGTTATCGCGTGCGTGCTTTCATTTTAATTTGGAGTTTTAGTGAGTCCAATAAAATAGAATATAAAAATAAAAATAAAAATATAAAAACAAGTATACAAGAATTCAAATTAAAACAAATTAGTTGATTTCCTTTAAAATCATGATCTTTTTTCTATCTTCTACTCTCTCTCTCTCTCCCTCTCTCTCTCTCTATATATATATATATATATATATATATATATATATATATAATCTCATATAAAATGATTAATAAGACTAAACGATAAAACCCCGTCGAATATCATGGTGAAACGGCTAAATAATTTTGGCTAAAACATGAAAAAAAAGTAGAATCCGCCTACAATTTCCGCTATATAAAATAAAATAAGGAGACGGAAAAATAATTTTGGTGAATCAAATAATTTAACGAGATTTACATATATTTGGACCCTCATCCAAAAGAATAATACGCTGCGGACTTTAGGCAGAAAGAGAGAATATTTGAAAAAGGAAATACTCAAGACAAAAGATACTAACGATTAAGATCTACGCTGAACGCCGCCATAAAACTCAGCCAAGTGTGTTGCTTTCCGCTGTCTCGACTTCACACACTGTAAGATCGAACTCTTCCGTGACACAACAAGCCACCTTCTGAAAGTAATCATTTGCCGGTACTATTTTTAGAAAGAAAAAAGAAAACAACTTATTCCAGCCTTTTTAAAGAAATTCTCTTCAGTTATTTTGATTAATGGAAATATTAATTTTAATATATTAACCCTAACATAACAACTAAGATACAAGCATCAAGAATGATTTTTCATTAATGAAATTCGTTTTACATTTTAGGTATCGCTGATTTTCGCGAACTTTTGGATGTACCTGAAACAAATACTTAAAAAGTTTTTTTTTATTTTTCCTATGTAACGTAAAAAATAATTTTATATCATAATTTTTTGCCAATAAAATCAAGTTTGTAAGAGTAAAAGTAAAATTTCTACAAATATTGTATTTTTTTCTATTCATCTGCGTTGAATGTAGCGCTAAAAATTGCTGATTACTTCAAAACATCTTTTTTTTAAAAATTGCAATGTACACAGCACATGTTACGATGACACGAATCTATTACATTCAGCGACTGACTCCAATGGATATGCAACTCACTACGTCCTGGATCATCGGAAATCTAAGTAAATCATCAGAAGTCAATCGCATGAAAAATGTTGCTCAAGATATGTATCTTATAAGTACGCCAAATCAACTAAAGAAAAATAATTCTCAAAGAGTGTCCCAAAATGTCATTAAAGACCTTTTCAATCCAATTGGTTTGACCGTTACACATGGTTGAATTATGACGAAGAAAGAAACACCACATTTTGTTTTTATCTGTCTAAAAGCTGCAGAAGCTAAATTTCTCTCAGTGCAGTCCTTGATCCAAAGAGATGCCATTCCAAAAACTAGATTTTCTAATTCGGGTAAGGCCCAAGAAAAATCAAAAGGTTTCGGAAAACACCACCCTAAAACTCTCATCAAGAACGTTATAGAAATACTACAACTACCAAAGCATATGATGTTGTAAATATGATCTCATTAGAGGCTGCCAAGAAACGATGTCAAAATCGCCAGATGTTGTTAATGATTTTCCCAGATATTAGATGATTAGCTCGACAGTCACTACCGTTTCGAGACTGTTGGAGTACCAAATCTGGAAACGAACTTGATTCTAACATTTACCAGATGCATTTGATAATATGCGAAGATGACGAAAGACTTACTAAGACCCGAAGATGAGATGACGGAATGCAAAGGAAATTGAATGAGTTGAAGAACAGATAACTATAACAGTCGTGAAATTCAAAATGAGATGAATACGGTAACTAACTTAGGATCTTTTATAATATCCCTAGACAAATACAATCAGCCAAACATGTTACGATTATGGCCGATGAAACTGTGGACATATCGAACCAAGCACAGGTAGTCATATTCATGAGTTGGATTAACGAGGATACCTTGATTGCACGAGAATTTTTGCCATTAAACTCGTGGAGCGATGTACAACTCGTGATAAAGCACACGCTTACTCAAATGAATCTAAAATTTGAAAAATGACACGCTTGCTCAGATGAATTAAAATTGGAAAATATCATGATGTCGCAGCAGCAATCACACGCGAAAAATCTTGTATGGCTGCTTAAATAAAATCCTTTAACTCAAAGTGTTTCCACACACATGGGCATGTACTCAATGTATCTATCAATGATGCATGTACAAAAGATAAATATTTGAAAGACACATTTGATACCGCAAAGATTTGTAAGTTGGTTAAAGAAATCCCCGAAAGATAAACCTACTTGAAGAGACTGAGACATGAAAACGAAAATGGAGAAAATATCATCCACGTCTTTTGCCCAACAAGATTGACAGTGTCTGGGACCACACCCCCTTCCATCATTTCCAATCACAATGAGTTGATCGCGTTATGGGAGCAATCTCTTTTGATCACAAACGACACGGAGATGAAAGGCAGACTCATTGGTGCGCAGATGAATATGAGAACGTTTTCATTTCTTTTCGCTTTTCTAATTGTCGAGAAAATATTAATACACACAAAAATCTTAGTCAGACGATACAACCTCCTGAACTTTCCGTGGTTGAAGCCCACCAGTTAGCCGAAATCCTGACAACATTTTGCTGCAAGAAAGGAATGATACATCATTCAATTTGTTTTGTGAATACGTGTCTAAAAGTAGAGAAGAACTTGATATAAATGATGCGGAACGACTAAGAAAACGGAAACATCCTAAGCGTCTGACTGATTTCTTTGACTATGTGCAAGCAAATGAGAAGTAATTTCCCTGGACAAAAGAAATGTACAGGACAAAGTTCTTCGAAGCATACGATTTTGTCACAATATCTCTTACTGACAGGTTTGGCTTTGTAGTATATGGAACAAAGCAAAATTTTCTTTTGAAGGTTTTGCGTGGTGAAGAAGATCCAAATAAATAGAGATATAATAAAATAATGTTATATATCTCTCTTGTTTCAGTGTATGAGGTGCATATTGACATCTCCCTGCTAAATATTCAGCGCAAAATCTTACCAAATTTATTGAAGATTGATATAGCAAATGCAATTCTTGCAACAATTTTTGAGAAGATGAAATCCCTCTGTTCAGCATAAAGAAATATTAATAATGAAGTCTAAAATCGCATCAAACCCATTCTCTTAGCGCCCGCGAAAAACGATGTAAATGAGAGAATTTCTTCAGTGCTTAAAAAAAGTAAAATATGTTTACGAGTAACTATGGCTTAAAAGCTATTTGGTGGTATGATGGTAATGCATATACATTTAAAGATGACTAAGTCAATTGACGAAATACATGCTGTAAACACGTTTTCTGAAAGAAAATCACATCGAATCTCCTATTTGGGAAATTTTCAAGACCCGATCTTCCTAAAAACGCTAAAACACGCAGTATTGCAATAGGGACGAGACAGTAGCTTAAAATGTTCAGACCAAAATAAAAAAAGAAAAAATTAATTTTTATCCTTCATTAATGAATCTATATATTCTCTGGAGACATTAAAAAATACTTTTATTTACAACAGATGGTTCTCTATTATTTCAAAGATGTTCTTTTTTCAATATCGACGTACTGGAAATTTTAAATATTCTTGCCGCTAACTTAACTTTATATGCACCTGTAAAAATAAAAATGACACATTTTCTTTTTCTTTTTGATAAACTGTGCATACTGCAATCAGCCAATACAACTCAGTGTATATGCAAAAGAATGCAGTCAGATATTTAATTAAAAACAGATATATGCCAAGATTAAAATAACACCATGAAGAATTTAATAATTCGCATATTTGAAGCCTATAATGTTCGAGAAGACTACAAAAAGCAAGTAAAATTATTACGTTTCTTCGCCATGAGACAAATACTTTATAACTAACGGATCTTTGGTATGACGTCATCACAATCAAGAAGTGGTCACCCCCACAAAAAAAATGTAAATATAGGTGTAAGTAGACATCAAGTTCGTCAAGTGTATGCAGATACAGCTCTGACCTCTGCAGTTCTCCAAGACTCCCTCGTTACTCTTGCATTCAATGCGCATCCGCCTACAGTGTGAAGAATTTTTACCGATTTCAGAATGCCAAGATAAAAGACACTGTTTGCAAAAAAGCAAAAACAATCGCGGCTCAAAAATGCCAAAGCACGTGTCCATGAGCTAGAAATGTTCTGGTAAAGGATTTTATGATAGGATGAAACCAAACTACGCCTTTTGGGGAGCAGTATGTTTGGCGCGCTTTTAATACGACTTTTCAAATGAATCTGGTAGCAGCAGTTAAAAAGCAAAATAGTAAGGATTGATGGCATAATGCAAGAATTTGACTATTCAGTCATGAACACCATCACCAGAAAAGAAACGATCAGAAAGAGGAAATTAAATTCCTGGATAGGATTTCTAAATGTTTTATAGTATTTTTTTTTAATTTTTTAATTATTTTTATTTGATTTTGTTTATTACCATTACGGTTACTTGTGTTTATGTGTACATTCGTAATTTGATCATTATTTCGATATTTTTTAATCCATTTATTCATTTTTTGGTTGCATTTTTAAATACTTTTACGGGTTTGGTTATCTTATTAGTATATTTTTAAGTATTGGCTTTGACTAAAATATTTTAGTGCAACAAGATATAAATGAAAAAAATTCTAAAATTCAGTAACCAAATACATGCTAAATAAGCTCTTCTTGGCTCAAAAACTAAACGATGCAAAAAATATACGCACTGACAAAAATTACTATTCCCCGACAAAGAAGACGTGTGGCAGAAGAAAGAAAGAAAACAGAAAGACAGATAATCGTTAAAATTATATATATATATATATATATATATATATATATATATATATATATATATGAGTGTTTTTGTGTACAGTGACAACGTTTTCATTATCCTAAGAAATTGTAACAGACTAAAATAAATAGATAATCATAAAAAATTAAAAAAAAATAATAGGAATCGACATAGAAATGTAACCGAATCTAATATAATTACATTCACCCTCCGTCATATTCATCCTAAGGAAAGGTTCATATGAATCATATCGAAGACCTAACAATAAATCACTTTACATGCACAACTATTCCAACCAAACACCAAGAGTAATCAAGTAGATCCCACAATCAATTAATCGCAGGTTATCTGTAAATTCATCTAATGATACCATCTTCAACGAAAGGATAAAGTGCATATTAATCAACACGCACATTAACACCACACAGTGTAAAATGTCCAGCGGAATAAGAAACATCATATCCATTTGCTCGCCGCACAAAAAAACCGTAAAAACACACTTAGGAAAATCATACACACAAACTTTCCCCATGAAACTCTCTCCACAAACTATTCAACAGAAGCACAGAAGAATCAGATCCAGCTGCACAAAGGGCATGATGAAAATAATAAAAACAACAGAAAAATAACCAACAAATCCCATGCACAAATTAAAAACACGCGGAAGAATAAAGAACGAATAGCCTTGAAATTGCAATTGCTAGAACAGCTACATTAAATACAAATCAACTCTAAAATCAGGAGATAATTATGAAAGTTATACAGTGAATTAAGTGAACGACCCTGGAAACATAGAAACTATACACAGAAAACTTATTTTTACAAATAATAAATACACAAAGATTACGACCATTTTTAAACATAGATGGGAAATTAAAAACAAAACAAATTACAATAAAATATCATGAAAAACAAAGAAAAACATTGTCAGCCTACAAAAGTTAATTAAAAGATGTAAACACTTTCTGATGGAGGAAATAGCTACAATACCCTTCACAAACCAACAAACATAACTAAATACACGATCAGATATGATGTCAAACCGCAGACACAAAAATAAGTTTTCTCTGATTTACGTAAAAATTAAAAAACTAACAAGAAATATATTTTTTTATTGAAATCGCCTCAAGCAAGGTGGGAGTACCACAAGCACGCAAAGGGTTATAGAGAATGAGATAAAGAGTAAAGAGTGAGTTTTGGGGCAAAAGGTTAAAGAGGAGGACAGGGATTAAGATCAAGGCATCAGAAGACGTCGATTACATTTGAATATTTGCAGATTACAGCTATCATGGTAGCTAAAGTTAATAATAATTCTCTGGGGCATGCTAATCCAAACTGATAGTGAAGAAATATGGTGAGACATTTTCTCCGCTCATCAACATGTCTGTCCTCACTGAAAGAAACACCTTGAAAACTACAGAAAATATGTCCAAATATAAAAATTGAGAGAATGGACGACATGAAGACTACAACAATATCATTGTTAACAGGTTCTATCAGTCTGGTCAAGAAAACAATCAAAAAATTACACTAAAAAAATCCCTGGCAACATCAAGGTACAAGAAGTTTAGAAGATTGTCCGCGCCTCAGCGCTTCTCATTAAAGAAGAGTTGGCAAACTTGGACCTTTATTACCCCGCAAAAAATGAGTGTCAAAAAGCCGGTTTTTCCCTTGACACCAATATTATTTTAAATACCTTCAATCCTTGGTTTATTGTTTTGAAAAGTAATGATTACAATTATAATAAAACCTAAACATATGATGAAAATGAATTTATGCACATTTTTGTTCTTGATAATTTACAAGAAAAATATTGAATACTTTATTTTATGTGTTAACTCACTTGACTTTGCTAAAAAAAAAAGCAAAAAAAAGTCGCTGGGGAGTTCCTTTTAAGCCTATGAAAAGGCGTGTATTTCTCTCACGAGATTTTCAACTCTGGTTATAAGACGTTGTCGAAAGTGGGTAAAGTTTCCCCTAATGGCACACATTCATTTTTATGGTTTTCTTTCCTGACATTTGTACTCTCACATACACGCTTTTTACGCGCGTGCGCGCGCACACACACAGACACACAAATGCACATTATTATTATAGGTAGATTCATGTTTTTTTTTTCATTTCGACAAAAATTGTCGTTCTCCTCTATATTTATTATTTTTGTCATTCGCAACAAAAGGGTGGCAATGGTATGAACTTTTATTCTGGACATAAAAAACACAGTAACTATAGAAACATACACGACAGCACAAAAATTTTAGGCACTTTTCAAATCCGAGAGCCATTGAGGAAAAGTAATTCAACTAACTTCTCTTTCTTCCATAACAGGTGGAAACCAAAATATAGTTTACTGTTACAACAAATTTGTGACTAAACCCGATGCAAAGAGCAAAATTTCAAATTTAAAAACTCTAAAGCACATCTACATGAGAGAGCAATTGTGTGGACAAGATGGACTCCAAGTCAGTAAATATCTTCAAAGCGAGCGAAGGAATAATTACTGATAGCCATTAAAATTACAAGGATTTGCAAGCGTACATCAATCTCTTCATCTCCACTGTTTTTTGCTTAACCCTTTATCTCTTTTAGGCACAATCATGTCTGACTTCTGCTACAACCGGTAGAGAGATCACGTTTTTTTTTCCCAAAATGAAAAATACGACATTTGTCTAACAAGTTCGAAACACAACTCATTTTCTTCAAACTGACGCCCAGATTTCACAAACTTAAGCTGACCGCACGATAAAATATCACTCAAACACAGATTTTGTAGGTCCCTCTCTCCGTTATACAGCAAAACTACTGTCTCTCTAAGGCTTAATAGAAAAAGATGTAAACAAGAACGACTAAGACCTGTGCAAGTATGATCTAATACACAGAGATAGTTGTATCTTCGTAAAAAAATCGACAATAATACGAGCTAAGTTTAAAAGTTCTCTTTAAACATGCATTCGACACTCGATAGCAATGTCACCACCATCAGTTCAGCAACTTTATAAATCAATGCCTTTTCTAACTGTTAATTTTTTCTGTCGTCAAGATGATCCACACACCGCAAAAAAAATTAACTCAATGTGGAGCATTGGAAAAAAAACTATAACATTTTAATACCAACCACTGTGTAAGCTCTCTTAAACCTGAGTCTCTCCTGTTTTCCATTATTTAATGTAATATAGTGTTTACTATTGTTGTTGTTAATTCTCAAGAACAAAGAAAATGTATAACTTGTCTTTTATATGTTTAGTTTGTACTGACGAGAGTTGCGGTATTAGAAGCTGTTGGAGTAGAAAAGAAGGCCACATTTAGTCGTTTCGACAGCGAACGTGTGTGACCGATATGCCAACCTAGTAGCACGCTTAAATTCATACGGTTTGTGCACAAGTGAAAGTAGCTAGTTAGAGTTGTTCCTATGAAAGGACTTGTAGAAATGACAGAGGGAAGCCATAACTCATCTGTGAGAGAGAGACTGCAGACGGGATGCCGGACTAAAAACGTTAAAATGACACCATGAAAAAAGCAAATGATGCACTGTATGCAACTGTGATAAATTAACATTGTTCTGATAAGGCCAGTAATTTAAACTAAATAAACAAGATAGCCCAACCCCCGAAAAAATGAAAAAAAAATTAAATAAACTGTCTCATAATAAATTGTTCATGCAATGATTTCTAATCTATGGTAATTCGTTCAAATTATTTAAGTGAGAATGGATGGTCCATCAAAATTCATATGTTCGTGGTCAAGTTATGTTAATGGCCTTCACTCTTGGGTCTATTAAATTCGATATCAGAAACCGCACTTACAAGATTGCCATATTGTCATCATATTATCTTGAAATTCCAACGGAATTGACTTTGATTATCCATTCTCAGTTGATTTGTTGGATTGCATCAGTTGATCTCATCTGAGCCCATAAGACTTTGACAATGAAAGGGTGATGCGCTGAATCTCATAATGTACGCTGCTTATGTAAAGGGCATACGACAAACTTTTAGACGAGATCAATATCCTATATATTTTAACTATCAATTAAAATGACAAAGATAAACGGAATATATTTTCAGTATTAAAACAGGATCCGAAGACGTTATATAAAAGGTTCCATGTCAGTACAATTGTTACATGACTGTGGAGCTTTACATCTATAAATATTTTTAAGCAGCTAGGCGCTTATGAACAAGCTATGTTCGTTTAATTGTGTCTAAATATTTATCATATTATTTTCAACCAATATATTTATTTAAAACAAGTTAATGCAAATGTTACAAACATGTCTCCATATTTAAAACGGTTAATGACATATGACTTATGTGTTCGTTTTGAAGTTGCTTGTATGTTGGGTTTAATTAAGGTGGTCTGGATGCCATTCGAAGTAGGTTTGGGTGTTTTAAAATGAATTACTAATAAATCAAAATTTCTGAGAATAATTTAGCTAGCATTTTGTTAAAAATATCCATGATTTTGTTAATTAGGAACTATATATAATATTAGGAAGAATCATAAAGCTAAAACCATTAGAGAGTTATTTCTATGATACACAAGAGAACACAAACAACATCCTCTACAAATTAAACGGAGAGAAAATCAGTTAATTCGCCACAAATTTGAAAGATTTTACGAGATGTTGAAGAGAAAATAAATGGGATATTTTATACCAATTGAGCAAAAGCCTACAAAATATAAAAAGTATACAACATTTAAAAATCTATATATCAACGAAATTTGTAAATACTTAGGGAAAATGATTTACAGAGAAATAATAATTTACATATTTTTTGTTGTTTTAAACCTGCAATTTTCTAAAATCTATATATGTCTATTTTCATTTTCTAGATGAACACATTTTTCACGATCATACAATAAAAATGTTATCTATACCGATATGCATATATATATATATATATATATAGGATGAACAGAAATTAGGTGGATAGTAAATGCTAGTATTTAATTTTCGATTACGTACTAATACAGTTGATTTTTTGTAAACAATTATTACATATGGAATTACACTTTATTTTATACAATAACAAAATAAAAAGCACTGATCATTTTATCAAAGCTGGTGATAAAACTGCAGTCCACCAGAATTTACACAGTTTTCAATTTGCTTATGGTCTTCTATGCAATTTTCTATATTTTTTTTTTTTGTCAAGCTCTTTTGGAACAATTACGAATTGAGCCAGTGGCATCAAATTTGTCACGAACGCGGTACATTTTCCATGAAAACTTTTCTCTATGATACATAGACTTCATATATGTAATAGGAGTGCCACAGTGGAAGCAAGATCTTATCATTTTATAGCTAAAATAGCTACAGGTAACCATATGTTATATGCTGGCATTGTTTTTCTATCGTACTTATCGCTTGTGAAACTCTCTTCCGTTTTCTTGCCAAGCCAACTTTGATTATCAAACCTGTAAAGAAAATATTGATCGTTATCTTCTGAATTCTTAATTATTGTTGTTTTATTCTTCTTTCTTCTTCATAGGTGTACTTTAACACACAGTACCTCCTTGCGTTTTAGTGGCTTTCTTAAAATTTTATGGTTTAAATGAATAAAAAAATAATAGGTTTCCCTGATCTATTGTTGTTTTCTGGTTTTTCGAAGTAAGTTTTCAAGGTGATTAACATTCAAAATATATTCGTTTTATTTAAAGGTAAGATTCATAAGGGAAAGTGATATTCACTACAGCAGGTATATCTCTTGTAGTTACCCTCGTTGTAGATATAGAAATCTGTAAGACAGTGTTACTGCCACTATCACAAATTATTCGTTTGCTCTTCTGGACATAATTCGATGAAATCTTCCTTTTATTTTCTTTGGAATTTCTTGTTACAGTTTCTGAAAACAATATTCATGATACATTTTTAATTAATCTTTCCTCTCGAAACATTAACCTATAACATCGTGCCGTATTTTTGATTTTCGGAAAAAATCCTTTCAAAGCAACCACTCGAGCTTGAACGTGAGATAAAACACTGTTTTGAGAATGTTTTCCTCAGACCTTAATTAATTTAAATGCATTCTGGATGTCTGACAGCTGATCAATCATTGAGAACATCTAATAAAACTTATGACACTAGTACCTTAGACATCTTCATTCAATATATACTCGGCATTTATTGAACAAAAATTTAGCGTTGATACTATTTGCAAATCATAAATCTTTAGCTTATGTTATTTGTAAGAGAGTTCATTTCGCAAATCCCGTAATATATGTTGATTGAATAATGTGTGTGTTCTTTTACGGATTATCAGCATTATCATGTTAATTTAAAGGCAAGAAATATTTTTTGGGATTTTAAGTTTTTTTGGTGATAATAATGATTTACTAATACAAGTCCTACTAATTAACCATATCTGGGGGACCAAAAAAAACGGATTCATACATTTCCCAAGGTTATATCGCTGAAGTTAATATAACAAAGACGACTGTAATTGTAGCTCGGTTCTGCAAAGGAACATACAAGCTTACAGTACCTGATATTCTGAAGCGGTCATCGATCAAATTAATGACCAGGCTCGACGTTGTTTTCGCTGATCGTAAGAGAACGGTTGTTTCAATGTGAGATGAACGTAAGAAACTGAAGGTTGCTGCTCTTTCAACTATTGATGCAAGATTCCTTACAAAAACTTTTGTATCAATTGACGGGTTACTTCCTCCTAATTTTCGAAACCGCTACTGGGAGACGCTCTCAGAACTATAAATATTCTGCAATATTTTTTCTCGTTCTGCTCTCATCCGCTTTTTCATCAACACACGTGATCAGAACGCGCTTTCCCTTTGGGAAACGCATAAGGATTTCACACACACACACACACACACACACACACACACACACATTCACTCATTACATATACTTGAGGCCAAAAAAGGTTTTCACATTCATTTGATACACATAACTTGTCACTGTTACTTGTATACCTTTGTTGTTTAATACATTCTCATTTGTTAGTACATATATATTACTTCTTGTTTTTTTTCATTCATTTACCTGGATTCACGTCCCAATTCTGCAATGTTTGTTGTGTGCATTTCTGGAGACACACGTGCTTACCTCTCAACGCATGCACTGGTCCACAATGCATGTAATTTTGAAAGTTAATATTTTAATTACATATTTATTTTCCCCTTAGTTTCTGCTGCGCTCCTCATTTACTTTGAAGCTACTCCTGCAAGTCCCTGATTTATATATATATATATATATATTAGACAAGATTTACAATGGACATAGACAATAACATTGGCGTGCGTGTGAAGATTTGTATTTGTTGTTTGGTGAATGTTCGTACGTACGTGTATGTGTTTATAATGTTTATGGCGTCTTCCAACAAGTGGGAAACGCTGTCTCTTGAGAAATCTCACATTGTAGACGTTTTCACTGAAATGAAGAAATGAAAATGAGAGAACGAGGGAAGAAGTCGCCTAGTAATTATAGTGTAGGGAGATCACCCCTAGTGGAGAATTAGGAAATTAATGAGGAGATAACTCCGACAAATCCATTCCCATGGGTTTCATGGTACGTCCGACTATATCAAGATACGTTGTCCAAAGTGATTTATACTGCGAGTTTATATGAGTTGGGAATAGCATTCCTTCTCTTCAGTTCAGTTAATGCATTCACATGTCTGCTTCATGGCTCGTTCGACTGCCACAAGTTTTGTTGCTCCAACTGATTTTGTACAGGGAGTTTATATGAGTTGGGGATTGCATTCCTTCTCTTCAGTTCGATTAATGCATTCGTATGACATTTTTATGGATGATCCGTCTTACTCAATATCCGTTGCTCAAAATGATTATTTTACTTGAAATTTGTATGAGTTGAATATTACATTCCTTCTCTTCAGTTCATTTAATTTCTTCGTATGACGATTTCGTTGTCCTAGCTGATGTGCCGCGTTTCGTTTCGCGCGCAATTTCGAATCACATATCATGTGACTATAAGTGCCTATTTATTTTTAGCATCCCCGCGACATTGTTGCTGGAAGATCAATACGTTTTAGATCACAGTCTTTCGCCTGACTGGTTTTCACACAGAGAGAGGGTAATTGTCGCATACAGAATGTAAGTAATTGCCAATGACAGAATTGTGGATAATAGTCAAAGACAGAGAGAGATCGTTCGTTACAACAACTTAACCTCTCAAGTGTTTAAACATTAGTGAGTTTTATTTGATCGGTGTCAGCGTAAGGTCGTAACAATTGCTATTATTATTTTGTGAAGCCATTCAATAGAGTCTGATCAACGAGGTTATTCTTTAAGATCTAAGTATCCATTCGTTCGAATCCATTTTTATCATTGATCTAAGAAAACGTTTACATATACTTGACAGTTTATCAATATCTGAACGATTTGTATGCCAGTCATGACATTCATATTAAAATCTATATCTGAAGAGGCTATTTATTGACATTACTCGTATTTTGAATTTAATATTCTGATTCTTTAATATATTACAGTGTTGAACAAATTCCTCCCTAGTAAAACCATCATGTGTTTTTCCTTACTTCAATGACTAAATCTATTAGAACTAATACATAAACAGAAATATATGAAGTATATAGAATTGCTAAGAAATTTTCCAGGATTATGTCATCAGTACTCTGATCCCTATTTCAAATATTATTTTCTATTTATGAAATACATTTAGTATCGTCATATGGTATTAAGAAGATGCCATAACCTTACAAAATGAAAACCGATCTTTTATTACGTCAACTGGAATTTATTGAAGTAAATGTTGTTTTTCATGAATAGAATTTTTCATGAAGAAATTCGAAAAAAATATAATATATTTAGAGGAACGATTTATAAGCGTTTCTAAATTTTGTGATATATGATTATGATAAACTGAAGTCATTGGATGTATAGCTTCAGTTACCACAAGGAAATTTGTTTCTCTGTGTCGCACTGGAAGGCTTTTCTCGCCTAAGTTCATCGTTCAAATCTACAAATCAACCATTCGTCCTTGGATGGAATACTGCTGTCATACATGGTCTGGTACTCCCGCCATACATCCTTAGGACCTCGACAAACTCCAGAGACGGATATGTAACGTCACTGGTCCTGATCTGGCATCTCGTCACTTTCTCACAGACGTGCTATTGCTTCCATCTGTCTTTTCTACAAGTATTTTCATGGAAACAGCTCTGAGGAACTACTTTCACTGGTTCCCAAACTGTATGAATTTAAGCGTGCTACTATGTTGGCATCGTGGTTCCATCCTTTCACGGTCGAAACTGCAAAATCTCGCCATCACTTCCAGTCCAACAGTTTCTAATCTCGCACCGCCCGTCAGTGGAAATCCTTTCCTATTACTTGCTTTGCAGATCACTAAAATCTTCAAATATTAAAATGTTATGTCAATCGATATCTCTGATAACTTGACCTTGATCCCTGTCACTCTCCATTCCATTCACAAACACTCCGCTTTACTATTCCCGTAACTCACTGTAACCCCTTGCGTAAGAGTGGTACGACCGCCTTGCTTGAGGTGATTTGGTTAGAAAATACTTTTGAATGAATCGTTCTTTTGCATTTTGCCTAATTATGTTTAACACTGGTCTTTATATGCTCCATGAGTGGCAACGGAGATCTGTCATTCTTGACATATTACACTGTCCATATTTCTCCTTATAATTATTGTGGGTTGCACAATTATACGCATGATTGTTATTTTGCGTGTTTTAAAATTATACAACGATTAAGTATTTAAAAATCGTTATAAAGTAAATGCTTGTATTTCACACATGATTTCAAATTGAGTGACGCTGGAAATAAAAAATGCGTATATTAGAAGGAAGCATGTAAAATATTTTTACAATATACATTTTAACATTTTTTCAATATATATATATATATATATATATATATATATATATATATATATATATATACTTAATTCGTATCTACGTTTTCGCGGTAAATTTTACAAAAAAGTAACTTAAAAATTTTTCAAGAATATATATATATATATATATATATATATATATATATATATATATATATATATATATATATTACATGTAGATATAATTTAATAGCCCATATGATATATGTCCATTTCGCATAGAACGGACTTGTCAACGTCAAGGAGTGATATTAAAAGATGAATCATAATATTTTTATAAATAGGAAGAAATTGGATGGAAATGTATTTGAAATGGGAAGGGGAAGAGCAAGATGAAGAAAGAAAGTGGGAAAATAAATTAGAGAGGGATCTAAAGTAAAAGATTAAAGGAGAGATTTTAAGATGAAAAGTTTTCAAATTCCTCTAGATATGGGCTGAGCTTGACCTATATTTAGCACTATAAGTAGAACCTGGCGTTGCCCGGGGATATAACAGTAAGTGATAGATCAAGTATCCACCATCATAAAGACTGAAAAATAAAATTGATATAGACTATTGTTTAAGGTTGACGGACACGGATGTCTTAAATAGTTTTTTTTTTGTTTTACGAATTGGTCAAACCCAAACTCAAACAAAAACATTGTTTTCAATCGTTATGAGTCTCCCGATTGAATAGGATAATTTTATAAACAATTGTCTTGCAAATGGAATTTTTAAACCATGTAAAAATAAAGAAATAATTGTGCAAGACAATAAGAAACATTATATGCCAAAAAAAATGTGAATTTTTGTTGAAATCGGTTGAAAAATGTAGGTAGCCTTTCTGTAATCTTTTAGTTTTACAATTTATGATTTTTACTTATTGAATACAGTAAAAAGAATTGCATATTTTGCTTGTGGTGATTCATAATTAGAATTCTGATTTGAATATATTTTCCACTCGTTGTTTCTAATACAAAAAATATTAACTTTATTTGGGTTTATTAATTATGATCTAACAAATCTTATTCATTTAGTAGCCTTTCTGTAATAATAATCTTTTACAATTTATGATTTTTACTTATTGAATACAGTAAAAAAATTGGTAACCATGTGTATTTAAAGTAGTTTCCCGTTCCGGTTATTATTTTTAGTTAGGACATGTCTTTGTTTAGATTTCATTAACTTTCCCTAAAGATAAAGAATTTATTCCGATGTTTGTATTCGTACAATCAGTAGAGATCGTTATATTTTTTAAGGTTGACTGACACGCATGTCTTAATTAGTTT
Source organism: Acanthosepion pharaonis (assembly GCA_903632075.3). Classification (NCBI taxonomy): domain Eukaryota; kingdom Metazoa; phylum Mollusca; class Cephalopoda; order Sepiida; family Sepiidae; genus Acanthosepion; species Acanthosepion pharaonis. Next base: position 116,376 of record CAHIKZ030000299.1, read on the forward strand.
TTTTTTTATTTTTTACGAATTTGTCAAACCCAAACTCAAACAAAAACATTGTTTTCAAACGTTATGAGTCTCTACCGATTGAATAGAATTTTATTGTAAATAATTGTCTTGTAAATGGAATTTTTAAAGACTTCTGAATGTTAAAAATAAAAAAAAAAGTGTGCAAGAGAATAAGAAACACTACCTGCCAAAAAAAAAAAATAATCAAGGTTTGTTTATCGGCTGAAAAATATAGGAAATCTGATCCCATATTTAAAGGAACCCACACCACAAACAACCCAATGTGAGTTGTCCCCCTTCCATTTTCACGATGTATCTTAATCGTGTTTTCAAATTGATTTTGTGCAAAAACAATTATATTTTTCCCGTTTTTGGCGCTGTCAGAACCACCACAAGGTAATTTTATGTAGTCCTGTGAAATTTTGTTGAAATCGGTTAAAAAATGTAGGAAATCCGATCCAATATATAAACGTTACAGACACACACACAGACACACAATCTGCGTTTTATAATCAGTAAGATGTTAATTTTGGTTCAAAATGAGAATTTACGCAAGGAAATACAATATTTAAAAGTTTAAAAAAGGTTTTTTTAATAATATGAAGGAAATTTTAATATATATTTTTAAAATTTATAATTGTAATTTTTGTTATACGCTAATTAAAAAGTTTTAATTTGAAAGATTTTTAGTTTGTAGAACACAGAAAATTAATATCAATTAAATAATAGATGGAAGTTTAAAAACAAATAAATATATAATTAAAAAATTAAGTGAATATTCATATTAGACTCGTATTAAATAATTATTAGTTAATATTTTAATATAATTATATAACATAGATAAAAAATTGAAGTAAAGAAATAATAAATAAATAACTAAATAAATATAAATTTTAATCCATAATCTATATTAATACATAATTGAATCTATATTTCATAGAATCTTATTTATGCTTCATTCATATAGTACTTATTTTGTCGTATTTATCTATTTAGTTTCTTGTTATTTATTTATTTAATTACTATTTTTTATATATTACCTCCGATGTCTTTCTGTTTACAGAAATGTTACAATTCAAAATTTAATCTCAATCGTTGGTGTTGACAAGCCTGTGTGTGGCAAAATGGGCATATATCATATGGGTTATTGAATTTTACGTACTTGTAATTCATATATGCTCTAATATATATATATATATATATATATATATATATATATACATATATATATATATATTGAGCTCTCTTCGGTTGATCAGTTTTAATATTTTATATCACTAAGATTCACTTGGATTAATCAGCACTGATTTTTACACACACAAACACACTCACAAGCACACACAGACATATGTATATATCTATGGTTTGTGTGTGTATGTATATATATATATATATATATATATATATATATATATATGTGTGTGTGTGTCTGTGTGTGTGGGTGTGTGACTGCCTGTCTTCCTGTATGTGTGCAGGGGAATGGTTACTGTTGTTACGTCGGGAGAAAAATGCATATTTTAAAAATCGAAGTTTTTGGTCATAATCTGGATTTGTTTTAGTATATATGTTATATTTTATTCTTCATATTTCTGCTACACATAGGTCCGCTCTCATGACCTTTTCAGACAAATAGTAGAAATAAATTTTTAGGAGGAATAAATTTTCCTCATGTTCTTTTAATGTCTCATTGTTCGTTTTCCCTATTGATTAGTCATTCTTGAAGTATTCCCTGCACTGTATATATATATATATATATATATATATATATATATATATATATATATATATAAATTAACGCATCCCAACTCTACCTGAAAATAGTTCAATATTGGTTTATGTGTGCATATGTGCAATAAGTATATTTTCTCTATGTTTTGTTCAGATGATGATGAATACCTTTAAGTGTTCTAAACATTCATCTGAGAATTATTGAAGGAGACGAAGTGATAAGTTAGAAACTGAGTGGTGATATAATATCACTTGACCGCGAAAATTTAACAGAATTTTAAAAGATGTAAAAGGTTATGAATTATTCAAAGTAGAATTTATTAAAAAAAAAGAAAACAATTCTTGCTACTTCTTCTTATTATTATTCATCGAAATAAATTGTCTTACCTCAATAGAGCTCATAATATATTTGTTTCATAAAAGTATTTTATCGCTTTTCTAATTAAAAAACAACAAACAGTTTTTTGAGCATTGTTATTATTACGATTATTTGCGGTTGTCTCCATTTTTTGTAACAGGGATTCCTAACTGACTAAAATAAATCGTGATTTAAATTATCCATGGATATGTGCAAGCGCTGCAAAAGGAATTTATAGAAACGTCATTAAATTAAATAACAGGAAGGTAATTGATGTCCAAAAACGTTTTTACAATAATCCCTTACAAGCGAAACATCTCAGATCAGTGTGTTTGCATGGGAAAAACGATATTTGCCATAGTAATTAATGGTACCACGTTTACGAGATTTTTAAGAAAAATAATATTTTAAAAAAGGATTAAAACAATACACTCAAGTATATTTGATGGCATAATGGTTTTGAAGATAAATCTTTGTTTTCATTAACTTAGGGTGATTTTTGTCTTGCATGATAATTTTTTAGAGAATCTTGGTTGATACCATTCTATCTATCTATCTATCTATCTATTTAACTCTCTCTCTCTGTATACACACACACACACACACACACACATATATATATATATATATATATATATATATATATATATATATATATATATATATATATATATATGTGTGTGTGTTGTTGTATCGTACTCAGATGAGGCCCTCCTCCTCACACTTCATGTCACTTGTATTAAAGTCAGTTGCCTCTGAGATGAGTCTTGTGACCCGTATTCGATTTCATACCTATAATGCATATATGACAGATAAACGGAATCTTTGATTACGTACCTTTGATCTGCATGCTCTACAACCTTCCTGTGTATCACCATGCCATCTCCATCTTGATGATGAAATGCAAACCTTGTTGCAAAAGACATACGTATTGTTAGCAGAACCGCGAGCGGCATGGTTGGATAAGTTCTCTTGGAATTGATGTCCTTCCATATGGTTTACATATCGGTAACAGCAGGTATTCACTCACGTATCAAATTTTCAAGCCATTAGGATTATTATTTGAGAAACCAGAGTGAATGACTCTTCGGTGACCCACTTGATCTGAGCATGCCTAAGACATTAATCCTCAAATGTGTTGTATCACTCCCTTCCCCACATAGTATATATCAAATATCTCGATATATATATATATATATATATATATATATATATATATATATATATATATATATATATATATATACACTAAAGATTCATTCTCAAGCGATACTAAGAATAACTGAATAAATGTTTTACCCATTTAAAGCATTTTCTTCATTAAAACGTATTTTTTAAAATTTAAATATAATTTAAGTTTTAGTTCTCTATCATACACTGTTTTTTTAAAATATAAACATGAATACTAAAAAAATTTGGATCATTAATCTACCTGTTCTTTCGAATTACATTAATAAATATACATACACGAACATATATATATATATATATATATATATATATATATATATATATATGTGTGTGTGTGTATATATATATAAATTTAATGAATAACAGACCAATTTAAGGTACCTTTACAATAATTTATTTCACCAATTTTTTTTAAAGGACTCCGGATCATCAGGTAACAATTCCAAAAACGAAATGAAAGGAAAAGAGGGTGTGAGAGTGATAGGTAAAGTGTCAAGGTAGAGCATAGGGAGGGGTTAATTTCATATCTCTCTTAAGCATGCTTTATATTGGGGTAGGAGGGGGTGACCGAACGATGACCTATTTAGATGGATAACTTAACGGAAATGATATGTAGGAATGGGAGGGGAGAAAAGAAAAGGAAAAAAGAGAGGAGACAGACGACAGTAATACAGATATATACAAATGAGTGTTAAGGCAAAGGGAGAGGGGGAGAGGGAAGTGAATCGAAAGAGGATGTAATTTTGTTTTAACAAAATTATGTAAAAGATAGATTTCAATGCTTGATAGAAATTTAGATGTCTAAAAAATGATGAATGTTATCAATTTAAATATTTATTTTTTTAAGTAAATAATTTAGGGACTTAATATAAGTTAACTGCTATTATTATTAGCATATTTATCGAAAACATATTAAAGAAAAATAAAATTATAATAGTTTATTTACCCGACCAATTCCATAATATAGTAAGAAAATTATGGTAACAATAACATCTATATTATTTTTACTTTTAATCTGATTTATGAATGCAAATTTTATTTATTATTATATGGGTAAACTTAATTAAGGTTTAGGATTCATTATTTAATAATATTTGAGGGTAATATTAAAGATTTTGTTTTCTTCTTATATGTATCTCACAAACATATTCATGCAAATCCATATATATATATACGCTTATTAACATGCGCAGACACACACATAGACACACGTGTAACAATATACACAAATGTTCATACATAAAATATATATACATACATTTCTCAATCATTACCTATATTTTAATATATATATATATATATATATATATATATATATATATATATATATATATATATATATATATATATATAATACTTACATACATATATCTTCTAATTGTAATTGTTTTGCATTTGAGAAATTACTGAAAGCCAGAATATTGCCATGGTGAACATATTTTGTGTTGTCACATTTATTTATCAGGTTTATTTATTTATTTGTTTGTGTATTTATTTATTTGCTATTGAAAATCTCAAACCAATGAAAGATGCATTAATAAGGGATGAAATGTACGCAGATATGTGGATGTGCCTCATTATATTAACTCCCCACATAAAACGCTGCATCTTTCACGAATTATCTCTAACTTGTAAAATCATCATAGATGCGGAGGTGGATCATACAATCCTGGAAGCCATCAGTAGGCGGAGGAATAATACTCTGGTGGGACAGAAATAAACGTTTGCACCAGTTGCACTTGTCATAAATCAAGATGCGAAGAAACAAACGAGGCCATTTACATTGCAATCACTGAAATAAAAGACACAATTTTCTTTGTGCTCTGCCATTAATTTATTATATCTCGTGTACATTTGGCCATCCTCTATAAATAACAATAATAATAATAATAATAATAATAATAATAATAATACGAATACTACTACTACTAATAATAATAGTAATGATAATATTATTATTATATACTACTATTAATATACTACTACTACTACTACTAATACTTAGCAATAAAATTTTTACCGAATAAAGATTAGGGTGTAATGCATAGATATTATACAAAGTTACAAACATTTACATAATATGTTTTTTTTAAAATAAAGAATAAATGGAACAAAGGAAAAAAGCTACTGGACAAAAGGAATGACGTTAATAATTTGCATAAACTTTTAATTTACTTTGTTAAAAATCTTGATGGAGCTTTTCAACAATAAGTAAAAGTTCATTTATCATTAGGACTTTATTTTTAAGCAATATGGCAAATTCTACACGCAAAACGCCCTCTTTTGAAGAAAAAACTCATTATCGCTATAAAGAAAAAAGTCAATTTCAGAAATTTCTGATATTGCTCATAGGTCTAAATGTGTCGTTCATCGTGTAATTAGCAGGTATAAAACAGATAAAACGTTAGATGCAAAACCAAAAACCGGCAGACCTCCAAAAACATCGCAAAGAGAAGATCGAAGCATTGTTAGAAGCAATTTGTTCTACAAAAAACCGTTTTGAAACCGCTCCATCAATTGCCCGTAAATTTAATGAAGAGAGAGATAATAAGATCCCAGGGAAAACGGTTGCTCGCAGGTTAAAAAATGCAGGATTGCATGCCCGTATTCCAGCCTCGAAGCCTCTCATTTCAAAGCGAAACCAAAGGGCACGCCTGGAGTATTCGAGAGAACATGTTGTTTGGGCTGAGGCACAATGGGATACAGTTCATTTCAGTGCCGAGTCCAAATTTACTATATTCGATTCTGAGGGCAAAATTACTTACGCCGTAGAACAGGTGAAAGACTGTCTTCTCAATGTGTCAAGAAAACCGTTAAATTTGCTGGCGGCAGTGTGATGGTGTGGGGAATGATTTCATCTACATGAGTTGGGTTATCATCCGCGTATATGACAACATCAATGCTGAGATTTGCAAAAGGCTTTTTCAGCAGCATGTTGTCCCAAGATTACATCATAATCTTTATGAATCTCCTAGTTTAATGCAGTATAATGCACCTTGCCACAAGGCTCAGAAGGTTATGGCTTTATTTGAAGAAGAATGAATCGCCCTATTGAAGTGTCCAGTCCAGAGCCCCGACCTGAATCCAATAGAAAATGTTTGGAAGATAATTGGAGAAAGGGCTCAGAAAAGAAAGCAGAAAAAACCAGAATCACCTATGGGAGTTATTGAAAACGAATGGGCGGGAATACTGCTGATTTTTGCAAGAAATTAATTCGATCATGTGGACGACAATGCAGAGAAGTCATTGAAAATAAGGGGGTGTTAACCAAATATTAAATTTTGTTGATATTTTGTTCACAATCAAGTATTAACAAGATCGTTCCTTAACTTTTGTCCAGTAGCTTATTTCCTTTGTTATATTTAATCTTTATTTAAAAAAAAAACAAAATATTATGTAATTCTTTTTTTAACTTTGTATAATATTTATGCATTACACCCTAATCTTTATTCGGTAAAAATTTCAATGCTAATCATGCATTACTTTTTAAGTAATATACATATTTATGTCTTTGTTGTTTTCGTACCTTATATTATGGCCGCTACTGTATATTCTTAAAATACATCTATTGGATGTTCTAGTATATATTATCAGTGATATTTCTAGTGAGGTTCATCATGTTTTTCGGGTCTTTCAACATAAACCCTCTACACTGTGACACATCCGATACTGATCGATTATCGACATGTGTACCTTCCGTCAGCTACAATTTTTTCCATCTTCCGGAATGCAGACCATACGAATATTATTGGCAACTTATTGTCCAATTGCGTATGACTTCCGGTTCACTAACAGTGTAAGCTCTTCCATAATAAAGGAAGGAAACACAGCCACAATTTCTATCTGATCAGGAATATGGTGGCGTGTTTGGCATGATGTGGTAAGTACGGATGTGATTCTCCCTTCAAGACATACGCAAACACAGAGAAACGCACTCAAACATCCCATTCTACTTACACATATCCCCATTTTCATTCAGGTTAATCATCCGAGGAAGGAAAAAGAAAGAGAAAAAATATTTTCTTCCTTCACACTTTTTCCCGACCCTCCACTATATGAGTTACACGCACGCGCACACATACTTATCAATGCCGCCACACATAGCCACACACAATATATATATATATATATATATATAAAAACATTCATACATACCTATATATATAAACATTTCATACATATATATATATATATATATATATATATATATATATATATATATATATATATATATATCGCGTTTGTCTTTCTTCGCCATCAAAAGGAAATAGTACATTACATGTGTTGATTACAGGCCGTAATGTATGTTATAACTAAGGAAATAAGAGACAAGCAGAAATGTTAGTATGATTATAATAACCACAAAAGTGTACAAGAAGAGAAAAGCGTAAAAGAGATTTATAATGCAATCTGATAGTTCTGGTGATCATTCTTATAGCAGAAAAATGGTGATTAAAAAAATATAGCCGAAGATGAATGGTACAGAAAGAATATTGTAAGGTTATTGGAAAGACCGATAGCATATTGAATAATATTATTATTCATAATATTAATAATAATCATAATGGAAACTTCAAGAAATTGGCATGAACAACAACTAGGACCGGTTACGAAGATACGACCTGTAACAATTTTATGGGACTTCACAATACACACACAATCAAATCTAATCCCCCAGACATCGTTATAAGAGACCGCAAACACTAAATGTGCCTCCATAATAATATGGCGGTCTCAAATATGTGGCATATGTGAACATCAATCTTTCCAGTTGTAGTTGGAGCCCTCGGATTGATTGGAAAATATTGCAATTGACTCATTGGGATTCCTGGTGGCCAAAGTCTTAAAGAAATACAAAAAAATATTCTCACGTGTACAGACCACATCTTACGAAGGGCTTTATCTATGTAGTATATGTATTTTTAATTGCTCAGTGGAAATGTCATGAGGTCATTTCTGACCTTAGGTCTCTGGAAGGGGCACTGAAATAAATGAGTACACACAAGAAATCAAAGGATATAAAATAATAATAAGGAAACGGAGATCTACGAAATTTAGTGAAAAAATAATGAGGAAAATATAATAATATAATGTCCAGCCAGAACAAAATCGTTCAAACCAATGATATTAAAAGTTAAGACAAAAAAAATCAAATGTTTCTGTAAATAGACCTAATCGATATTTAATAAATAATTTTCGCAAATATGAAAAAGATAATCATAAATCTAAAATCAGGAAATCGGTTAACAGATTAATAGAAGTTGCACATCGTTTAGTATTACATCGAATAAATCTAATCTTTGTATCAGAGTAAAGAAAAATAAATCTATTCGAACAGGTAATTTCTTGCTATAAGAAAACAGAAACTAGAATCAAGCAGACTCGGAATTTTAAATATTTGATGAGCTTTCTGACAGAGAACGGTAAATGCGACACTGAGATCCGTAGACGTTTTGCGATGGCCAAGGACGCATTCCCAAAGCTGAGCAGATTATTGCGAGGCAGGGAAATTACTTTAGTAACAAAGAAAAGAATACTGAGCTATTACATGACATCTGTCTTTCTTTACGGCAGCGAATGATGAACGATTTCCTCAAAGATGAAGGAGAGACTCAAGGCGACGGAGATGTGTTCCTACAGAATGATGATAAGGATATCATTGGACCGAACGTGGGAGAAAGATGAGGTCTAAGAGAGGATGCAGAAAAAGAAAATTACTTTTAACATCAGAAAGAGGCAGCTGAAATTCCTTGGACACATAGTAAGGAATGGGGCTCAGAGAATCTGATGCTCACAGGTCGAACACAGGGAATGAGAGACAAGGGAAATCAGCGCATGACATATCTAGCGGGCTTAATTAAGTGGATGACAGAACGTGATCTGAGGGAGGTTGCACCGGGTAGGAACTTGCTGAGAGCTGCATATGATAGAGGGAGGCGGAGAGTCATGATCGTCTACGTCCTGAAAGGACACGGCACATAGAAAGTAAGAATCGCTTCCGCGTCTTGATGCCTAGCTCGATAAAAATTATATTTAAGACAAAATTGTGGAAATATATTACCTTGGCTAAACTAAAGAATATGAAAAAGAAAAAAAAGAAAATTTAAAATATATGACGTCTTTGTGAATCGACAGGATATAAAATAAAACCACTGCTTCCATCTTCATTGGCGGACTCTTAATTAGTATAATAATTATAAGTATAGATATTTCTTCTTCTTCTTCTTCTTCTACACTACTTTTTGTTTTCCTTTCCTTTTCTACTTTTTCTTTCTTCTAATACTACTTTTCTTTTTTCCTCCTTTCTTCTTTTTTCCTTTCTTCTTCTTCTTCTTTTCCTTTCTTCTTCTTCTTTTTCTTTCTTCTTTGTATTCTTCTCCTTTCTTCTTCTCATATAACTTTCTTCTTCTTTCTTCTTCTTGTTTTTCTTCTTCTTTTTTCTTTTTTCATTTCTTCTTCTTCTATCTTCTTCTTCTTGTTCCTTTTCTTCGTTTTTTATTCCCTTTTATTCTTCTTCTTTTCCCTTCTTCTTCTTCATCTTTCTTCTTTTTTCTTGTTCTTCTCCCTTTCCTTTCTTTTCTCCTTCTCCTTCTTCTTCTTCATCTTTTCCATTCTTCTTCATCTTTTCCTTTCTTCTTCTTCTTCTTCTTCTTCTTATTATTATTATTATTATTATTATTATTATTATTATTATTCATGTCCTTCTTCTTCTTCTTATTATTATTATTATTCATGTCCCTTCTTCTTCTTCTTCTTCTTCTTCTTCTATATGCTGTGCCCATACATAAGGTGAGTAATCCTGGCTCTCTCCAACCTCTATCCCTTATAGCTTAGTAACGTTTGTCACTTTCCCAGACATTTCACCACCTGTTTGGCCATCCATTAAAAAAATCATCAAACAGTTGCAGTGTTACCTCTGAGTCTGTCCTCTGGGTGTCAAATCCTCTAAGCGGCCTTTCCTAATTATGTTTGCGATGGAATTTAAATAATTCTTTCAACGTGATCTTACCGTATGACTACGACAATGCACATGCGAACCTGCAAAAGCATTATAAAATATTTCATATTTAGTCCAGCCGCTGAAGAAAATTCTGAATAAAAGAAAATATAAGAGTGCTCTAATAGAGGCAAAATCAGTATATATTTAGGGGACGGAATTTGTAATTTTAGGAATCATGGCGCTGTTTAGTCAATATCAGTGTTAAACAGATATATGCGAATAAATATTTTGTGTGCAAATGTCACTTGCATTTAATATTTATGAGATGGATTTTTATTCTATATTCGTTTTCTAGTTGCAAAGCAGATTGTGCCGATAACTTTCACGCAGACATAAAATAAATAATATTTAACGGATTTATATAGAAATGTTAATTAAATTCATAAGGACGGAAATGTGATTAAAAAATTATATTTTATGAAAGTTATATTCTAATTCAACAACATAATTTGACAAATCCGAATAAATACAGTTTTTGCTTTTTTCTGTCGCAATTATGATTGTTCGAGTTAAGTCAACAACATAAAATAAATTTAAAAAAAAGAACAAGAATGTAAAAATAAATAAATTTCATATCTGTATTTAACTTCTATAAATGTCTTTCAATATTTTCTCTCTGCGAGACTGAATATTTTTTTGAGAATGGTGTGGATAAATTACTTGCACCTTGTCATTGGTGATTTATCATGTTTTATTTAATAATGCGAAAATATAAAGAACAGAAGTAATTTTAAACACTTGGAATAAAATGTCTGCAAGGATTATTGTTTAACTAATATAATCCAAATATTTGCTTCCTTTTCCCCTATTTCTGTAATAAGACGGAATTTAGGTTCCATCTTTCGATTATGATTTTCTATTGTTTCATATATTTTTTCTTATTTTCTGATAGTTAATTTTAGGTTAAGTAAATATTGGACAAATTTAATACATTTAGAAATTCCTAAAAATACGAAACAGTCAAGAAAAAATAATAGTATGAATTAATTCATGGGGCAGTATTTTAATTTTCATGTAACCTTTTATATCAAGAAATTTTAAAATGTCGTTCATTTTCATATTCCCTTGATTTTCTCTATGTTAGAAAGAACCCGGATTAGTTTCCCATTCCCTTTCGAATTTCGATTTTTCCATCTAATCTGATCTCAATTTAATATAAGAGAATACGGTCCCTACATACAATTCTGTCCATATACATCGGGGAGAAAAGCTGTATTCATGCAAATTTCTAAGAAGGAGTTCAAGCGTTTATTAAAAATATGTGGAGTAATTAACAATTAGATATAAAGTGATGTAGCAGTTCATTCTGTAGGTGGAAAATGAAACGATAATTTTAGCTGTATTTCAAAGTCGACTTCGTGTGAATTCTACATACGGAAGGAACATTTCTTCTTTTTCTTTCTTCCACTGAACAATATTGCATAAATTCCATTGTCTGATTTAACGAAAGCTAGTAATCTCTAGATTTAACAAGATTGTATGTATTTCAGAAGAACGAATAGAATTTACATCACAAAGAAAAAAATACTGAGTTAATAAATTATATTATCTAGCTTCAAGAGCGAACATAATAGAAGTTATCTCGTCTTATTCAATGGTCAGTTTCATTCAAAGTATCCATAATGTTTATTTTGGATCTGGGATCAAAAGAAAAACAGCAGCTAAAAGAACTGGGCGTTGTGTTTATAACAAACACTACTAGGGTGTTACTGCTAATAAATCTGTGTAATAAAGTTAATTCAACATAGCAAGATCAGAAGGAGAATGCTAATATCCGAGCGCTAGAATGGATGGTATTAATGAAAGTTTTCTCTAAAAGCAGGGAATATTTATAAATTTAGTAAATACATTGTTAATTTTAGGTTTTTAAAAATCCAACATTTATTATAGTTTCATTAAGATCAAACATTTAATACGTTTTTTTTTTAATATCCGGTATTTAGTAAATATATATAAATATCTATAATTAAATACCCAAGCTTTCTTAGGTTATCAAATAAGTAGAAAATGGGACTTATAAATCAGTGAATGATAATGCTAACTCTTCATAACAGAAAGAAAAATAGAAATTAAGGATTCTATCAATTGGTTAACTCCGGCGAAATGTAAGTAAATTAATATTGCTCTAAACGTTATATAAATTCTCAATGTTAAAGTGTACAGTAGTTGTATTAAATAAAGTTATTGGGACGAAAAGGAAATCCAGTAAGAAAATGATAACAAAAAGGACATTATTATGTGTCACAAGAAATACAAAGCTGTGCTGAGCCATGGTCTCTAACGTTCTGGGTGGACCAGACAAACAGAAGTAGAAAAATTATATTTTTCTACCCATAACACGTTTATCCCCCCAGTCCCAAATATTTTTCGGCGATTATTAATTGGTTAATTCTCTCATAACTGTGAAACAAGTGTTATTGAAAATGAGTCCAGAAAATCAGCGGAATTAAAAGACCCGAATAGGAGGCAAAAGAATTTATAGTTGTGTCTAAAATAGTCCCCACTCACAGAGACCAAAGAAAAAGGAAAAACAAAAGACACAAACACTTACGCTTTTATCGCACAAGGATCTGACATCATGTGTGCGTTTATTGATGAGATTTTTGTCTCCCTCTTTTACTTATACTTTACTTTTTTATACTCTCTCTTTTTAGTCAACCATAAAAAAAAAATTAGTGTAGTCGGCGAAATATGATTAAATTATTGAAAGAATCCAATTATCTTAAAGAAAGAATTAAGACATGTGTGCAATTAGTGAACCATTTTGTTCACATTTCTAGAAATTACAAATTGACCATCGAAAGACAAATATTTTTTATATATTTAAGGTAATTTCGTATTTCACACCAAGGGTAAATGTTCAAGTATAATAGCAGGCATTAAAATACTGATTTTCTTGGTGTAATATCCATTCATTATGCCAATTTCATCCCTGTTTTACTCGCTATGATTTGCCGGAAATTTAACCAGTACGAAATGGGCGAAAAATAAATTGATGCTAGAAACTTACTTCAATTCAGAAAATCTATTTACATCACACCATTTGGAGAAAAAGAATGAGAATATTTCCTGTTTTTCTTTCTTTTTTAGTAAAATAATAGAATTAAACCTAAATATTTATACAAATTTTAACAAATACTACAGATCTGGTTTATCCTTAAAATTATTTAATTACTACAAACTATATATGAATGATATTGGATTCTTTAAAATATTAATTATATTGTGCTTGTAACTATTCCCTTGACGCATTATATTTATGGCATTTTCTGTGTGAAAAACGATGCAAGCGTTTTTATTCCATGCTTGTAAGTATTCTGTCGGTGCAATAGACACACGTGTGTACATATATATATATATATATATATATATATATATATATATATATATATATATATATATAATATATATATATATATATATATACTAAAATGAAAATCAGTGTTAAATATTTTAAATTTAATTATAGAATTAAATTTAAGTTTTAGTTTCTGTTTCTGAAACATGGTAATTTCTGTGTAGCATTGGAAACATATATTTAAATTAGTACATTTATAATGTTTAGGCTTTACTGAATTATAATGAACACTTTCATCTAGCAGTAGGAGGTTTATTAAACTCGTTTACATTCCAAAATATTTGGAGATAGATGTTCTATTTTTATAAGTGAAAGATACGATATATTGGTACCACGTAGTACTCCCTCTCTCTCTCTCTCTCTCTCTCTCTCTCTCTCTCTCTCTATATATATATATATATATATATATATATATATATATTAAATCATAAAGACACAATTATTGTAACTATAATAAAATCTGCACTTCGTTTACCCCTGAAGATAATCTTTAAAATAATTGAGAGTATACGGATTAACAAAAACTACGGCGCCTTCCTTGTTGAATTTCATCATAACATAAAGACACTGATTATACAACAGTAAACTATATATTATATATCATGAGAAATACAGAGAGGGGGAATATCGAGTGAGAATTCAAAAAATTGTAACTATTTTCTGATTCGTTCCAATAATTATGCAGTCTGTGCAATGCATTCATATATATGTCTGGTTTCAGAAAATTGGATTCATTTCATATTTTTTTTATTTTCATGATAAATTTAATATCAGATATTAACGAAAATTTACCGAAAACCACATTTCGATTGGTGCAATGTATTCTGATTATATATAAGTATGTTCAATTTCCGAATGCATAGATTGCAGCTTTATCGTCATGAATTGTTCGTACAACTGAAGTCCATATTACTTGTTTATCTTTTTTTTTTTTTTTTTTTACAATAGTTGGGGCCATAGAAATATACAAGTACCTATTTCATTAAGTGTTTTATGTTTAACATAACCATTTTTATCAGTTATTTAACTTTTATCATATGATTATTTAAGAATTATATTAACGACTTCTTTATGTCAGTTTCCGAATGTTCTGACAGATTCTTGAAATATTTTGATTTATTATATTGTTTGCATTTATTTCAGAACATGAACATTTACTGCAGGATAAAAAAAAAATCAGGAAATAAAAATATTGCATAATTTCAATTTACCAATTTTAGTTTAACAATCTTATTTCTTTCTAATCACAAATTAATTTATTCATTTTGACACATACTGGAGTAATTGACAGTGCCTCGACCTGATGATTCGGAAAGCTGAATTGGAATTCCTGTCGAATCCGTTTCACATAGATGTATATAAACATAGGAAAGGCATAAACCAATCTCTTTTCCTGTTTCGTATTAAATAGCAGAAAAGACTGAGTCCAATAGCCTTGAGTACTAACCAGTCTAGGTAAAAACAAGACTGATTTCAAAACCTTCAATTGTAGGTTAAATATCCGCAGTAACACTAATTTGGCCAAGCTCAGAATCCCCTACAGGAGGTAGCGACGGAGAAAATCAGAATAAGGGACTAAGTATAAACTACAAGTAAACAGAAGGCATGGTCATCAATAAAAGGATGAGCCGGAAATTTGATTTGCATGTCAGTAACCCTAGAATCAAGCAAACGCGGAACTTTAAATATCTGGGAAACATTTAGACTCAGGACTGTAAATACGACACTGATATCCGCAGACGTATTGGGATAACCAAGTGCGTATTCCAAATGTTGGGCAGAGTATTGCGAGACAGGAGGATTTCTTTGGTAACAAAAAAAAGTATACTGAGCTGTTACGTGACATCTTTACAGCAGCGAATACTGGATGATTTTCTCAAAGACGAAGAAGAGACTCGATGCAACGGAAATGTGGATCTACAGAATGATGCTAAGAATATCATGGACCGACCGTATTAGCAAATATGAGGTCTTTGAGAGGATGACAAAAAGAAGGAGGCTTATAATTAACAGCAGGAAGAGTCAGCTGAAGTTTCTGAGACAAATAATGAGGATGGAGGGCATGAACAATCTGATACACACAGTTCGAATAGGGGGAAAGAGAGACAAAGGAAAACAACGCATCACCTACCTAGCAAGATTTAGCAAGTGGATGACCGAACGTCGTCTGAAAATGGTGGCATAGTTAAGGAACTTGTTTAGAGCTGCATGGGGTAGAGAGAGTTTGGAGAGCCATGATACCCTGCCTCCTAAAATGACATGGCACATAAAAAGAAAAAAAAAGTACTGATTACTAAAATACTTTTGATGTTATGCTCAATGTGTTGTTACTGCATCACGAATGTTAATGCGCCTGGATTTAGGATCTTTTTCGAAGGCGTGTTTTAATGGTTTAACAAATGCCCCCGTACTTTTTTTTTTTTTTTTTTTGCTCTCATTAACCTTTTGTCATTATTCTTGTTCCTCTCTTGCCATTCGTATTCTCAAAATTCTCAAATACATTACTCGCTATTTCCTTCCGATTCTCTTGTCACCGGTACATTCAGCGGGTTTGAAAACCTCCTTGCTCTCCTTCTTCATTGTGCATATGTTTTTTCTTCCTTTTCTGATTCTATGTATGAGTTTCCATTCTATTTGCCTTAAGGTATCGTCGCTTCCTGCAGATTCTGTATATTGTTACGCTTAGCATTTGTTGGCATAAAAAAAAAAATTTCTGTCGATTCAAATCTCTACTTTGCCTGTAAGGAATTGTCCCTATATTCTCTGCCATATAAGTGATTAGATGTTACGTGGCATTTTAAAACTATTTTAATTTCTCACGAGATTTTCCTACTGCTTGTATTCTGAAAGGAATATTTCTGTTGCTATGCATCATCAGATTTCCATATTAAATTCTGCGTCTTTCTCTTACGAAACATTACAGTTATATTTCTGTACTTTCTTGATGTTAATATTCCCTCTACGTAACTTATGTTTGTCGTAAACTCTTTTGCTTATAGGTATATATTGGGTATTTTTGCAGCTAATAGTTATTCTGATCATAACGCATTCCTTTACTATTTTATCGAAGAGACTTTTCAGATTTTATCATTTCGCATCTGTTATCCGCGTACTTGAATTAGAAGCATATAAGACAAATGAGTTTAGAAGAGCGAACAATATTTAGTGTTCTGATAATTTAGCAGTTAATTAAATCGTTTTTTTACAGCTTATCAACCTTTTTCGGATTACTTAAATCCAGATAATATTTGTAGATTTTAAGAATTGTGGATATATATTTTTGGTTGGTGGAATAATGTTAATGTGAAAAAAAAGTCTTACTATTTAAACCATAGATGGGGGAAGAAGTTGTGGATTCTTGCTTTCCCCAATGATATTTGAGTGTAAGGGAATAATGGAAAACTGGAAATCTGTTCTCCGATTAAAATTCCAAAACATTGTCAATTACAGCACACGCCCATCCATGTTTAGAACACTTGGTATTCATAAGAGGTCGTCCATATATGTACTGACAAGTTTGGCGTTGCTTTCATTCAGGGATAGTGCAGGAAACGGTGTTTCAGTGCTGTAAGGCCGTAAGCTCAACAAATAGAGAGTGTCGTAAAACTTTCATCAAAACGCGTGCCGATGAATATCTTGCTTACATTGGTTGTGGTTGAAGAGAAATATCACTTAATATTGTACATACAAATCACTTCGCGATATTTTCAGAAATATTTCGTTTAATTAAATTTAGATAAGAGTGAAGTACGGATAATGTGTTTTAAAATATTCGTACACACATAAAAAAAGAAAAAAATCTTTCTTCTCATGCCACAGAATGTGTAGCTCATACGACTGAATTTCAGTCAATGTACGTATTCATGGGCCTATGTATCACTTACAAGTGTGTCAGGCTTGATGGGATATGAGGGATTATTTTTGTGTCACACTCTCTAGAATAATTGTCATCCAAGTCTTTAGAACCCAGTCTGTCTTGCTATTTAACCCATAACTGGGGAAAAAGAATGAACATTTAACGTTCTCAATGGTATTTTCCCTTAACTGAAGATAACAAACTCGGCTCCCCTATTTTTCATTCCGACCCGAAATCAATTAAAATATAAGCACATCATGCAATATGACAAATACAGGTCATGAAAATGTGAGTTTAATGATGTAAAATATTACATTTGTAATATAATAACATTTTCAAATAGTTTATTATTAATCTCAATGCTCTGACAATAACATTGTTATCGGGCAAACGACATTGGCCAAAATTATCAATATATATATATAGATATTATTGTAGTTACTGAAGGAGTTGTTTTCCTCGTAGAAATCGTAGTAGAATAAAATATATATTATTAGACAGTTATCTGTACTACTAATATAAGACTATGTTTTTTGTACAGTTCCTATTAGGCTGCATTAATTGGATAATTATTATACCATTGTAATAAGAGCATTCCGTTTCCGTTTTCCAAGAAATAGTTTGGAATTATTTTACGATCATGTCTGGGCTTTCTATCAATTCGATATTTAATAATATTTACTATAGAGATACTGAAAATACATATGTTCCATAAAATGCATATTGTAATTGATTGCATATACGTTATGTTTAATGAATATTGATATTTGCATAGACGTTCCCTTTTTTAGTTATGTATCAAACAGAATATGTATTTCTTAGAATGTATAATTATAATCTTTAATAAATTATTAGTTATTTATAATTAAGTAAATTTATTTATTCAAATATGTTGTTTATGTTTATATAAATATATTATTAAATTTATTATATTTATTTATTGAAATATAAAAATATATGTTCTTTTTATTTATTAAACAGGTACTGCTTAATAAATAAAAAAAGAACATATATTTTTATATTTAAAAAAAAGAACATGAATTCAAACATGCTTATCCATTAAAAATATCGTTTAAGTAATAGATTAAATTATGTATTATCAATAAATAAAAAAAAGAAAATCCATTTCTACAACGACATATTTATATACCATCTATTTCTCCTTCCTTTCATAATAATTTAATCCAAATCGAGGCGATACATAACTCGGGCCGATACAGCGTGTGTAGCTTGAAGAGCTACATGCTTTGCATAGGTATTAAAATCTTTGAAAACTTGAGATTTGGATGTTATCATGCTTGTATATATAGAAAATGTTTCTCTTTCAAAGAGTCGAATATCAATGTATCAAGACTGGTTACAAATCAATGAAGCAATTCGTTATCCTAGTAACTTAATAAAAACTGAAAATAAGAAAAAATGAAACAGCATATTTATGTTATGTCACCACAAAGGATTAAGACAATGATTTTGATATTGTTATAAGAGCATTTGCGTACTTTCTTATATCTCGGTGATTATAAAACAGAATGTGTGGGAACATTGCCAGGTTTGGCATCAGAATTTTCAGAATTAGAGGAGTTTTAATTTACTTGGTGATACTTGATAGAAATCTCTGGAAATCAGAAGAAATGTATTCTTTTATTTGACGAAGTTTACACCAAGGTGACTCTAAAATTATCAAGGTAGAAATTTATTTGGTCTGGTTTAAACATTTGAGGTATTAGTAAAAACCAGTATTTGACATTATGGTAAAATAATACATGGATGATTAAAATTTTTATTTAAAATTATCTCAGCTGCAAAATTAGAGGCAACATTTTATATGAAAAGATTCTATATATATTGTTGATGCAATCAATCAATCAATAGCAGTTGTATGTGATAATAACAGGACCCATCAATCTTTTATTCCAAAAAACTTGACATTGTTTTTGATAAACCTTGGATAACTAAAATGACTTGTGTTTACATTACGATTATGCTCACCTTTTTAAAAAATATTTATAACTGGATTACTTCACCTACTTCTGAAGTATTATTTTATTTTGAAGACAAAAGATGACACTAAAATAGAAAAATGTAAGAAGAGTTTTTGGAGTATGAAAAAAATTGTATTCGTTAAGCTGTTAAAACTAGTGGTTACAGTTTACCCAAAACCTGTTGAGTGACAAAATGTATCCCATTATTTACCTTTTTGTGATCAAACAGTATTTGCCATTAAAACTCGACCATTATACATATAAATGGTGTATATACGGCAGAAATATATAATTTCATTAAAAAAGTTACAACTTTGAAACAATTGTCTGTAACAAATAAATATATGGTTATACGAAGGAAAATGAAGATGGTATCAGAAGGTGATATCAGATTTGGATAATGAGCATCTGTTAATTCTTCCTAATTTTTGAAAAATAGTAAGACGAAATGGAAGGAAAGAAAGGAAAAAGAACAAAGTCATTAACAATTGATACTAGCAATCGCTTAATTATATTTATAATTATTTGCTAAATGTTGCGTTTAATTTTGTTATGATTGGTGAATTTACCTCAGAATATTTAGAAAATGAATTTGGAAAATTAAGACAATGTTCTGGGCGTGCATATTTTACAGAAGTTCAAGATATTATTGAAAAATTTAAATATTAAAAAAACTAAAACTACTTAATAAATAAAATGTTGAAATCAAATAACATAACTTTGATCCAGACAATAATTGTTGAAAACGTGGATATGTGCTGGATGAAATGGAATACCAAACATTTGATAACTTACCAGTCCTTGAAACTAGGAAGCCTAAAGATATTATAATGCCACTTTTGTATTGAGCAAGCTATGTTACGAGAAAAGATTTTCCCACGAAAGAGGAACTATTTAATAATATTAGTTTTTATTTTCAAGAATATGAACATTTTTGAAAGGAATAGATTTTGCTAATTAAAAATTCCACTGTACACCACAGTGAAACCAGATTTTTTTTTCAATTCTTCCTTTTTTTTACAAATATTTAATTGGTTACATTCCCAAATAATCTTGCTAATTTTTAAAACTATGTGATCCGGTGATATATATTATTGTATCATATTAAAAATATCTTCTTCCACTGTGTAACAAATTATACATCTAACAAAAATGATAATAAGTTTTGGTAAGGATTATCAAAATTGTTGTTTCATTGATTGAAATTTTCTGCAAAGTACATTCCTACTTTTTCGTTACACGATTTTGTAAGATTCTGAAATTGTTTTCTGATTGTATTATACACTTATATTTTCTGTAATCAATTAGCATACACCAATTAAGTCCTTACTTTTGTAATATTATATAACTGTCTGATTTATGGTGAATAAAGTGTTTTTTGTGCATTTATTTATTTTATGGTATTTTGTTCTTTGTACATTTTCATTTGTGGAAATAAGTCAATAATTGTAAGATACTACCTAATATTATATATAATTGCTAATAAACTAATTACTGGATATTACTAACAAAAACCTTCCAAAAATGTTATCAGTAATTTTTATTTAGTAGCAATGTAGGTCTCCATATGTTCGCTCCCAGTGGCATGGCTGCCAGTCCTGGTATATAGATCGCTTTGATGCAAATCCAAAATTCGTTTTTAGTTATTCTCTGTTTTAAATTCACAAATAAGATGAACGATTTAATTACACATGTGGTTTTAATATTTTTTTTTTATATATATATTCTTCATTTTTTCTTTGCCAAAAGTATTATTGATATGCGTTACTAATATATTCTTGTACTTATTTTCCTAATAAAAACAGCTTTATCTCTTGAAAATCATATTTTGATATCCTGGACGATAAATCTAGTGCAAAAACGCCCAATGACATTAGCAAAACAATTGCTATCGAAACATCTACAGATACGTTGAAGTATTGTTAATATTATGTGAAATATTAATAGGAGGCATTTACTTTTATAATGGTATTTGGCTCTTTATTATTCCCACCCAAGACAGATGCTGCGCTATTTATGTTTCTTGGGAGCTAAAGAAGAAATTGCACTAGACAAGAAAAAAAAAATGAAAATTCTCTATTATATATCATTATTTTCATTATTTTGTCAGTATGTTTAAAACTGGTTTACAAGTATTTCACTATTGCACAGACTGTTTCCAGAAAGAAAGAAACTATTTTGTTTACAGGAAATATTTTCTCTACTGCTTATTTAAAAGGTCAGATATTCTGAATTGAACATTCTTATCATTAAATCTGCCTGCCTCGTTGTGTTCAACCTATTTACTTTCCGGTATATATGTTCGATCTACGTCTGAATATAATCACCCTATGATATTTACGATTTTTTATTTAGATTTTACGTTTAGCAAACGATTGATATGAAAATATTAGCTTCCATATAAATCTAACGAAGGCGAATAGCATATCTCTTCAAAGCATATGAAAATAAAATAAAACAGATGAAAATGCTAATTCATAACCCAGCAAAATAATTAATGATTTGAAATGTAAAGATAATTTATCCAACAAGAGGGTGTTATAAAACATGCATAAAAACAAACTAGGAACAACGGCGAGGAAATTAATTTACTATACTTTTTAAGCCGTTTTTTTTTTTTTTTTATTTTCGTTAATGTTATAAAAATTATAAACACTTCATCTAGCTGAAAATGTTTTACACCGTAAAAGTTCAGATCTCTAAATGTGGCGAATACAACCGAAGGCAATTTTATGATGTCAAATTTGATAAAAAGAAGAATTATTTCTGCAACTCCAAAGACAGATCTTAAATACAGATAAATACAGGTGAAATACCTGTAAAAAACACACATGAAAAAACTTTACATTTTTTCTTGCTTTTGGCTGGTTTAAACTGGCATGTTTACAAAATTTTCTCTATGTATGCATGTATGCGAATGTTTCTGCAACATACATGCTAACTTAGAATAACTGATATTTCAACATATACCTAACAACGACCCCGTTACAGATGCTTTCATTATTAAATAATATTTAAATAAGATTAGATACTACAAATCTTCTGATGTCAAACCTGACAGTGTTCCCACAAAGTCGGTTATATAATTATCGAAATGTAACAAAGTACAGAAATGCTCTCATAAGAATATAAAATCATAAGGTTTTGTCTTAATCATTTTTGGTTGCATAACATTAATATGCTCTTTTACTTTTTCTTATTTGTAGTCTTTACTAAGTTAGTAAGATAACGAACTTCTTCATTGATTTGTAAGCAGTCTTGAAACCTTGATATTCGGCTCTTTGAAAGATAAACAAATTTGTATATATGGCAACATGATAAAATTCAAATCTCAAGTTTTCAAAAATGTTAATGCCTCCATATCTATCTAACATCAGTTTATGAGTGTGATTTTAAATTTCTTGAAAACAATTTTCAGGATATATATGTAAACTATCTATGCAGTTTCGGGAATCAGAACACTGATTCAACGCGTTTCAGGTTACATTAACCATATCCTTATTACCCACTATCCTGAGCTATAAAAATTATGGCACTTATTTCTGAAAAATTCTACAAAAAAGGGATAGTTTACAAAACGATTCATTCCTTGTGACCATGCATGAGACATATACTCAAATATCCGACAGGAGTAAATACAAATTCGTAAGAAATGTTTACCCAACAGAGGCTTTCAGGAACACAGCATAGATGACATCAGAAAAATTATATTATTTATCCTCGTGTAGAATAATTTCATGGTCAAGTTATTGTATCACATAGCGAATCAAGTGTAGGTTTTGTATTCGTGTTTTCTATTGAGAGGTTGGTGTTTATGTCAGTTAATAATAATAATATAGAATATGCCTGGTTATCTGTATATAGAAATAATCTTTAAATTCCCCATGCTTATTATGGTATAAAAGGCTAATTAGACCGTTGAATTTTGATCTGAAATGTTTGGTGGAATATGGGCAAGTTGTTTCTAAATATCTTGATATTTGAGCTGATTTTCTGCGTCTACGATGTAATTCATATCAATTTGACATTTAACTTCCTACGGTGAACTCGATCTCTGAAAAGATACAATATATCAAGCGTCATTTACAGTGATGAAAACATTCCTGTAATTCAATTTTATGGGATAGCGAACAGCTGCGTCGTCGCATTCACCTGAATTGCCTCGATGTGTTGCATTCTTGTTCCTATCAAGTGGAATCTGATATTCGAAGAAGAAAAGATCCATAAGATGAATAGGGTTGTTGTAGGATATGGGGAATATAGTGCTACGATAAAAGAGCCTCATAAAACTATGTACTTTGGTGCAACGTCTGCACTCTACGTATTTTTCCAAGAATGGTAATGAAGAATAGAAGACAGGGAGTATCAATCTTACTTAAGTTTCGTTCCCATAACAACAGCACCGAAAACTTTTGATCAGATCCTATATATATATATATATATATATATATATATATATATATATATATATATATATATGTATGTATTTAAATAAAAAGGAAGAACAGTAAGATATATAATCCAGTGTTCTTATAGATATTTTTATTTTTACAAAATAGTGCTCAATGTAAATTTACAGAGCATTAATATTATAAATTAATTGATTTAAAATATTTTTCCGTTACACGAATTTAATTTTGCAATTAATTGCAAAATTAAATTCGTGGCTTTTGGCTTCCATTTTTGAAACATGGTTAGAACTGTGCAGCGGAAAAAAACATTTTTAAATCAATTAATTTTTATATATATATATATATATATATATATATATATATATATATATATATATGTGTGTGTGTGTGTGTGTATATATATATAAAGAGATAGAGAGACATGAAATAAAATATACTTTTATGGTATTGTTATATTAAAATGTAAATATACTTGATAACAGTTGTTGTTCCTAAAATGGATAATGCAGTCGAACCCTGTCAAAATACACATTTTCTTAAATAACTATCAGGGCTGAGCTTGATGATAGACGGAATTTTCACTACATGATGTTAGTACGAAAACAACAGGGTGTCTACTCAAACATGGGTAGCAGTTTAATAGTATTTGTATTAATAATACATATAGGAATAGATTTTCATTATTTAATCCGATATGTTTTATTTGTTTAAACCTTATTTTTAATGGATACTCATATTTCGCAAGATGATCTATTTTTATCTAATAAATAATACACATTTTTATTTCCATCTAGCTGCCTGAATATTCGAGAGATCTTTTTGAAATATATCTTTCCTGATTCTAGAAAATCTATTTCAAAAATCGGGAAAGATCTTTGTTCAAAAGCATTATTTGTTCAGGTGGATCTTCGTGACCAAGCGGTCAAGGAACGTCGGATCAAATTTAGGTTTCCACTAGAGGTCGCCTGACAATCAGTCGCGACAAGACTGAGGTACTCCATCAGCTGACATGAAACACAAAAACCACAGTTCCGATCATCGTCATCGATGACACAGACCTTGTCAATGTTGAGCATTTTAAATACCTGTGAAATAACATCTATCGAGACAGATCCTAGGAAAAAGATGACTCAAATAGCATAGCAAGTTAGAGGTTAGGAAGACTTCACAACAAAATGTTCAGTCAACAGAACTTTCGGCTGATTACAAAGATGGGAGTGTACATTGCAATGGTCTTGGCCTCGATTCTATATATTTGGGAGTCTTGGACATTATACCGCAGACATATCAAGAAGATGGAGAATTTCTAGATGCGAGATCTCCGTTCCATACTCGGAAATCGCTGGCGGGACATCGTTACCGGGCTTGAGGTCCTGGATCGTGCACACTCCACAAGCATTGAGCCCATGCTCATTAAGACCAACTCCGACGGGTGGATCATATCATCCGCTTGCCAAGAGGTCTGCTGTAAGAAGAGCTCCTTCACGGCTAAAGAAAGAAGCGGTAAAAAAGACACTGTGAAATCAAATCTCCAGGAAGCTCAAGCCCATAGAACTAGGGGAGTGCACCAAGGATCGACCATTTTGGCGAATCAAAATCCAAGATGCTGCTGTCATTTTCGAGGATGCTCGACGCCAGAAGAGCAACGGGGCAAGAGATCAACGCCAGAGATCATCGTCGGCAGCGAATGCGACAACGGGGTTTAAGTGAGCCCAGTGTTCAAGGCTCTGCGCTTCCAGCTTGGGTTTGCGGAGCCACCTCCGAGTTCACAGATGTGATGCATAAACGATACGTCATCTTTGGGCTCGAAGGACAACCACAATATATATATATATATATATATATATATAGTTACTTATTTACTTAGTTAATGAAATGTTTAGTAATCTGTATGGATAATCCCAGGGAGGGTTTAATTCAAAGAGTTCAATGCAAAATCAGAGCAGATATTAATTCAATTTAAATTGAAAGACAGGCAACTTTAAGGATCCATTGATTACATTTTATTTCAACATGAAAGTGATTTTCCTGGTTCAAGAATAAAAACATGGTTTAAAATATATGAATTATTTTCATACTGGGTGATAGAGAGAGGTGAAGGAGGAGGACGATGACAGAAATGTTCGAAATTGGAGGAGGAAGAGAGGGAAATAGGAATGATTGTAAATCTATTTTTAAGATAGTTAAAAGTAAAGGAGGCGGGTAAATACCGTGCATTGAGTCATTTAATAAGTCCTCTCACATAAAAGAGAAAAAAAGAAAAGGTATAAGAAGAATATAGCGAAGGAAGAGTGAGAGGAAGCAAGAAGAAAAAAGATATAAAAAAAAGAAAGTATAACATATACAGACATAATTCAGATAATTCAAAAATACAGATTAATATGATTCATATTTAACACATGACATTATTTTAAATTTTCTTTAAACTTATATATATATTTATATATATATATGTGTGTGTGTGTGTGTGTGTGTGTGTGTGTGTGTGTGTGTGTGTGTGTGATATGAATTAATTTATCTCAAAGTAAATGCGTACATATTCAATGTCGAAAAAAAGAAATTGTCGTATCAACTCCTCCTTTTCTTGAAATCATGTCGGTGATTTGGCTGCCTCATATATATAGTTTCCTGTTAGCAATTGTTGAATAACGTGTACCTAATTTTATATGACCAATACATCGATATAGATGCGCGTAATTTTTCATATATTTCTGTATATTCCCTATAAAATATACTTTATATATATGCGTGTATTCACACACACACTCACACACACACAGACACACACACTCACACACACACACAGACACACACACACATATATATATATATATATATATATATATATATATATATATATATATATATATTTATTTACACTGCGTGCCAAATTATTATCGAAAAAATTTTTTTTCTATTTCAAAACCGTCCAATCACTTCCCAAAAAAATTTCACACAATGTTGGCAATACTGATCTGTGTAATCCCCGAAATTTTCGTACTAATCTGCGCAAGGTAAACAAACTGGCGCCATATTTGTTATCAGCACGGTGTTTTGACCGTGCCAAACTATTATAAAGGTTTAGTAAAATTCCCAGAATTGAGCAAACAAAACGTTTATTAATGTTGAACGTGAATGTTTACGATCAAAAGTAGCTAATAAAAAAGGTAATGTAACAAATAATAACAGATACAAACAAAGGCACAGTTTTAAACAAATTAATAGGGAATGTGCTTTCCCTGTTTTGTAATTACTTGAAAAAGTCGACTTTGTTAATTGTAGGATGTCATCTGCTGTAATGCCACGAGACATGTCAAGAATTGCATCCCACAGCTCAGCGTTGCTCCTGAATTGTCGTGCGTTGACGTACAGTCTTTGCTTCATGATGCTCCAAAGTATTTTGTTTGGGTTCAAATCCGAATAATTTGCTGGCCACTTCTTTTTTCGAGGTCCATCGAAACCTAACTGTTTCAAATATTCTGTAGTCTTGTGAGCAGCCTGTGAGGGGGCATTATCTTGGATAAAAACAATGACCCTTATGAAGGAAACTCTTTGCCTTTTCATCCACTGTTCAAGATGCTCCTTCATAAACGCTATGTATGCATCAACAGTCATTTTGGCGCCATCTGGTACTCTCCACGGGCTCACTAATGTGTTTCTAATAATACCACCCCAAATCATTATGCCTTCACCGCCTTGTTGGCGTCTCAAACACTGATGGCGATTCTGTCCGTTCATTGCCCAGGCTTTGCACCATATATCTGGCCCATCAAGTGTTGTTCGAGTTTCGACTGTGAACAAAACTTTAGAGAAGTCAATATTCATATTGTCCTCGGCCCATTTCAATCGATTTTCAATGTGATTTCTCGTCAACGGAGGCTTCCATACAGGTTTGACTGTTGTTGCTATTTCCCTCAGATACCGACACCGAGTAATTTCAGACAGTAAGATCCCTAATCCGACTGAAAAGCCCTTTTACTGGTAAGTCCAGGGTTCTTCGTGGCCTCTCGTTTAAATCGTGACATTGACGACGTGAAATAACCCTTGGCTTGCCTTTATATGCCCTTTTGCGTACTTGTGTATGGTCGGCGGTGAATTTTTCACTGTTTGATGACACTTCCCTATCATTTTAAAATATCCTAGTGCAGATGTACCTTTTGAGAGATCTGAGGTAAAAGTTTTCTTTTCAGCATCACTTAAATTGCTTGTACGGCCCATCTTTGCACTAAATTCTTATACTTTTCTAATAATTTGGCACGATCAAATCACCGTGCTGAAAACAAATATGGCGCCAGTTTGTTTACATTGCGCAGATCAGTACGAAACTTTCGAAGATTACGCAGATCAGTATTGCCAACATTGTGTGAAACTTTTGTGTGAATTGATTGGGCGGTTTTTGATATATTAGAAAAAAGTTATCTCGATAATAATTTTGCACTACATATATATATATATATATATATATATATATATATATATATATATATATATATATATATATAAGTCGTGTATGTATGTCTTTGTGTGTATGAGGTATATACTGTGTTCATTGTAGATATTATCGGATTATGCCTAATAACTTTGGTGATTCGCTATTCCTTCTTCCTATCCTCTTTATATGCATAGTTCCACAAACGCCCATATATATATATATATATATATATATATATATATATATATATATATATATATGTGAATGTGTATGAGTATGCATGTTTCCTTAACTTGGTTTGTGATCACTAGATGTTGCCCCCGAGATATTTTCATATTATTATGAATTGAACCATTGCATGCTTCTTCTTTTACTTTGTTTTATCTATTGATCTCTAGCAAAGCTGTACCCTCCTTTGATACAATCGGCCATCATGAAGAAAAAAAAAACAAACAAATGCATTACAACAAAAGAGATATGTTGAAAAAAATCTAAAGAATATATCCGAATATAGCAATCAGTCCGGGCGAACCGCTTAAACTCAAAGTGCTTTCTTTTATAGAATATCCAATAGATACTTCCCGTACCTTGCCTATATCGTTGAGATGATGTTAATGGAATGTCTGACTCGTTACATAAGCCTGGGGATATTGGGCGTGTGAAAATGTTTTCCGGACGATTTACCATTGTCTGCGAATTAGAATCGCGTGTGAAACTTTGAAAAAATAAAACAAAAAAAAAACCTTTCATTATCTATCTTCCTTTATTTTAGTCACAAAATAATTTGGAAATAGAAATGAATTCTTAAATGTTATGAGATCAATAGAACATTATGATTATTTTATTATATATTTCATTAGTCAATTATGTTCTTTATTAGTGCATTTAAATTTCAAGTCCTATTTTGGGGTGGGGGGATGAAATAAACCCGGCAAATGAGGAAACTTGACATATTTTCAAATTAATAAAATAATGCTGCAAAAATAATAATAGGTTTAATGAAACGTCTCTCTTCCCCTGTGTCTGTGTGTGTATGTGTGTGTGTGTGTGTGCTAATGTGTCAGCTTGGTAGACTGTCCGATTCCAACATCTATATTAATATACTAATATTGAAAAAGCCCTTGATTATAAAAATATTTTTCCTTTCTCCTTTCCTTTCTAGTACATCACTCCATCAATAAACCAGCTTAGAAAATGCCACGACAGTGAGATTTTTTAAGCAAAATATGAATCAAACTCATTCTCAGACTCTTGTTGTCAACCTAAGACCATCCAAATGATTTTGTAGTCCCCGAAACATGTGATAATCACAAGGGTCAAAGTCAAGAGAATATTGTCGATGAAGCAATATTTCCCAACCAAGTTATTCCAAAATCTCTTAGTCAGATGAGCTGCGTGAAAATGAGCAGTATCGTAATGGATGATGACACTCTTTGTGTTTAGTAATGAAGGTTAGTTTTGGTTCAAAGCTGTTTTTAAACGTTGATCACAGTACTGAATAACTGTAACTGATAGATTGTTATTCGACACCACCATACACTGAATATGATCTATTTTGGATGATCTCTTATTTTTTTTCTTTGAAGGAATTTTCCTCCTCGACTGATCTACGATCGCTGTCGTTTAAAGTTATATTAAAAAATAGCCACTTCACATCAGCGGTATTTACTTGACTCCCACGGGGTCAAGACGTGACACAAGGTCGTTTTTCGTGGGAAAACCCAAGCGTTTTCGCATAGGGTCACTGGTCAAAGATTGATCATAACATGTCCAAGCTGGTCAAGGCTTAGTCAATGTTTTGGTCATAACATGTCCAAGCTGGTCAAAGCTTAGTCAAGTTCTTGTCTTGGCTTGTCTTAGCAGGTCCTGATATGGTCCAAACTAGACTTTGCCATGGTCGCAACCCAGCCCGAAGGCCGGGCTGCTTCCGTGGCCACTTCACATCAGCTGTAACAAGCCTACATAAAAATGTTGATTGAAGGTTTCGTAAAAACAATGACTGACAATAAAAAACACGCCGTTCTACATTATCTGGGACGGTTGCAAACCACTGAATAATTTCCAATCCTTTTTAATTGACATAGCAATTTGGTATGGTCTATATTAAATGGTTCTGCAAGTTCCCTAGAAGTACTGGTAGGATTGTCTGTGACGTCTTTGAAACAGAAATCCCGATTTCGGAAACGAGAAAACTACCTTCTGAAAAATATTTCATAAGCGGTTTGTACAGATCTTTCTTCTATCCTTACATTGTGAGCTTTCTGAAACACATTCAGTAAGATAATTCGAATGTGATCTTCAGATCGGATGAACATGCGTTCGAATATTGCTGAAGGTCATTTTTGTTACAATCTGAAAGAGAAATGTATAAATTAAATTATATATTATAGCATTCTTTAACTATAACGAGAAGCACAAAACTCATAAATACTATAAAATTTTTCTTCTCAAAATCGAACTTCATTACGAGTGTACACACACACACACACACACACACACACACACACACATATATATATATATATATATATATATATATATATATATATATATATATTGGAATAATAATACAATATGGTAAACAATATGGTAATCCGTATGGAATTTTCAGTGTGATATAGATCTTGAAAGAGCTCTATGTGAAGAGACAGAGAAAAAATCATTATTGATTAAAGAATATCAAGCACTTAAAATCTCATAAGTAATAATTTTATTTCATGAGAAATTTACAAAAACACCTCTGAAATTTGAATAACTACAAATATATTTTGTTTGTAGCTTCAGAGCTGTTTTTTTAAAAATCTCCCATGAAATAAAAATTATTACCTATGCTATTTTAAGTGTTTGTTATTTTTAGTATTTAATATATATATATATATATATATATATATATATATATATATATATTGTGTTTGGTGCAGCAATCCCTCTTTTATAAAAGTTTGGTTAAATATGACTGAAAAATATGGCGATTAAGCTTTTTATTTTATTTGTCTTGTGTTCGTATAATTGTTTTCTTTTCTAGACACAAAATCTGTAAATATTGTCCAAAGGATCTGAATATCCGAGCGGTTTTTTCTTTCCTTGTAACTATTATCAATTTCGATGTGTAATTTTTTTCATTTTTAGCTGAATATGTGGCTTTTTATGTGCGTATGTGAACTTATTGGAATGTTTTATTTTCCATTTAAAAAAGCTAACCTCATCAATAATAATAGCAACACACATGCAAGATCTATATTAGAGTAAAACAATATTATATATGAATAAACAAATTCCAGAAGGATGTGATCAAAACAAACTCATTAATTATATTGGTGACTTTACTACATGCCTATCCAGATGATACACGTTACACCTAGACGGACATAGCTCAATCACGACTCATTTAAACTTACACGGAAACATATTAAATTCCAACCTCAGTATATTCGTAGAAAATACGAGTATAATAACGTCATTCACATGTAAAAAAGAATGAAAATGGTGGCCGTACTAATAATAAATAAGCAAAGACTCAATCGCATTAACTATGAACAAAGCCTCAATGTTTTCGCCGTCTTTTGATAATAAAACCTACCTATATATTCAGATATATAACCTCTTTGGATTGGAAATTATAATGTTAAGAAGAATACCGGTTATTATTTGTGTAAATTTCCTGGACATATCAGAATTTCAGAGCTTTGTGCGAAACTGAACATACCAACCGCATAAACACGATCCATCTACTGCTGTGTCCTTACTAGTAGACCCGGGGTCGGACTGTGTAATTAATCATAAATAATCTTTTTAGCAAATATATAACATGTCAATAACGCCATTTTAAATCATGTCAAGCGTTGATCGGTAATACGCTGATGTTTGGAACATCACTGCCATGTATTTAAGCGCTCTAATAGACTGACAACTAGGTCTCATCGTTTTATTTAAACAGTGAAATGTAAAATTTTATTCTCGTCTGTGGAACTCTCTTTAGATTTATTGCTTCCTTGCCACATACGAGTTTTGAAGATTTATATTCAACGCCATTTGCAAACTTATGTCTTCCTGAATACTACTCTTTTATTGTTACCCTCATTACACTCATCGAGCAGGTATTAACGTTTCTTTAACTTATAAGGTCATTACTAACACGTGATGCTAAAATCTGCTCACGGTCATAAGCTATGAACACACGAACATTTAAAATATTCGATCTTTAAGAACATTACCTCTACATAACCTAATTCCCTATATGTTTTTTTCTTAATTTTTTTTGTTGTTTTTACAAACTACCACCTATCAGGATGAACGGATGTCCTTTTGGAGAATCACCATACATTGTAAAACGACTCGCAGTTGATCTCAATGAAACTTTTACATACGATCCATTGCTGAGGATGCAGCTAAAATACTCAGCTTTCTCCAATAACTAACCGACTCTTCCTGCTAACTCCTGTACATTTAAAAGAGCCAGGTCACGCCAAAAGTGGAGTACTGTTGTCATATCTGTTGGGGAACCTGACCAGACCCCACTCTTCAGCTTTAATAAAGTTCAAATGCGTCTTCAAGACCTCGGAATTGACGAATTATTCTTCACCTTCCAGTCTCTATCTCATAGGTGGGATGTGGCAAGCCACTCACTGATTTATTGCTACTTCCAGAGAAAGTGGGCCGACAGGCTTATTTTCACTGGAACAGCAAGTTAAAATCCTAACGAGAGGGAAACGTTATCCCACTTACACAATAAAAAAACTATTCATATTTTCTCCGTATTTGATCGGTGTGAAGTAAGTTCCACTCGAACAGCTTCTTCCCACGAATCACTGCCCTGTGGAACCGACTCCCAAGAGGATGTTTCCTCGGTCACTATAATCTTAACTTGTTCATGGTCAGAGTTATGCATTATTTTCCACTCAGGTCAGCACATATTACCTCCAAACGGAACCCTCTACCTCGAGTGAACTCCGGGCCTTGTAAATAGTGAACATTACTGTACAAAAACAACAACAATAAATTCGGGGTTAGATTTCTTTGTTAGTGCAGTGTAATTTACAATTATTCATTATTCTATGAATGGGTGTCGCTTGCAATCCTGTATTTTAATGTTAATGAAAAAAGCTCCATAATAGACTAATATTTGATTTGGCATAGTACTGGAAATGTTAAACTGATCATATCAATGATGGCAATGTTTTCTATTGTTATTTAATTACTTTGTGAATCCTGACTGCGAAATAGCATGAATGTAGCTCATAAGATGTTTTGTGATTGGTACCTTTTCTTGTTTATTCTCGCTTTTGATTTGATTTTCGCATTATTAACAAGAGTTTATTTTGAGAACAAACTCTTACTGTTATATGGATTTAAGATTTATGTTTTCTAGGAATTTGCACTTGTAATTTGAAGTGTTACATATAACAGACAGAGTTCAAGTCAAAATTAAAATTTGGAAATGTACACATTAATCTTCAGTCCAAACAGGATTTATATAGGCAATGTGTACACATTTAAATATATAAATGGAATAACGGCTTCTGCTGAGTTGGTATTAAAGCAAAATGGTTTTGCTTTTAAAAGTAACAGTATCGTTTTGAAACATAAACTATATTAATCTTCTTGTATATGATGAATCATTACTCAGCAAGAGATTTGTTATTCCTATTCGTGTTTTGCCAATGTTTCCATCATAGTGTACCGACGAAGACGGACGTTTTTTTTTGTTGGAATCATTTCATGAATAGGGCGGCTAGTGAATTATTAGAAAATAGGTTTTCGTTGAAGTGTGCTTCTTGGAAACGAAGGTATCTCGGTGTGACTTCGTTCTGTTCTTAATGTAATACTTGTTTTCCCTGTTATGCGTCCTCAGATTTAACTAAGTTACATTCAGATTATTATATTTCCTTTTCATGATGATATTTTATCAGGAAAATAACACTATATCAAAAAAAAAAAAAAAATCGAACTTCACCGCAGCATATTGTCAATCGTTTTTGATGAAAACTAGCAGTAGAGCTCGGCGTTGCCCGGGGATGTGACAGTAAGAGATAGATCAAGTATCGACCATCATAAAGACTGAAAAATAAAATTGACAAAGATTATTGTTTAAGGTTGACGGACATGCATGTCTTAATTTTTTTTTTTTGTTTTTTACGAATTGGTCAAACCCAAACTCAAACAAAAACATTGTTTTCAATCGCTATGAGTCTACCGATTGAATAGAATTTTATTATAAACAATTGTCTGGTACATGGAATTTTTCATTCATTCTGAATGTAAAAATAAAGAAAAAAGTGTGCAAAAGAACAAGAAACATTACCTGCCAAAAAAAGTGAAGTTTTGTTGAAATCGGTTGAAAAATGTAGGAAATCCGATCCCATATATAAACGAACACAGACACTCACAAACAACCTGGGTTTTT
Source organism: Acanthosepion pharaonis (assembly GCA_903632075.3). NCBI lineage: Eukaryota > Metazoa > Mollusca > Cephalopoda > Sepiida > Sepiidae > Acanthosepion > Acanthosepion pharaonis. The sequence continues at coordinate 151,096 of CAHIKZ030000299.1, forward strand.
ATAATAAGTATAACTCGATATCAGTTGTCCCCCTTTCATTCCCGCGATGCCTCTTATTCGTTTTTTCAAATTGATCTCGAGCAAAAACAATTGTGTTTTCCAAATTTTGGCGCTGTCAGAACCACCGCAAGGTAATTTTATGTAGTCCTGTGAAGTTTTATTGAAATCGGTTGAAAAATGTAGGAAATCCGATCCAATATATAAACGTACAGACACACACACACAACATAGGTTTTATAATAAGTTACACGCACAAAAAAAACACGTACACAAAAAAAATACAGAGGGTGATTGAAAAGAAACTCCCTATTTTAAAACAATTATAATGTAAAGAAATGGATGTGCATTTAGCATGTTTTATTTACAATTAGATATGGGTAACACATTTTGCTACCAGCTACTTGATCCGCCGAGGAATCGCGTCAAATGATTTCACCAGAGACTCTTGTTGTATGATAGAAATAACTTATATTCGTCCTGCAAATTCTTCAAAGTCTTGTTTTGTTATAATAGACTTACTCCAATAACCAACCCGAAAGAAAAAAAAAAAGTCACAATTGTGAATTCTGGACTACTGGCTGGCCAATCATACATAATATATTAAGTTAATTTTCAATCCCGCTGTGTGTGTATATTGTGTGTTACTGTGTGTGTCTATTTCTGTGTTTCAAAGAGAGAGATAATTTTATTAAAATCGACTGACAAGGTACTATGGTTATTTTATTTTATTTAATTTTGGTTGTGTTCATATAATTATCTTATTTTAGAATATTGATATATATATATATATATATATATATATATATATATATATATATATATATATATATATATATATATATATATATATATATATATATATATATATATATATATTGACATCCACAGACCAAATGTTTCATTGTATCACAGCCCATCAATGTTCCAAAAATAAGACAAATCTATGAAAAAAAAGTGTGGCTAGACATCCCGATGCCTCTAGCTAGGATCAAATCACGGCTGAACTGGCGTCATCCAATATTTACTTCCCAGAAATACCTTTGCATACATTACAAGGTGAATCTTCCTCAATTATTATGCAGAAGGTATTTTCAAGAAATACATTTTGCGATAGATAAATTGTAGTCTAAATTAAGTAAAAATGAAAATAACACTGACATCTAATTTTAACGGATATATTAACGAAAATTACACAAAATTACAGTATAATAAAATCAACGTTGGCTTCAACCTTGGCCTCCAAACAACTGCAACATGTCCTGCAGCTCTTCTGCAACGTTCTCATTGTATAAGTTGTTGAATGCAGCCATAATCCTTGTCTTTGGTTCATCTTTGGTGTTTTCTTGGTCTCAAGCTCAAAGACGCTCCTCTAAATAATAATCAAGGCGTTTGAAGTTTGGGGAGGTGTGTGGCCTGATGTAAAGTTTGAAGTGTTTGCAGTAATTGTGTGGCAGCCATGTCTGTTTACTTATCCTTGTGTAGCATGGTGCAGAGCCATTTTGCACGACAATATGTCTTCCGGTAACCAACCTTTTGACCTATGCCAGCACTACCTTCTCAAGTCAATTAATGTGGCCCTTCGTATTACGTCCGTGGCCTATAGCAATAAATTCGAGAGTACTTTTCCTATCAGAACGACTAACATCTAATAACAGTAGAATCATCCAACTCTTCCCAAACCCTATGTAACGCCATCAGATTGACACCAAACACTCTGAAATGTGTGTATTGGTGTTTTCGATGCAAATGTCAAGCAGTACAGCATGTACTTCCCAAATTTTTGTGGAGTGAATTGCGTCATGGTGCTCGTTTTCTCACAGACGATGCCTAATTATACCTACTATACTATGCAGGCAACAAAATTAAAAACAAACAAAGCGTATGCATAAAATGAAAGATAAAATGGGTGGCAGTTTGCCCATCGCACCTCTGTATATTTGCAGCTAATTTGAATTATTAACAAAGATAATGTTTTCTAACTTCGTATAACATGCACAAGATTAAAAATACCAAAGGGTGGCAATTTACCAATCGCATCCCTGTACATTTGTAACGAATTCGAAATATTAACAACGATAATATGTTCTCCCTTTGTATGAGAATACACCGCCTGATCTGTAATGCTTTCAATTCTCGCTCGCCCAGGCAGAACATAACAACCCAGCACCGTTCAATTAACTTCTTTTTTCTAGAATGCATGTACTGACACTCTTCCTTTTGACTTGATAATTAGTTCTACTTATATAAAAAGATGATGTCCCCACCTGCATTCGCAGTTTGGCCCTAAAGTTGGACACAGAGGGAATCTCATTAACTATACGTTTTTCTTTTATCACCACAGATTGAACGTGGTTTTGTCGAAAGAAGAAATAACTGGCTTTTTTCTGGAGTATGCTAAAGAATACGTGTACTCAATGAAAATCACAGATGCAACAAAATTGACTGAACGCATTAAGAGTGAATGTGCTAAATATGGCGGCAACGTTAAGTTATTGCATCGAGCTCACGTGAATCTTTCAAAGGGCATCAAACTTTGCATCACGTATGACTGAAATGATTTCTTTTATTCTTTTATGTGTCATGTCCCTTCAGGACGTAGCCTATCATGGCTCTCCAAACTTTCTCTCTCCCATGCAAGCAAGGCCTGTCATGCGTTGCTTTCTCTTGTCTCTATTTCCCTCTCTGTGAGTAGCAGATTCTCCAAGCCCTCCTCTCTTATTACGTGTTCCGGAAATTTCAGCTGCCTCTTCTTGATGTTAAGTATGAACTTTTTGTTACTATTCCAATTGAATAAAATTTCCCTGAAAATTATATATCACTTGGATTTTCCAGACTTTATGGGTAACATGCAAGACATATTGGCTCACTATACGATATATAGTATATTTTCAATATATTATTTTAAAATACTATACTATATTAAAGTACCTACAATCTAAAGAAAAATGGATTAAACATTTTAAGGCGAATACATTGCTTTTGAAACAGAGGCCTAACAGTATCAGTAATTATCATACTTTCTCCTTAAGACATTCTCTAGCAAAAAATTTGCATACATTCAATGATAATAAAAAACATTATTTTTATGTTATGCGGAGAATGTAGAAATACTTCAACAAGTATCGACAGGGGCTGTTGAATCGAATAGCTCAAATCATATATAACATGCATATATTTCATTAAACAAATAGAATGTATGTATAACCTCCTAAGTTATAATGTGTTTGTGTTTTTATTAAAATATAATGTCTGCTGATTTATCATTTTTAGACTTCCGAGTGTTCATATTGAGTTGTAATAAAGAAACTAAGGTTCAATCAACTGCAGTTGAAAACAATACACATGAATGTAATAATTACTAATTATAATTCATAGAATTAATGCATATTGCGATATTATCATTTATTTATTAAGAATACTCTGTATATCCATATTTACATTAATTAATATACAATTGTTTGTAAATGTCTAAATTTTAGTATAAAATGAAATACACGTATCGTGCGTAGAAACACACAGAGATCAACAGCACATGCAAAAACAAATACAGACACATAGAAACACACAGACGCATACGTGTGTGTGTTTGTGTGTCTATGTATATGGTAGCTTCTTTGAGGAGCGCGTGCTCATGTGTGGGTCTGTGTCTGTGTGCGTGTGTGTGGGTTGAAGCGTATGTGACAAAGGAATAAATTTCAAATTTTAAAATAAATACAGAGCGCTTTCTTGCGTGTTTTGAAAAAAATACGAACACAACCTGATTCAGATTTTATTGCAGCTACTATAATTTTGTCTTTGTAATTTATCACTAAAGTTAATCTTGAAAAATTCCCTTGTTCTTGGGTTAGAAAAAAAACAACTCCATGAATTTTATCCTAACGTCAAGAAAGTAAATAGGAAAAGATCAGTACGAAAATAAACAGTGTAATATATTTATATTGGTCACTGAAACACGTTTGAATTAGATATACACACACACACACACACACACACACACACACACACACATATATATATATATATATATATATATATATATATATATATATATATATATTTGGTTGGATAGATGTGAGTTTGTGACCCTTGGTTTCACGCTTTAGCGATCGTCAGACAAACCGCGCATATAATATAAGTACCGCGCATATAATATATAAATAATTATACATATATATATTTATTTATATTTATATACACTTTTCACACACACACATACACACACACACACACACACACACACACACATATATATATATATATATATATATATATATTATTTTCTTTTTTAAAAATATGATTCCATCGCGAGACAGAAATTTCTGTTTCAAAACTGAAACTAAAATTGTAAATTTAACTATAAAAATGAAACTAAAAAACTATAATTTCATTCCATTTTCAAGCGGTGTTAGGAATAAGAAATAATAAATCTTACTGTTCTTTCTAATATATATATATATATATATATATATATGAGAATCCTCAACAGGACTCATCATCAGCTGTGAGCATGCACTACCGAGAATCTAATCCATACAACGCAAGCGATCACGAAGAAGAAACCGAACATACTGGATATAGCGCCGCCACTCACAAAATCCCTGTTGATACTGATCCAAGTATTTATAACCCATCGGTTTGTGTCACGAGAGCAATGTCATTCTTTTCTCCTTAGCTGCTCCATCGCAGAGTACTAGCTGGGTCAAGCAAGGATATACGTGATATGCTGATGAATCCAAAAATAAGACGAACTGACCGTCAGGTGTTTTCTGCATTCTGTTGAGGATTCTTCTAGACTCGATGAATTATCTCTATGATTATTCTAATTCCTCAGAAATTCTATCTCTCATATATATATATATTTATATATATATACATATATATATATATATATATATATATATATATATATATGTGTGTGTGTGTGTGTGTGTGTGTGTATGTATGTGTGTGTGTGTTCACTGAGGTCAACACCAAAAGGCAACTGTCTGTTTCATGATCTAACGCAATTTCCAGCCAATATGTTGTGTTTTCTTGCGACTATTATATATGCTCGTTACTAATGCAGTATGTGCATTAAGCCCTATTGTATTTTTTTGGCGTTTTGCCGTGGGTGGTAGTGCTTATGTTCCACTCTATTCTAGATGTTGTTGGGTGTTAAAAATTGTGGATCCGAATACGGTTATTCGTTAACTTTCTACTCAGATTTTTTTAGTGATTACTTAAGTATTTGTTGTTGGTTATTACTATTAATTTTTTTTTATCCATATTTTCGTCTGTAGTTTTTTTTAATTAGTACGTTATTTCTTTAATTTCTTCGTATATTTATTTAGATTTATTATTTAGTTTTTATTTATTCAGGGGTTGTATATTTTATCGTTGTAAATCGAATCGTTGTCTTTCTGTAAAGTATACTACATTATTATATAGTGCATATGTTCGCATTTGGCAATCGTAGGGTTAATAGATTTTGCAGTATTAGCTCTGAAATATTTTACTGTATTGGTTTACTGAAAGAGCGTCACTGACATCAGATGGAGTATATGAATAATTACGTTAGAAACGTAGAAAACTGAACTGAACTTCTATGTAATATCAGTCGTCTTCTATATCCTTGACTTTATAGATGAAAAAAAAATTACTTGAAGCAATAAAATGTATTTCTACAAAAATATACTTAGAATACCATGAACTGAACAACGACGAAGATTTATAGAAAAATGAACCTAAAAGGACACGCATACTTAATATCTTAAGGGACAGTTGAAATTTATGGGCACATAAGGCGAAAATCTGGCTTTGAATACTCAGAATATGTATTAACGGCAAGTGTGACCGCGGAAAACAACGCCTACGCTACCTAGATAAATGGATGGAAGAACTAGTATACATAACAAGAAGACGTACAAAGTATAGGAAACTGTAGAGTGGCAAGATCTCCTACGACCTGAAGGGAAACAGGACATAGAAGATGTGTTTCCGAGTGGTTCCGTCTCTCAATACCCCTCTCAAGTCTTTCATCAACATGTGGAATGGTTCTGAGGCACTTTTCTAAAAGTATCACATGCGAGAATGGCCTCGAAAAATCAAGAAGATACTCTCTAGAAAAAGCGAATATTGTAAAGTTTGAACACGATTCTCACGAATTTGCATACCAAAACATTTGGGTCAAACTTATGGATTTAATAATTGTAATTTACAGACTTAATCTTATTTACTTCAACGCTAATAGCATAGGATGGTGATACTGATTGATATATAAGTACATGGCGCCAAGATTTCTAGAAAGTCGATTATCTAAAATTATAATACGCCATCCTTAAGATTACCATTGTCTAATAAAGTAGATTAAAAAAAACAAAAAAAACTCTAACATTTTATGGAAACTTTATGAAGAAATAGGTATAT
>CAHIKZ030000299.1:162500-177500 GCA_903632075.3 Acanthosepion pharaonis
GACATCCCAGACACCAGCACATATTTGATTATAGTGGTGAAGGTTTTATGCAGTCCCAAACACACTTTTTGAAGATCTGAATACAGAGACACGGTGCACTACATGCCCACAAACAATACTTCGCAGGTTTTGCGTTCAGAGTTATTCTTCTCCTAAACCAGTTTCCATCCAAAGCTATAGAACCCACTCTGTCCTGCTATTTACCTTTAGTTGGAGGGCGAAGAAGAGGATTAATAGCTTTCCCAATGGTATTAGCAAGTAAGTGAATATAATGCATTCAACTGGAATTTTAACTCGGTCCGCCGTTTCCTCAATCCGTGGCGATATCCACTACTCCGGCTTACCACAATTTTGTTGTTTCGAGTATGTTCTTCATTTATAAGGAATTTTTCCGGATTTCTCTACCATACACGTACATTGAAATTATATCGTAATTCAACAGTTTTTTTTTAACTTTATTTTTTTTCCTAAAGTAATCATCTCGGTATTCAATGCTTTGTGTCTTTTTCGAAAATAATATATGACTGTACTGTGGTCCCTTCGAATGTTTGTGCCACTTATTTCTTTCAATGTCTATAATTAACTCTCTGTCAGCTGCATAACTTATTCCATTAAAAATCTGCCGACCAATAATAAACGCTAATAGAAATTCTGGCTATCAGTAACAATCTAGGTAACTTTTACTAACGAGCATATTCATGTTTTAATTTTGATATGCATTAAAATAAGCAAATTTACTTTATATAGCAAAAAGATGACCGGTAATTTCCAACACAGATAAATGTATTAAGAGATTGCAGTAATACGGTAAGTTGTGCAGTAATGTTTTGAATGTTATGTGAAGGGCCATGATCCGCGACACCCTCAAAGAACATGACAGAAGTATATACAAGACTAGAGAATTGAATTTATTGTTATCCAAGGTAGTTCTTGAAAGTACTCACTCCAACTCAATTTCTAAATTTAGACCAAATAAGCAAACACCAAATTTTAGCCTAATATGTAATCAAAAGAAGATGGGCTCCTCAGATGATAAATTGTTTTATAAGATATCAAATAGGGGAGAATGTGATATATAAATTTCTATATATCAGAAGATTTTGAAGATTAGAGGACGATCATTTATTACACTAGAAGGACTACATCGGCAGTAGTTGTTGCAGACGTCGAAACACATTACCTTGCAATTGGTTATTCATTTGCCTATGATTCTCTGTATAATAAAAAAAACAAAAAAATAGAAAGAAAACTAAAAATTTTCTAACATGAAAACATCTGAATGTGGAGGTCGTATTATTATGAATGGTGAATTAGATAAAAAATATTGAAATAGCTCTGCGGGGATAAAAAAAAGTATATTATAGCAAATGTTGATCGTATTACAATAAGCATGACACGGTCAATCAATAATCAAACATATAATAATTAGTAATATATATATATATATATATATATATATATATATATATATATATATATTTATATACTTACAGTTTATTTTTTTAATATATTTCCTGTCCTGTCTCTAGTAGAAAGAGATGCTAATGAAATTAAGTTTGTAAATTTATAAGGGATTACACCTCTTAGTTGTTTTAGTAATTTATGCAAATAAAATATTTATCTGCATTTACAAAAATTACTTCCGAGTAAAATTAACCCGCTAATTAATCAATTCTTTGGTTACTTATATTGCAGTCTTATTTGTTCAAGCCTTTCATGTAAGGCGTCTTTTCTATTAAGTGATTGTTTTTCATTAACATGGTCTTGTAATAAGCTTTGTCGTCACCGTCTTTGTCGGACTGTTGTTAATGTTTTCATTCTGAGGTATTTCATTTTCACAGGTAAATTTCATTTTTTAAAAGTTATATTAAATATATAATATATATATATATATATATATATATATATATATATACATGCATATATATATATATATATATATATATATATATATAATATATATATATATATATATATACATGCATATATATATATATATATATATATATATATATATATATATATATATATATATATATATATATATATATATATATATATATATATATATATATATATATACATGCATATATATATATATATATATATATATATATATATATATATATATATATATATATATATATACATATATATATATATATATATATATATATATATATATATATATATATATATATATATATATATATATATATATATATATATATATATATATATATATATATATATATATATATATATATATATATATATATATATATATATATATATATATATATATACATTAATATATATACCATATATATATATATATATATATATATATATATATATATAATATATATATATATATATACATATATATATTATATATATATATATATATATATATATATATATATTTACAATATAAAGGGAAATGGTTTAATTATCGGCCCATTCATCTATATTACAGTTGTAAATTATTTACTTCCACTTGATTCATTTTGATAGATTCTACGGAATTATAACACTGTCCAGGTTATTTAAAGAAAAAAATATTTAGATACCCAAACTTTTTTTATTGAGATTCTAATTGTTTAATGACTCAAGATTTAATAATTAATCCATAGTAGAAGAGGAGAGAACAGTTGGTTGCTTAACTTCCCCCAGGATATTTACTTGTAATTGAAGCGAACTCAATGAGTATTGGAATTCGGCTCTCCATTTAACAATTCCACCTCATTAACCGTTACAGCTCCTGTACGTCCAAGACCTACATCACCTTCTATGCCGAAAAAGTCTGTCATATCCGATAAGCTGCTGTTCATGCAATTAAATTGCGTATATTTTTGACTGTCACCTTGTTTTCATTTAGACATGTTTTGTTGAATAATGTAGACAGTTTCTCGGCGTCTGAGTTTTCATTTGAATGATGCATCCAACAATTCTAAACATATACGACATCATGCCTGTCTACATTCGCAATTCAGAAAAATTCCTGTTGAAAATACATATATAATTTTTCATTAAATTAATAAACATAAACTAAAACTCCTTGAAGCTATCTATATAAGAAAATTGAAACCTAGCCTTAATAACATTAATTATAATATGCACAACTGTTTTAAAATGTTTACAGTAGATAGTTTAAAATAGCGAGGTTTTTACTAATACTTTTATTACTTATTTCTTTAAAAAAAATCTCTTCACACACCATAACTTAATAATCTCCTCTCAAACGTTGCCTAAGCCAATGGCACAACCATCTTTACTTCACAAGTAAAAAAAATAACTTTCAGATGAACACAGCTATGTTGTCTTTGAAAATGACGAAAAGTACAATATTTTTCTTGAAATGAAAAAGACCCTGATGATGACATTATGATAATGTCGAAAGTACTAGGAATAAAATAATATCTATCAACACGGAAATTTTCTCTCTTCTTTCAATGATGGCAGCAAAAAACTTGTCCGTGAATATGAAAGGATTCAATTGGTGTGTGAAAATATATAGAAAATAGGAAAGAACTGGTTAGGTAAATAATCCAAAGTTCTTTAGTATTCTTGTTATTATTTTTTAATAAAATAGTGCTCGATACAAAAGTAGAGCATAAATAAAATAAAATTATTTATTTAAAAATATGATTCCAACACGCTACATAAGAGGTCTCATGTTTCAAAACAAAAGCATAAAACTTCAATATAATTATTTGAAGAGTTACATTCATAGATGTCAAGTCGGGGTAAGGTAGGGGTGTCTCAATTTAAAACGGAAGATGTTTTCGCCCAGTCTGGTTTACGTGTCTATGGAGATTTATTTATTTATTTTATTTTATTTCTTTATGAAAGGGTTTTCTGTAAATAAAAACTACCGTAACATTTGTTTTTTGACGACTTTATAAAGGGTTATCTATTTTTGTAGGGTATTTAAACTATTTATTAGGGCTATGGATTATAAAAATTATATTATTGTATGCTTGTTTTTAAGCTAATTATTCAATGCAAAAATTTGATGATGTCGGCAAAAAACCGTTAACTCATGTCTATTGTTTAATAGATTTTTATTATTTAGAAACTTAATAATGTGCAGTTTCTCATGCCTCCATGACTTGACATCTATGAATGTAACTCTATACTGATACATATTATTAACACCCAACGCACCTCCCTATTTAAACAATCACCCTGGCTGTTACCATGGAAATTTTGATTTCAATTATAAATATGCTATTAAAACACGTAAATTTCAGAAATAAGTTATTCCAAAAAAAAGTCGCTTGCAGATGGAACAGAGCTTACTTTAATTCAATTTAATTCAAATAATTATATTGAAGTTTTAGGCTTTTGTTTTGAAACATGAGACCTCTTATATAGCGTGTTGGAATCATATTTTTAAATAAATAATTATATATATATATATATATCACACTATCTATCTATCTATCTATATATATATATATATATATATAGATAGATAGATAGTGTGTGTGTGTGTGTGAGAGAGAGAGAGAGAGAGAGAGAGAGAGAGATAAACAGCGAAAGATAGAGTAAATTGATTCTCCGATTGAAAATTCTGAGATATTAACCACAATATGAACCAAACATCAAGATTACACAACCTGGTATTTCCAAGTGGTCATCCATCTCTTTACTGACTAGGCTTGACGTTGTTTCATGTGATCGTACAGGACCCAGTGTTTTACAATGATATAACATTAAAGTCCCGCTTTATTTAATCTCAATACATTTCTTTAAGAATTTTGTTTAATTTCATTTCACTATTAAAAAATTTGTCGACACTTTTGACGGCAGGGATACACTGGTATTAAACCAAATCTAGTAAGTTAATTATAATGTTTGATAAAAATATCCATGGCTGTGTTGATGGGAATTACTTTGAAATATGTAAATTACATTGATTCGTCTAAATTACATAGAGGCATATGCGCATAAGGGTATCTGATTTAATGAATAAATCCTTGAAATTATGATTGATTTTGAGATTATCTTCATCTCCGTGTTCAGTCACGTGGAAATCTGATTATTGAATAGAAGGAGTGGCGATTTCACCGTTCCAGTAGAGGAAATCTTTAGAATTTCGGAAATATTCTAGATCTACATCTCAAAGCGGATATGTAACTGAACTAATTAAAAAAAAAATCCGAAGTTGATGTTTATACCAATCCTTGTTCGAGCACATGGAACGGCCACTGGAATGGAAAAAAAGAAATCCGAGAATTGATCAATATTAATGTAAATAATCTATATTAATAATTAGAGTGAACTGCGATTGAAGAGACTCACTCTAATACGATTTCCAGCGAAAGACGCTAGGAATTATCAAAAAAAAAAAACTCCATTTATTTGTTTAGCTTCATATCGATTACTTATGTTTCATTTAAAGCCGAAATTTAATTTTCTTGGGAGAATTATAATTACTTTTGCAAAAATATATTTCTGGTACTATTTTTTCCTTACAGAAATGATATGCTGGAACTTTTTAAAATATTTTATAAAAATGTATTGCTCGCAATTTTATTTTACTATGAACATGAAATGCTGGTATTTTTACTATAATTTTATTTTTAATACTTTTATCGTGTTTCGATCCCAGCTTGGAGGTCATCTCTTATATATTATCCTACATAGGTTAATGATAACAAGCAAGCATACAAATACGTTTGAAAACACGTTATTTTATAAAAGTTTACTTACAACTGCTTAAAAAATGAACACATGCTGACAACAGCAAATTGAGATTTGTTGTTGTATCTGAGATCTAGCTGTTCCGTCTTGACTTTTCTATCATTCCGAGGGTTCACGACATACAACATAACCTTTTGTGTGTTGAACCTTACACACATAACACGTTAAAACGCCGGTCTCCGTAAAATTCACTGAAATAATGCGATGTCGAGTCTGTTCAGTACCAACATGGTTGGCAGCTTGGGAATACCAGTTTCTGTAACTTGGGTGTACGGTTGATGTAATAGAAAATGCCTCGGAATGGTTTATTTGAGAGCAGAGTTCCACTTCCTCTTGATTTTCCTCCTTGAGTTATGAGTTAATTAGTAAGAATTTATCGCTAAACCATACTTATTTTTAAAAAATCTTACAAAATACAAATATGTCTGTGCTTTAAATAAAGTGTTTATGTTTGATAAGCGGTAGAAAATCAATAAATTTATTTCAGTCAATCTCTTTCCGCACAGTCGAAATGTCGCAAGCTTGGCGCAAATCTATCAATGGAAAATGTTCTGACGATCTACATTCATTATTGGCTTCATTTCTGAAGTTGGCATTTAAAACCAGGCATATCATTTACACAGTTTCGACCTCCACATTCCCTTCTTATTCCATTTCTAATAAGGAAGTTCCATTCGAACTGCTTCTTCCATTTTGCCCATGTATTTTTAAAAAGATTTCACATGATCCCGCAATCACTACAATCTTGTCACCCGCTACCTTTCCTATATATCCTGATAATCTGTAATATTTAGATACTTTTCTTACGTCCATATATCAAATCTTTTTCTTGAATTGTTCCTGAGCCTTGTATTGGGTAAAAAATAGAGTAAAAATAAAATGAATATGTTGCATTTGGAACAAAAACAATAATAATAATACCAAATGTAAAACTATTTTGTTCTTTTTCTCTTTATATCTTTTCATGGGTTAAAGAATTCCTTGATTACACTTTCGCTAACATTGTGGAGGTGGAGTGAGTTACCATATAAAACTTTACAACTATCACACTAACTGACATCGGAAAGTTGAGCATTTCTCGGGGGGAAATTTCTGTCTGCCTTTGAAAATGTATTCTATGCGAAATTTTATATAATTTGAAATTACATTTCTCTTTTATTTAATTTCATTTTAACTCCGTTGACCTTATTTAACTTAAAAGTTTTGTGATAACCCTCAATGCAATATTATGCCCATCTCTTAACATTCATCTGGCAATTGTCACTGTGGCATTTACTGATTTAAGATTTTTATAGCAATTATTATTTCCATGTCGTTTTGCCCCTCCGAATACAGTGCTATGTGATGAAATCTTGAAACCTGGATACCTGAAAATAATCCTCGCAATGTCATGAGCAGGATGAACACTTTACTCATGGTCAATAGATGTCCTAGACTGGCAACTTGAACAAAATTATCATTTGGCGGTCAAGTATAAAGCGTAAAAATGAAACAAATCTCAATGATTACGAACAAATATTCATACCGGAACGTGAGTTGTGACTTGTGACTTGTCTGTCAATGGAACAATCACTTCTAACAAGGAAGAGACATTGGTCAGAAAAGCCGGTTATTTTCAACCTTGGACCAAGTGACTCAATGCCAATCAATTAATCTAAAGAAAGCGAATGAAATAGTCTTGCGAAGAGTATCAAGAAGACATGATATGATTTTTTCACCGCGTTCGAATATCCAGAAAAGAACACCGGGACCCAGGCATACCAAATATGGAGAACTATGATATGATGTGGAATGAAAAACCATCTCAACCCAAACATGGCCGCCAATGCCCACAGCTACATCGTGCGAAACAAAAGACTTTCAAATACAGAAATATAGAAGATAAAACCAGATATAAGACAGCATCCATAACTCATCGATTATCATTCAAACAATAAAGAGATGAGAGAAGAAGTAAATAATAGGATCGAGTTTGAAGGAACAAACTAAAATAAAAGAGATCCAAATAATAATCTCTCAGGCAATAAAACCGAAGAATCTGCTTGTGAAAAAACCTGCAGTTATCCAAACGATGTCACTGAAGATGAGTCCAGCTACATTAGAAAATAATTCCTGGAAAACAACAGAGCTGAAATCACCGAAGCGAAAAACATCGTCACCCAAGTACACTGTAGAGTAACCAGGTCCCAAAAATCGATTTGACAACATCCAATATAAGGTTGCACTGCTAACACTGTTAACGGACAAACCAGTTGGAACCATCACAGATGTAAATAATGCCATATAAGCATAAGCTTTAGCAATTACAGGGAAGCTTGGTTTCAAGACAATGAAAAGAAAAACAGACTAAGAGAGGCAGGTTTGAAGTTAAAACTGATGCGAGAAATATATGAAATCAAGTGTGAGATATTGATACTAGATGAGATCACAAGATATACAAATGTCTCAACACGAACATACAGGTAGATCAAGCTGAAATATATAATTAAACAAGTAACTTAAATTCCATCAATTAAGGAAATGATTAAACGGAAACTGCAGTTAAATTCAAAGAGAACAAGAAAACGTTGTAGGTTACAGCGCCAAAATAATATGTTCCAAATGGACGTTAAGAAATTTTACAGAATATTTGGAAAAAAGCTAACACAAATTGAAAAAGAGCAGAAAATGTTGGGAGAATATTTGGGGTAGCCAAAATGAATATAACCCCGAGGAAGAATGGATCCAACGAGAAGAAGGACGCATGTAGGAAAAAAACCTCTACAAGAATGTGAACTTATAATCAAAAACATAGTTAATGAAGCTGTAACGAAATGGAAATCCTTAGGAAATGATAAGGTGCTCAATTTCTGGCTTTATCATCTATCATGGATCGATAAATCTTTTACACAAATTCTATCAATGGTTATTAATAACCCCAATAAAACACCAGAATGTATCGCTGAAGGTATTACATATCTCATGCTAAAAGCGAGTGAAACAGATGAATCGAAAAATTATAGGCCAATACGTCTGTCAATCACGTATAAATTGGTCACATCTGCCCTGACGAACCGTACTTACTCCATTTAGAAGAAATCAACATTCTTCCACTAGAACAAAAGGGATATAAGAGATGTTTGTATGGTTGCAAAGATCAACTACTGATAAACAAAATAATCCTGGAAAATTGCAGGAACGATGTAGAAATCTCAGCACAGCATGCATAGATTATCGTACGGCCTCATGAATTCTTAAAACCTTAAAAATATACAAAGTCACCTCTGTGACAGTAAATTTCCATAAAAACATCATGGGAATGTGGAAAACCACATTATACCTAAATCACACAAGAGGCACTGACACCTCTACCAGGCTGAACATCCAACGGGGAATCTTTTAAGGAGACTCCCTGTCACCCGTAATCCCACTTACACGTGAAGTAAACATTGATAATTATGGATACAACTAAACAAGAACGTAACTAATCACCTACTTTAAATCTTTGCCAAAGCCGACAATGAGTTGAATCGGTCTCCTTAATACTGTAAAATGTTTTCAGTGACGGCATAGACATTGATTTCTGATTAGATAAATGTGCAAAAGTAATATTAAAGAAACGTAGAAATGAAGAAACACATATAAAATATTTAGATTTTGTCAGAATGATTATTGAATGGGAAAAAAAGAATCCTATAGGTTCCTAGGAATTAGCGAAGGATATGGCATATAGCATATCCAAATAGATGGAAATATAGCATATCCTTTCTTACCTTCTCTAAGAAAGGAAGCACGAAGGAGTAATGGATAGCTGCTCGGAATGTGGAATCCGAGAATCATTCGAATTCCAGTTGAATCCATTATCCTGGGAAAGGTGTGAATCCTCTTCTTCTCCGCTCAGATATGGGTAAATAGTAGGTTCTATTTCCTTGGATAGTAACGGGTCTACTGCAGAAAGAAATGACAAAAAATCTGCCTCGTCAGTCATGTATCGAATGATACATAATCGCCTAAGCGTGTATAACGCATGGCTCATCGCTGAATGAAGAAAGGGTATTTCAGATGTGTGCTTCTGGTAGGGGATAACGAGTGGAATTTTAATATAACAGAGTATCAAACAACTTGGCTGCCACTGAGGTACAATACAGTTTCAATATTGTTAGGAATGAATTCCTGGTAATAATTCACTAAGCCTAGAAAACTTTGCAGTTCTTCTATGTTTTTTGGAACTGGCATTTTTTTATTGCCGTTGCCCTTTCAGGCTCTGGTCGTCTTCATTCTTGATCGATGATATGGCCCAGGTATTTTATTTCCTTCATAAAAAAATCGCACTTTTTTTTGTTTTACCTTAAACCCAAACATTTATATTCTTCTGAACATCTCTTGTACATGATTCCAGTGTTGTTCAATACTTTCGCTATTTATCAATACGTCACCCAGGTATGCAATCGTGTACTCTATTCCGGCGACCATAGTATCCATTGTCTGTTGGAATATAGCCGGCGCGACCTTAATCCCAAATGGTAAACTTTGGTATCTGTATAATCCTTTGTGTATGTTTATGCACAGTAATTTTGAACTTTTCTCATCGACTGGGATTTGTAGGTACGCATCACTTAAATGTAGTTTTGAAAAAAAATTTCCGCCGTTTAATTTTGTGAATACTTCTACTGGACTGCGTAGCGGATAGTGGTAGTCTTTTATCGCTGCGTTCAAACCCGTTGAGAAATCAGCGCATACTCGTATCTCCCCTGATTTTTTTTTACGTAAACCCTGGGTGCGGCCCATTGACTGTATTCTACTTTTGTCAATATGCCGGTGTTTTCTTGATCTATTTTTTCTATTGAAGCAAACAGTACGCTTCTTTTTTTTCTTGAAGATAGGTTGAACGTTTTCTTTTATTTCTATATTTGCTGCCATTTTCTTACATCTTCCGAGACCTGCTGAAAATACTTTGGGGAAATTCTCTTTTAGTTTCTCTTTTAATTCATCTGCATCGGTCGATAAACTTTTTATATTTTGTCTACATACTTATTGGTATATCCAAAATTTCGAATGTTTGCATCCAGTCCGTACCTAATACGTTTTCTGTATTTCTTAGCACATACATTTTCAATTTTTTGGTCATTCCATCGAATGTTACATTTTTAATCACTTCACCCTCAAATTTTATTTTTCTCCCAGTTACCGATCTAGCAATTTCATCTGTTCTTAACGTGGTAGGTTTGTTCAGTTTTCTCTGTGTTTGTACGTTAATAATAGTTAAGTCCGACCCGGAATCCAACTGTAGTCTGACTTTTCTGTTTTGCATTTCTACTTGCACGTATTTTCTTATGTTAGTCTCATCCGCTTCGTCAGTCCTCGGGATTCTTATTCTGCTTTTGATTTCTATTCTAGTCCAAAAATGAGAAATTTTTGCTCTACTTTTTTGCATTATAAACAAGTTTTAAAACGGTATGGGCAGTCTTTATAGCAATGCCAAGATCCACAGCGATTGCATGGAATGGATGGTAGTTTTTTTCTGATATTTAATTTTGAAATAGAAAAATTAGTTTTACCTGTTTTTGAGAAGGGAAAATTGGTTTGGTTTGATTGTGAGGAGGGAAAGTTGGTTTGTCTTCGTACTTTACGTATGTGCGCGATGCCAGCTTCTTCTATATCTTTTGCGTCTTTCTTTACACTTATGCATCTCTGTCAGTCTTCGGCCAGTTTTTGAAGTGTCTAATCTTGTTCACTATCCAATTTTGTAAGGATTCTGCGTCTAATGTTCTGCGCATTTGGTTGAAACCAGGCCTTGGACGTATATTAAACATTTGAAATTGCCCGGGCTGAGTTTCGATAACTTGAAATCATTACAATATTTGTTTACAATTGAAGCGAAATTTATGTAATCTTCGCTCTCCTTTTTTGTTAGATTCAGACTTTTCCATCTTTTGTGGAATAGTGAGGCATTATGACTGAAAAGTACTGCCAACAGTTTTATGGCTTCTTTGAAAATTATTTGTTTTCCTCGGAAGAATATAATCAACGAATTTGGTATATTCGCATGTGCCTAATTTTCTTAGTAGTAGTCGTACTTTTCCTGCGTCTGACCAGTTTTTGAAGTCAAATTTATATAGATCTTCGTACCTTCGAAGTAAGTTGCAGAGGTTTTGTCTTCGTCGCGTGCGTACGTGAAATCTTCGATTGTGTTCCAAATAGCGTCTTGTGAGAGAACTGTTTTTTTTTCAGAATGTTGCCCTTTATTTGATATTACACGTAGCAATAATTCTTGTAATTCAAGAGGTGTGTATTCGTTTTTCTGTTCAAATTGGATTTTCATAAGTTCCACAATGGTTGATTTAAAATTTTCCATGTTAACGTAATTTTATGTAAGTATTTTCCTTTAGTGTAGGTTGATATTCTGGAATATGTAACGCCAAAAAAAGAAAGAAACTTTGTAGAACTTGTGTCTTTGTTACCACAGTAAAGTTTTTTGTTTTATGTTTTTTTTGTTTTTTTTATATATGTTCGCGTAGAAATTGTTTTTTTGAAATCTCTACGTAGAACTTGTTTGTTAGAATCTACACGTAGAATTTGATTCTACAGTTTTCTCGCCGACACTGTTATGTGCGACAGATAGCAAAAAGGATTGTCCTCCGCATAGAGAATTGGTTTCTTGGATTACCTCGTCCCCACATTTTATGTGCGACGTATAGCAAAAAAGGTACGTCCTCCGCGTAGAGATTTCGTTTTTTTTTGTTGTTGTTGTTTTAGGGGTTTCCTCGTCGCCACTTGTTATGGTCCAAGTTCCTTGTACCACGGTGATGGTCCAAGGTTAGAACCAATGAAAGAATAACACGAACATAGGTGTGGAATACAAAGATATATTAAAACAGAAATATAATACAAAGAAGTAGAAGTATTAGTAATGACTATCAGATTTGGTTAGAGTGAACTATGTTGTCTCGACAAGTATCACTTTTCCAATGTCCTTACAATATACTCTCAATTATCTCTCCATGTCTTACAATCTCCTCATACCTCTTGAGAGGCGCCGTATTTATAATGTCACGAATAGTCCATTATTATTATGGGTAAGTTTCCATAACAAATATCCTTGACTGGACGATACCTGTCACGAATGAACACCAAACGTGAAAGCTTCTCACGCATGCGGTGGCAAGTTAGAAGCTTTCAAAAGCCTGATGTTGGTCGTCTCTATGTGTTCAGATATAAAGAAGTTAGAGCGATAGTAAAAATAGAAATGTCATACAAACCAATAACAATCAGCCTTAAAAGATACCAGGAAACTACAGACGAGTGGATGTCAAACTGTGTCAAAGATCATGAAAAAAGTAAGAAAAATTATTCAATGAAAAAGGAAGTCAACAAAATCAAAATGGTGTTTCAAATGCCTGAAGAAATGCGAATAAAGCGTAATACAGATACTGTTTAGTGTTATGAAACTATTATCGGGCACTAATATAAAAGAGAAGTTTATCGAATATCAAAGATTATCGAATGAGAAAATGTTCCAAAAATATCACAGATTAAGAAATGTGTTAGGAAATTTAAACTGGGTAGGATTAATATTGGTTCGATTGCTTTTTGCTTCAAATAATTAAATTGAGCATATTTTGGAATTCGGTGATGAATATGTAATTTCGTGTATTTTAAGAAACACACACACACACACATATATATATATATATATATATATATATATATGTATGTATGTATGCATATATATATATATATATATATATATATATATATATATATATATATATATATATATATATATATATATATGTGTGTGTGTGTGAGTGTGTGTGTGTAATTATAAGAGAATTTTAACATAAATATCTTACAAAATCAAATCAATATAGTCATTTTCCTTCAAAACATCCAGTGTCTTATCAAGTGATGACTTTGAAAGTACATTCAACACCACTTGATATGACACCAGATATGTTGAAAAACGACTATTTTGTAGTGATTTTGTAACATATTTATGCTATAATTTTAGAATAAATTATATTTGCTCTACATTGTATTGAGCATGCTTTTAAGAATAGTACTTTTTGGCTATTGGGAATGTATTGCATATACACTAAACCAATACCTTTTTATATATATATATATATATATATATATATATATATATATATATATATATAAATTCTTCTAAAATCTTGCCTATTTTAGAGATATTCCTGAGAAAGAAAAGGACACAATTTCGATTACATTTGGGATCACATTTTGCTCTAGCAGCAGTTAAGATATTTGATATTAATTTGAGAGTATAAATAAATACAAATTATGAAATCGCAACGGAAAAATCTTGTACATACAGTAAGAAAGGTTTATGTTAATAAGAAATATATAATGCTCAAAATTTACGATATTTATAGAAGAAAGATGCTTCAGTTCTTTTATAGGTATCGACATTCCTGACGCTGGAATCAACCCTGAATACTGTCAGCTTCACACCTCAATTCAGTCTTCAAACAAGTGACACTAATCTTTTAACAGGTTTTAAATATATCTCAGCGGGGGATTAACTGAAATGAAAAGAGAGAAAGCACTACTTGACAGTGCTTTTGTTTAGGATTTATTCAAACCATTGCTTATAAAGTGTTATTTGGGCGGTTGTCGGAAGTGTGCATGTAAATAGATTAGGGTTATTTAAGTTCAAGACCTTTAGACTTCTAATCTATCTATCTATCTATCTATCTATCTATCTATCTATATATATATATATATATATATATATATATATATATATATATATATATATATATATATATAGTGAGAAAGAGAGGAAAGAGATTTGTAGCCTCTGGTCTGTTTTATCAAATTCTTCCTCAGATTTTAGAGATAGGTCCCAAAACCATAAAGATTCTAAAGCTACATTTCCCAGGGAACTTGGATAATTATATATCATTTAGAAAAAAGTCCACTTTCATATTTTTTCCCTTTGATATATATTAAATTTAAATTAGGACAAAATAAATCTGTAAATCTATATTACTCCAACGTCGATGACTACCGCAAATCTATCGCTAAAAAATTTAATATATGAATTTAAGTATAATAATTATATAGGAAAGACCCAGCTGAATAGAAAAATGGTATTAACAACGAGGCACGAATTACAGCCACTAAACTTAAGATCAACGACAGGGTGCATAAGTTACATGAGCAAAAGGCTTTTATTAGAGTTAAGGTCCATAAAGATTATTTCCTCAACAACCGTAGTTAAAATTGCTTAACCCTTCCAAGAATAATATAGGTAAAATCAAATTGCTTATACTGAAGCGAGCT